>CM038049.1:147765162-148095162 GCA_021397845.1 Areca catechu | reverse complement strand
GTCTATCAATGAGCGGATATAACATCTGATTTCTTGTTCTCACCAATCTAACATAATTCTAAAATTGTAGACATATTCTAGAATTAGGATTTTTTGGAATATCACAATGATAAGGTTGTAATTGATTTATCAAAAATCTTCTTTCATTCTCACTAAAGCCTTCCAATATAATTCTCTGTAAGCTGACATATACTTTCTAAATGAATAACCTGTAACCATCTTTAGGATCCAAAGCACCACTAAAATTAATAACTCAACTCATCATCACGAATTATTATATAATTCATGTAACTGAGTATCAATAGCAGTATAAATATATCACCCGAAAATGATGTTCATTTGTAATATTATTTTGTCGATGACCTCGACATCATGTTTATAAGTAGCAATCATATTGGAACATTAATCTCATATTTCTCACAAAATAGTATCACATTATCTAAAAATTTATTCATCCATCTTTTCTTAATTTTTGAAGTAAAACCTTTATACTTTTACTAAATACATTGTATTGAAAATGTCTTAGGATTTTCTTTGTAAAGCTTGACAAAGATCACCAGTTATCTTCACGATTACTATCATCAAATATAATATAAAATAAATTAAAAAGATGCCAAGCAATGTAATATACTATAAGCATCTCTCGTTGAACATAACTAACTCTATCACTAGAATATCTTCAAGAACGAAACAGTAACTGAGAAAAAGTTTTTCAAATTATAAATAGAATTCAAATATGAACTCCATCTAGTCTTGCCAGGTCTTTGTAAACTGCTAATCCTTGCCCACTTCAAGATTTAAACTCATCAATAGTTATGAATTTGCAATATTGACTACTTATCTTGTCCTTAATTCATCATGATATTTTATAGATGCATTTACAATTAACAAATATTCAATGAATTATGAAAAAATGATGAATAGTAACTTCTCTTGATATAGCTACTAGTGCTAATTAAAGTCTACGAGCTAAGCAGTGAATATAATAAGTATATGAACAATCATAATTAATCAAAAACTTCAAACCATTCCATTCACCACGTATATTGCTAACCCTATTATAATCTTGACCTTTGATACAAAAATCTTAAATATGCCTTGAGAAATATTATAAATAGCATCTCTAAGAATCGAAGAAGTTGTATCGAAGACGTGGACAATATCAAACAATCGTTCCTTGATGAATCCATTTTTATCAACAAAACTCAAAATAATAGCCATTGTTATTTTCTAATTTATCCAGAGCTTCATCAAATAATTATATAATATTTAGCATTATCAATTTCATCTCTTATAGCTCTTCTCACTTTTTTGAAAAAAATATAGAATTTTTTTAATATCTTGATAAAGTATAAGAAGTATAATAGAAGCATTTTTCAAAGTAGCTTTCCTAACATCCTCGTTATAATATACTAAAATTTATGAATAGTTCAAGAAAATTATGTCAATTTTTTAATTGGACATTCATCATGTCCTTGAAAAGTACAAGCATAAATGTAAGCTATCTAATTACATCCACTGAGATTTTGAGCTATAAACAATTTCGAGCAATTTGTTCAGAGGTTTGTTCTTAATTTTTTTGAATATATTAGCTCTCTTTAGGATATCATGGTAATTTTTCATAGCAACATTATATGAGAAATTTGAATTTTTCCATATATTAAGAAATGCACAATTCTCCCCATTATTTTTTTAAATTTGAAATACCTTCTATAAATTTGCCTTTTCTTTTACCTGGCTTTGAAATGAGATAGCAAGTAAAATAATAAGCAGTATTTGTAGTTGGAATATTTGAGCCAACTAAGATGCTGATTGAACCAATATGATTGAAAATGTCTATGATAATTTTCTGAACCAATGGGATCATACTTGTCCAATATTGATTGACCAAAACTATATAGGCATGTCAAATTCACCACGTGATTTACAGGATATTTCCAAATTTGTTTACATGATCCAGGATCTCTTTTCGATTCATGAATATCAATATATTTGGTTCCAACATTATTTTTTTAGATGGCTTTCTTCTGTAGGAATAGTGTCTGTTCTTGAAGTTGGTTAATGAAGTTCAATCTCAGCCTCAATCTCATGTGCAGATTACATAGTTTCGCCATTAATTTTTTCTGCTACTTTTTTCTTAAAAAATGATTATTTTTTCTTGAGAAAATTACTATTTTTTCTCATAATGATCCTAAAATATGAATATAATATAAGAAAAAAGTGGTATTATAATAATTTTTAGATATCCATGAATATTAACATAAATAAAGAAATAAAAATAGAAAAATATAACTAGTTATTTCAGGATTGCTTAATTCTAAAAAAAAAATATGCCAAAAATTAAATATATTAAATAACTTGCTCAAGTTTGGACTATTGGACATATATATAGAATTTTTATAAAGCCCTCTTAGTTATGAATATTGGAATAATTATTAAAATAAAGACAGTCAGATAGGATCCCCTTACTCCCTAGTCTTATAATTGACATTTAAGATTTAGGAAGGTAGATAGGGTCTCTTACACTCTTAATCTTATAACATAATATTTAAGAATTAAGATTTAACATTTAACCCCACTCGATTCTTATCTCACGGTCTCACCACTCACCCATAAAACCCTGAGATATTAAGACTCACTTGATATGAAGAAGATGAAAAGGGCACCAAGACCAAGAGGTGAAAGCATGGAGCTTCGATGTCAGCCGCAAGCAAGAGTTGTAAATGATAGGAGGAGCCAATAGTGATGGGGGATGGTGGCTAGGGATGAGGTTGCCGATTGGGAAAGAGAGGAGCAGTTGGCGACGACGGGTGGGGGATGGGAAAGAGAGGCAAAGGAGATAGTGGTAGGTGGCCTATCGGGGACAGGAATGGGTGGGGACAGTGGTTGCCGGATGGGGAAGAGAGGAGTCGGCAACGAGTGGGGGTTGGGGAAGAGAGGCTAAGGAGATGGCGACAGATGGCCTATCAGGGGTGGCGGGGTGGGGGCGCAATTAGGGAAATGAAGCAAAGGAACCGAGGTGGGTGGGGGTGGGTGGCAGTTGGAGAAGGAGGAGTTGATTGTCGGCGGTGGGTGGGTTTAGGGTTTGGGGAAGGCCATTGAGAAGGTGTTGATGGCGGATGGGTTTGGGGATTTGGAAGGAGAAGGAGACAGCACACCGCTGCAGGTGGGGGGCGGTGGCGGGGTGAGGGCAAGGCACAAAGGTGAAATTCTTCAAATCTCTCATGTTTTCTTCACCAAATCTCTCTCTCTCATTTTTTTTATAAGACCCTCTCCCTTTTAGATTCCTTTCTTTTGTGGGATTTCTTCATCAATTTTTGGATTTTTTTGAATGATTCGCAGAGGTAAAGTGAGGAATTTTAGGGGGGCCAAATATTACATATAAAAATTACCTAAAAAAATCTAATCGGTAAAGAAAATTATGGAAAAAATTGGGGGGGGGAGGCCCCCTGGGGGCGGTGGCGGTGAGGGCAAGGCACAAAGGTGAAATTCTTCAAATCTCTCATGTTTTCTTCACCAAATTCTCTCTCTCTCATTTTTTTTATAAGACCCTCTCCCTTTTTAGATTCCTTTCTTTTGTGGGATTTCTTCATCAATTTTTTGGAATTTTTTTGAATGATTCGCAGAGGTAAAGTGAGGAATTTTAGGGGGGCCAAATATTTACCTATATAAAAATTACCTAAAAAAAATCTAATCGGTAAAGAAAATTATGGAAAAAATTAGGGGGGGGGGAGGCCCCCCTGCGCCATGCGCCCTTGGCAGTCCATCTTGATTCTAACATCCACACTTCTCAACTAAATCAAGAAATTTCAAAATTTTAAGTTACTGAATAGTAATACTTTTATTAGATGGTTCAAAGTTTACGTGGTAGAATAGTTTTAACTAATATTTTTTCTTGGCCACCCTGAAAATTTTTTAGATACGGGCATCAGGCCAGGCCATCTATACATGGCCCAAATTGGCATGCCCTATTTGCTATAATAATAGACCGTGTGAGGCACAAACCATATAAGGGGGCCAAGCTGGGCAGGCATTTGCAGCCCGCGGCCCAAGCCTGGCATGGCCATAAGGGCTAGGCTGGTATGGCCCATGGGCCAAGCATAGCCCGCATGCTAGCCTAACCCCCTTAAAATGGGTCGTGCCTGGCAGGCTTGCAATATTTTTTATAAAAAAATTATAAAAATATTTTTTAATAAATTAAAAAATGTTAAAGAGTAAATATAAAAAAGATGGGGGATGTTGGATTTTCGTTTCCTTCAAATTATCCCTAAAATTGGACTATGGAAGCTAAAGTGGAAAAATTTTAAAAAATAGTTAAAATTTTAAAAAAAACTTATTATAGGCCATGCCAAATGAGTGCCAGGCACGACCTGTTTGGAGCCATTTATTTAAAAAATAAAAAAAGCTTGTGAGCTAAACGACCAATGGGCATGCAAGCACGCCCGTCACTCCAGGCCTCAGGCCATACTGGGCTAGGGGTTTGGTTAAATGTGCCATGACTAGCATGACATATGAAATTTTAGCCTGGTGGGCTTGGGCCAGGCCGGGCCAGGCACAGCCCATTGCTCATGTCTTCTATTAAGACCTAAACGATATACGACAAGAGTGAGTGGACGGGACGGTATATTTAGGAGAGATAATTCATACTTTACTTGTAAATATTTCACTTTAAACAAGTTCAAACATAGTATAAATGGATTTAATTCATAAATGAATCAACTTGTCTCATATTTTTTTATAAACAAGGTAGGTTATTTAGGTCAATAACTTGTTTAACTATAATAATTATAACAACCAATTGACATGTTAAGACCTGTATAATCTTCTTAAAATCTACTTAATCTAATTTTATTATATTTAACCGATCTGCTTAACTTATTTACCTTGTTTAATCCATTTAATTCATTACAAAATTACTTAACCTATTTAATTCGTTTAATCAAATTCGACCTATTTACTAAATGGGTTATTCGAGTCAACTTTGGATAATTTGTTTAATAAATAAGCTAGATTTATATCTGAATTTTTGACATGTTAAGAAAAAAGTGGGATTGGATTGACAAACTCTGTTCTCGACCTATATTTGACCCAACTTAATTGAATTGCCGTGCTGGTTACAACTCTAGGATAGGAGCAGAAAGGGCCATCTGGCGCATAGACCCCACGTCCAGCCATTTATAGTATGGCGTGTTCATCTTGTCCAGATTTGGGCCAAGAACCCAGCCTTTTTTGGTATCAAGCATCTTCCAACATAAAAAATATATAAAGTCTTGGTATACTATAATCTTGGCTAGCATAAAATAAAACTCAAGGTATCAGTCAATAAATATATTATATAGTTGATATTTTTAATTGCTATTTTACTTTCTTATATAGGATTTCTTAATTAATAAATCTTATAAGCGATACTTCATTACGGTTCTTAATTTGATTCATCATGCAGGACGAGATAGTGATACCTCAATTTAAAAATATCAATCAAGAACTAGGAAGATCTTGCCATACAAATTTTCTCACTACCATATCGGTTGATATAAATTATGATCTCAGCTCATCTCGATCTCGACAACTTATTGAGATGATTGTTATATGATATTAAAAAAACTCATCTCAAGTTCATAGTGTAATTGAATGAGAGATTCAGTCTCTCGATCTTGACCAACTTTGCATTGCACAACAATAAATATCAATATGGCTCATGCGGTACATGGAAGAGTGTAGCATGGCCCATGTCACAGTCCTATAAATTAATAAAAGGGGTGCTATACGAGTTATCAGCCTAAGTTGACCCTTCTCCTATCAGCTTAGCTTTTGAATCGCGAGTCTATGACAAATTGTACGTGTTAGTGGGAGACTCAATATGCATCACAATCCTTGTAAGTTATGTGGTGAACTTAACAACTTGGGTATGGTTCTTAGAAGAGCAGGCACTTGTAGACATGTAGTGAAATTCCACTTTGGAGAGTGCACTCTTGGGATGGAGAGGTGACACGTGTTGCACTCAAAAAATTAATGAGGCATGGAGCTTCGTCAGACAGTACTATTTGGAACTCTAGGAGAGTTGAAATTGGCTTACATCCAATGGGTGAGAATGTTTACAATCATGTCCAAGATGTGTGAAATTATTCACGAGAGGTTGATGGTTTGATATAAATGTTGTAATTGATAGTCTGGCAGTCACCCCTCCTCAGTCGATGTCCGATTTGTCCACAAAGCTAAATAGCAATTGCCATAATAGTTATCTTCCACTTTCGAGTGTAGAGCATCGCTGAATAAGTCATTCAGACATTGTCATTTATGGACAAAGGAGTAAGCATTTTCGTGCCTTTAGAGCTGGGCAAACTTTCTCATTCTTCGGGCATTTATTAGCTCTTTGGAAAATAGCCGTTGGTAGCCATTCTGTCATCTCAATAGCAATGTGCAGAGAAAAATCATTGGCACAACATTCTAAGGACCATGCATTAACTCCTAGAATGGTTGGCGATTTGGTCTGTCTTCCTTGGTCAATGGTACTGCACCACGTGGTCTGATAATTGTGGTGTTTAAATGATTTGCATGAAATCCGATGGCAAGATTCATCGATTAGTTGCATTTTTGAAGTGGTGCAATGTTATCCTGCTGGGAGTGGGCCACGTGCTGAGATTTAAAGGTCTCAGCTAGAATTGAAGCTTTGATCCTGACTATTGAGATAGCTATAAATAGAGCTTTCCTTCCATCATTTTCCTATTACCATGCTTTTGAATTTGCAGGGAGGAACAAGAGAGAAGGGAAAGCTTGGCTTTGGATCTCTGAGATTCAGTTCCAGGTGGGCTCTCTTATCTCCTTCCTAGGTTTCTACACTGTTCTTCTCCAAAGCTTCATTTCTTGGAGGTCTTGTAGAGCTTCATAGGGGGCTTCTCTCCTTCTTGCAGCTTTGGTCTTTTGTCTTTTGCCTTTATCCAACTCTGGGTTAAAGACTTCCTTGGATTTCCTTGATTTTTTCATTCTTTCAATCCGGAAGATGTCGTCTGAGGATGAAACCTAGGACTCATCTTCGGTAGGGGGGTTCCAACATTTGGGAGATTATTTCGGCTAGCCCATTGGTAGAGGTTTCCACCATAATTAAAGCTGAGATCCTCCAGATATGAAAGATACAACTTCCTAAGTACCTTTCTTGCTCATGTCTTGAACTAGAGGATCGAGTAACCTCTTATCAAGTGATCGAATAGTTGTGTATGAAGAATCCCTTCATACTAGTTTTCTCCATCCCTTCCTTGTAAATATTATAGACTTCTACCAGATCATCCTAGTCCAGTTAGTGCCGAATTCTTTTTGAGTCATTTATTGTTTCATTATCCTTGTCATTTTTTTGATGTTCAGTTCTGAATATCTTTGTTTTAGGCCCTCTTCATGTTAAAGAAGCATCTTAGGTGTGGGCTGGTGGTTCATCGGCCCCCATCATGGGCAAGCTTTTTTGTGGCCTCTCTTCTTTCATTCATAACTACAAGGGGAGATTTTTCTTGTGCCTCTGATAGACCTGGGGAAGGAGTTGGTCTTGGGGGGAGCCGAATCCTTTTCCAAACAAAAATGACAAAATCCTCGAAGCGACGAAGAGGGCTTCCACAAATTTAATGGTGAAAAGAAGTTCACTCTTCGGGAGCTTTTGATCGAGACGAATATTGTCGTATTGAGTTGAGCCCAAATGACTCCCTGGTAAGCCTCTCTTAGGCAATTTCTTTTCTTTTTGTATTTTCAAGAAATTGTTGCTAAGTGACTTATTCATCTTGCAGGCATGAGACTCTTAGCTGAACAATTTTAAGCAGCCACTCAGAAGAGGGCTGCCCCCCAGGATGGTCCACCTAAAAAGGCTGTTGCAAAGCAACCCATCTATCAGGGGCTCCTTCGCTGCTGGTATGGCTCCATCATCTCGACCAAAGAACTCAGTGCTAGGAGGAGATCTTGCCATCACTAGCAGCGAAGAGCCGGTGGTCATTGTTGCTCCTTGCATAATCTCATGGGTGCCAACTTCGAAGCACCTAGCTTCAACTTTTTCGATGGCAATAGTGGCCTTACCCCCAAGGGTAGCGACTCCCCTGGTCCCCCTGCCTCTAGTGATAATCGGGTCCTACAAAGGGAAGGCCCCTTTGCAACACCACTTGGGGTCCAACATCGATGTTACCCATAGCAGGGAAGGTGACAAACATGCCCCTCCGAACTGATATCGGTGTATATCACTCTACCCTATTCAACTTCTACATAGCTTAGAGTTGTCCTAAGTAATGCTCCTTCCATGGGATGTGGAGGAGCGAAAAGATCATTCACTGGATGATGTCATTATTGGGCTCCTCCCAATGCTAGTCAGGATAAGTTTGCCTTGCATTTTCCTTTATTTTTTAGTCGGTCACAATCTATCTGATTTAACTAATTCAACATTTTCCTAGCATGCAGCTTATTCATGATGTAGCTACTATTTGGAATGGGTTTAATACCTTTACCAAATTTGGTCGCTCCTGGCCGTGTAGCCAAGGGAGATGGTATCCAAAGTGGTGGGTTGCCATAGGCTCCTCATAGCCACATGGGAGCACAAACATGAGTTGAGGAAGGAACTTGCCAGCGTTACTCAAGAACTAGAGGCCTGAGTGGCAAAGAAGAAAAGTTGCTTGCAGAGAAGCACGCATAATTTACTGATGCAGAAGCCCAACTTGTGCAAACTAAAAGTTTTCTACATTTATGGAAGGGAAGGCCAAGATGGTCGAAGAGCAGGTAGCCACTACTGTAGCCCGAGCGATGTGGGAGTACAAGGAGTTCAAGGATTTCACCAACAGCACCATCAAGGTTGGAGTAGATGCTTATTTTTTGGCTTTGTGATTACTGAGAGATACGATTGACTGGGCCAACCCCGAGGTGGACCTAAGCCTTATTTGGTGCTGAGGAAGGAGAAGAGGAAGAAGTGGTAGCCGAGGAAGAGTTCACTAGGGTCGATGAAGCAGCTATGCCCGAAAAACTTGAAGAATCTACTACAGGCCCGAATAGAAACTTAGAAATTTTTCCCTTCTTTTTATACTCTTCTTCCTTTCTTGGATTTCTAGTCTAAGTTATTGTAATATTTATCATAAATGAAAGTTTAACTCTTCCTTGTAATGTAAGTTTGTGGATGCTTACCGAGTACTTGACTATAGTTGAGACAAAATGACTTAGTCGATAAGACTCTAGCCACCTATGGCAAACTCCTTAAGCTTGGTCGCACAAAAGACTTGCCCATAACATAGAATGGTTAAGTCCTTTAGTCAAGGACTGTCTTTGTCCAAGTACGTAATCGAGCTGGCTTCAATTATAGTGCAGATTTGTAGCTAAGTAATATAGTCGAAGAAGCATTTTTAGCTGAGTAAAAACCTCCCTATCTTGAGACAGAGTAAGTTACCTAAAACTGGACTGTAAAGGTTGGCTATTTGAAACTGGATTATAGGAAGTTGGCTGCCACTTAAAATTGGATTGTAAGAAGTTAGTTGTTACTTGAAGCTAGATGATCGCTATCGTAGCGGTCAAAAATATTTCACCAACTTAAACTATAGTTAAGACAAGTCAAGATCATATCCACAGGGATCACTTGGGATATGTTCACTTTTAGGATTTTATTTAGAGTGATAATAAATTAGAAAGAGTTGGATTGTAATTAAAACTAAAATTAAAAAAAGAATTCTAATTAATTTAAAAAGTAATAAATTAAATAAGATAAGTATATCAGGATTTCAATATAGTCTTTAATAAAATATAATTTAGTTCTTTATTATGTAATTAGTGAAGTTATAATTGATATCTCGAGCATAATCTATCTATCCCTATGATTATAGGGATCATTGGGTCATATCTATCCCTACATAGTCATAGGCTATTCAAAATTTTTAAACCTGAGTATATCTTATATACTGGATATAAATCTATCTCAATGTGTCTTAGGCTATTCAAAGACTTAAATCATCTAAATAATTACATACCCTATAATCTAGATTCAGAGTATAATCTATCTTGTCAAGTATGAATTGTATTCTTAGATCATAATCTCTCTATGTAGCCATAGACTATTCAAAAATCTAAATTATATATAAACAAGGTGCAAAGACTTGAAGAAATGAAAGAAAAATTTATTCACGAAGCATAAATCATTAATTAAGAACTAATATAATAAAAGAAACTAAAATATAAATATAAAAGAACCACCTCTACTCTCCTAGAGACTTGAAGATCAGTTGTGCTTAGTATATGCAACCTTTATCTTCAACAGTAAGAAGATGAAGAAGAATATCAACCCGCTAGCCTCTCTTCCATTGAAGCATGTTACATTAAGAAAGAAAAAGAAAAGAAAAGAAAAGAAAATATTGGTGGCTACCCTTTGCTTCTTTGCTTGTGCTTCACTCCTTGATGCTTCCCTTGGTTCCCCTTAAATAAAGGCAAAATCTAGTACAATCCCTATCCAAATTGGCCTTGAATCTGATTATAAAATTTGTCTTTGAAACTCTAGAATTGTTCTAGCCATTGGATGCCTGAGATTGTGCCAGATTTTGTCGCATAATGTCTCAACATGTTCGAAATTGATTCAAAGTAAATGCGGCAGTTGATCATGCTTGATGGTGCCTTAAATCAAGATGGCTCAACTCTAGAATTATTGTCTCAGTTGACATTGCTCTCCTCTGTCGGATTAGCACCATGATTTGATCCTACCATGCATTAGCACACCCAGGAAACCACCCAGACTGTAGTTCGATCGAAAAGCTTCATGGACCGCGACTCAACCTCAATGCTTCACCTCTCTCTGGTCATTGCTTCCACCACTGATGCTATTAACACCATTCACTACCAAGTCGCTAGCATTGCCGCCATCGCTATTGTTGCCACCTTTCCTTATCTTCAACTCCTGCTCGGGTGATCTGCTTTGGTCATGCCCATTGTCGGACCACCCCTCATCGCTGGACATCACCCTTCATTACACAATGCTGCCTCCTTCATCGTCGAGTACATTTGATTGTGTATGAGAAGCTCGCTCTCTAATTTCCCTAACTATAGACTGTGATGGTGAAATGTAATAGAGCAGCCTCCCATTGTTGGACGTCACCTACTGTTTGCCATCTCCCATTGCTGGTTGCTGGAATCATCACCCTCACTAAATCCTTCATGCATCATGTGAAGACAAGAAAGCACTATTCCCATAGACTATGCCACAATAGTTGTAGCCCGAGTGGTGGTGGTCCATGATGGATTGTCTGCTTTAAAATAGTATTTGGGTGGGTTTTGCTCGATTTTGGATTGATTTCAAATCCATTTGGATTGAATTGAGCCTAGATTTGGCTCACATGTAAATCTTTATTGGTTTTTAATTAGAGTCTAATTTGTGCCTAATTTTGTTTCTTTTATCATGCGAATCGGGCTTTTTATATTGGTGAACATATTTCTATAAATATTAATAAAAGTATCAATTCTTAAATAATAAAGATGAATTATTCTATAAATTGATACTTTTATTAATAGTTTATAGTACTCATCACCAGATTGTAGGAAGTCAATTGTTACTTGAAGCCAAACTGTAGGAAGTCGGCTATTACTTGAAACCAGACTATAGGAAGGCTATTATTGGGAATTAGCTGGACAAGTTGACCAGTCTTCCTCAGGTTCGCTATCTTATGGAAAATGAGCTACACTTCGGAAGCATAATTCATTTATTGCCTTGACGACCGCTCTTCTTTGCCGGTCCAACTACTTGCATGTGAATAAGGATTGACTGCCAACACCTGCATTGATTCTGGAGGCTAAAGTTATGAGGTTGATGTTCCCAGCAGCCTCCTAGGTCTTCCTTTTAGGTTATGCCATGTGTCAGGGCCTGGTAGCCTGGGATAGGATATAAATTGGGACCCTCCCCTCTACCATTTGTAGGAGCTCTAATCCAAGCAAGGTGCTTCAATTTGGCCTCCTAGATTCTATTTTGGTTACTTCCAACCAGACAAGATCCCAATGTTGCTTGTCACCTGAAGGCATGGATTTTGATGAGGAAGAGGTAGATGGCATGAAGAAGGTACCACATAAGAATTGAGGTGTTATTGGAGATAGAAAAAGGACACGAAAGGTGTCCTTGGAGTAGTTCCACTAGAATATGTACTAGGCAAATAATTTTACCTAGCATATATGCCAGGTGAAAACTCTCTTTGAGAAGGCTCAGCCTTTCCCCCCAAACTTGGTTCTTGAAGAATCATGCTCAAGCCTGTTGACACAAAAGCTTTTAGCTGCGAGGCATAGGCCTTGGAGATAGCTCTACCAAAGCATGGTAGGTAGAAACATCTCCTCAAATGTCTTGATGAATTTTTGGTCTTCTTCTCTAGCTAGACCCCTCATCTCAAGTTTGCTCCCTTGAAGAGCAAGCCTTGAGCCTGATGATCGTAAGAAGCTATCAGCAACAAAGAGCATTGTAACATTGTTTCTTTCTTTGTAATTTTGCTTTTCCAAACTTGATCCATCTCTTGTAAGAATCTTTAAAATTAATGAAAATATCTTCTTCCCAATGTTTGTCTTCAACTGCTTGTTTGCAATTGAGTTTTTGGTGAAATCGCTTAATCGAAGGGAAAACTTTGGCTGACTATAGGGCTTGGTAAATTCTCCTTCAATTTGAGAGTTAGTCACCATTTGAAATCTAATTATGGAAAGTCAGTTGCCGGTGTGGTTGATGTGGTGGTTGGTCAATAAGTTACTCCTTAGCATGAGTAACCTAATTAATTTCTTATAGCAGCTGAGGATTAGTTGATTGTCGAAGACTCTATTACTAAGTGCCATTCGATCTTCACTATAGATTAGCTAAGTATGAGTTAACTAACCTGGCAGTCATCTTTGCTGAACGGTTATTAGGCAGTCAGAGGGGAGTGAGATCTAAACAAGATCGAGGCTAAGAACATAGCCATCACTATGGTGTCGAGTATTAATCAACCAGATGGTAGAGATGGAGGTGTATAAATGCGGCATCTCTGATAGTGACCAGGTATTAATTGACCTGATAGAAGATAGAGGTGTCAGAACATAGCCATCTTTACAATGATTGAGTATTAATCGATTGAATGGTGGAGACAGAGGTGTGAAAATATAGCTATCTCTATTAATGACTGGATTGTAATCGACTAGATGGTGGAGATGGAGGTGTAAAAATATAACCATCTTTGTCAATGAACAGGTACTAATCGACCAGATAAAAGATAGAGATATCGGAATGCAACCATCTTTACAGTGGCCCGATGTTAATTGATCAGATGGTGGTTTGCAGGTGCGAGAATATAGCTATCTCTATTAGCGATTAGATATTAATTAGTTGGATAGAAGATAAAGGTATTAGAATGCTGCCATCTTTACATTAATTGGGTGTTAATTTATAAGATAGTAGGGATAGAGGTATGGAAATATAGCCATCTCTATTAGTGACTGGGTTTTAATCGATCGAATGACTCAGCAAGCTTCAGTAGAGTTGATGCTAGATGACTAAGAGTTTGAATATCAAGATAAGACCTCCAGGAACATTATCGAAGAAAATTTTTTTGTATTGCCAAATGTGAATTGTTACATCATTGGTAATGCATTTGGAGAATTTTGGGTTTCCAAGTCCAAGGGATGCATGGATGTCTCGTAGAGATTCTCGATCCTATAGGCTCATCATTGAAAGGCTTCTATTATTCGATAAAGTCATTTCCAGTTTGGAGATAACTTGCCTTGCTTATAGAGTCTTGAAACTTCTGCATGTCATAGTACAAGATCCCCTAGATGAAGTGTTGACCTTACTCGGGAGTTATAGTATCAGCAATTCATTGTAGGTACATTGCCATCCACAAGTAGGCTTGATTTTGAGTCTTGGCTAGTAGGTCCAAATATTCTCTCAATCAGATCGAGTGCTTAACTCGTCAAAGTGCTGATCGCATGGTCAGGAGTCCAATCTCCATGGGATCACCACTTCAATGTTGAAGTCCAAGTTTAAAGGAGTCTCATTAGTTGATGTATGAGTTGTATAGTATGTCCACAGCACTCCAGGTAACTCCTTTGCCTATCTGCCTTCGACTTTATCTAGCTTGGTCCTAAGCCCTTAAAGAATAGTCTGATTTATGACTTCCACTTTCTTGTTGATAAGGATGCACAATAGACATAAACTGGTGTTAGACATAAAGTTTAGCATAAAAATCCTTGAATGCCCGGCTGTTGAACTATCGGCTATTATCGGTGATGATGACATGAGGAAGACTGAATCAGTAAATGATAGACTTCCAGAAGAAGTCCTTGACCTTGCTCTCGGTGATGTGTGCTTAGGGTTCTACCTCTATCCATTTAGTGAAGTAGTCAATGGCGATGATGAAAAATTTTTGCTGGTTAGTTCTGGGAAAAATGGATTAAGTACACCCATTCTCCACTAGGTAAAGGGCTAGGAAGAAAAAAACTGAGCTAATTAAGTTGCTGGTTATTATTGGTTGTTAGCTTAGCATTGGCACTGGTTGCACTTTTGAACATGCTCCATGGTATTTTCTCATATGGTAGGCAGTAATATCCTTGCCTTAAAAGTTCTGTAGGCCTGGGACTTGCCCACCAGATGATTCTCGCTAATTCTTTTATGAATATCTTGGAGCACGTAGTTGATTTTGGTAAGCTATAGGCACTTGAGTAGTGGGAATGAAAAAGATCTTTTATAGAGTTGTCCATCCATAGTATGAATTGAAAAGTTTTTCACTTGAATTTCTTAACCTATGAGGGATTATTGGAAAAGATGCCTTCAATCAAGATTTGATGAAAGGATCCATCCAACTTGGTTCATGGATGACTCTCAATTTCATCGATGCTAAGAACTTCCAGGTACTTGGTGAAGTTCGATCAAGGGAGTTGTCTACCAAGGTTGGCAGTTGAGAGAGTGCATCTATCCGGTATTCTTGTACATGGGATGTGAAAAAACGAAGTACTGAGTGCTAAATCATGGCTCATACTTTATATGGTACTTGGCCATCATTGGATCCTGAGCTTTATATTCATCGATTGCTTGACTAGATAATTGAGAGATGGTGAAGACCCTTAGACTTTCCACCCGAGTTATTTGGCTAGCTTTAACCTAGCTAGTAAAGCTTCATACTTGACTGGTTATGGTTGCTTGATGGAAAAGTGCAGACTATACTCAATGGTCATTCCTTTTGAGTTTGTTAGAATAAGCTCAACTTTACTCCCTTTAGAGTTTGAAGCTCCTCCATATAAAGAATCCAGGTCATCGTTGGGTCAGGTTGTTCAGTAGTTTGCTCGATGGATACTTCCTTAAACTTGTCATCTGACTATGTGTACTCGACAAGAAGGCAAGCCAAAATCTAGCGCTTCATAGATGACCTCGGGTGGTGGAGATATCAAACTCATTAAGTTTGATTGTCCATTTGGCAATTCTCCTAAAAGCGTCGAGCCATTACAAGATAGTAGTGAGTGGTTGGTTGGTTAGAATGATAATTGAATAATTTGGAAGTAGGGCTTAAGACACTGTACATGATGATTAGTACACAACTTATCTTTCAAATTTGGAGTACCTAGTCTTTACATCATAGAGCACTTGACCAGTATAGTAGATAGACTTTTGGATTCCTTTTTTATCTACTAAAATAAGAATGGAGCTGACTATTTCTAGAGATGCAGTACAGTATAAGTAGAGCTCATCTCCAACTTCAAGCTTAGAATGTAGGGATAGAGACCTGTGAAACTTTTCCAGCTCCTCAAAAGCTTGTCGACACTCATCCATCCAGATGAAGTCGTGCATTCATTACAGGATCTTAAAAAATAGCAAATATCACTCAACTGACCTTGAGATAAATCGACTAAGTATGGCGATGCATCCAGTGAACTGTTGTACTTTCTTTTTAGAGGTCAAATACTGAATGTGCACTTGCTCCTCAAAAGCTTGTCGACACTCCTCATCTAATTAGATGAAGTCGTGCATTCATTACAGGATCTTAAAAAATAGCAAATATCACTCAACTGACCTTGAGATAAATCGACTAAGTATGGCGATGCATCCAGTGAACTGCTGTACTTTCTTTTAGAGGTCAAATGCTGCATGTTGAGTATTACCTAGATCTTCTTTAGATTATTTCAATACCCCACTAGGTGACCATGATCTAAGAAACTTGCTGGTTAGATACTGAAAGTGCAATTGCTTGGATTCAGCTTCATTTAATATTTGCAAAGAGCATTGAAGGCTTCCTGCAGGTCTTTGATATGGTTAGCTTCTTCAGAGCTCTTGATGAGGTCATCAATGTAAACCTCTATATTTGACCAATTTGATCTGAAGACCTTTTAACTAACCATTGATAGATAGCTTCTACATTTTTCAACTGAAAGGTATTATTTATAATATAAAAATTTTTTATGGATTATGAAGGCAATGTTCTCCTCATCCTCGGAAGCTATTTTATTTGGTTGTAGTTGAGAAGAGGATCCATGAAGATGAGTAGCTTATGTTCAAAAATGGTGTCGACTAACTAATCATCATCGATAATGAAAAGCTATCATTCAGGTATGCCTTGTTAGATCAATATAATTGATGTAGATTCTTCATTTTGTTTATTTTTTAACCATGGTAATATTACTAGCCAGTCAAGATAATGAGCTTCCTGAATAAATATAACCATCAAAGTTTATCAAATTCATCAATAGCTTTCTGTCTTTTTGGAGAAAAATTTTTTTCTTTTGCTGAACTGGCTTGCACTTGGATTGATATTCAATTTATGGATGACAACCTTTAAGAGATCCTGGCATGTTTGACATCCACCAAGCAAAGATATTTACATTCTGCTGCAAGAACTCTAGGAGTCAGTTCCAATCTTCCTCGAGTAGAAGAGCTCCGATTTATATAGACTTTGCATGATCATCTTTCAATGGTAAGAAAAATAGTTGCTCAGCTAGTTCTCCCTTTTTTTTGTCTCTCTCTGGTCTAATTGCTAGGTAGCTAGTATTCATTAGCTTTTTGCACTTTGGATACCATCATGAAGCAATATTGGGCCATTTGTTAGTCTTTGCGCATATTCCCAATACAATTTCTTATTAAAAACTGGACGAGGTTGTTGATCGAGATGCTCACATCTAGTTGATTTAGCTCTGGCTATCCAAGGATGATGTTGTAGGGAGAGGGTACTTGAACAACCATGAAGGCGAGAACAACAGTGCTCTATCGGGATGGAGTTCGGCCATGATAGGAAGAGTGATTTCTCCTTCAACCTCGATCGAATTTTCAAAGAAACCGATCAAGGATGTAGAGACCCATCTTAGTTGATTATCAAATATATTCATCCGAATAAAAACATCATAAAATAGAACATCGGTTAAGCTTCCACTATTAACTATAATTCTTCTTACATCATTCTTTGCTATATATGGAGATGACAATAGCTATCTTCTCTCTCCTCCCTCCTTTGCCTCTTTGAAGATCATTCTACCTCCCAGGAGATCATATCGACTTGCCCTACTATCGATTGATTATCAATCTTGGTCTGAGTTTACTACTGGCTAGGATTCTGGGCATTGGCTCAGACTCCTCTACTAATATATTTTAAGGTAGGCATGCAGAACAAGATCCTTGATCTCTCTCTCTTCAGCTGGAAGCACTATTCGGTGTCATGGCCATAGTCTCGATGAAATTGATACTATTTGTTCTTATCACCGAAGGTTAGCTCTAGAGTGAGGAGAGGAGTGTAATTACTAGATTACCAACAAAGTTCTTCAGCTTGGAACTTTGCTGGTGGGATGAGTTGTGTTTCTTGGCTTAGACTTCGTTGGGCTCTCCTTGGGCCTATTTTTCTTTAGCATCTTATTGGTCTCTTATCGACTGAGAGCTCCCTCATCTGTGTAGATGTACTTTTGTGCATGGGACAGCATTTTTGAATAAGACTTGGGATAAGTCTTATCTAGAGAGTAGGTGAAGCAAGAGATGTGGAGTCCTCTCTTCAGGGCCAACATAGTTATGGACTTACTAGGTAGTAGACATTTAACATGGCTTCCTTGAATCGAGGCATATAGTATTTTAGGGATTTTCCATTTGCTGTCGTAAGAGAAAGACTGTTGGGCTCTTGTAGAATCTTCTAACTGATATGAAGTAAGCCATGAACTTTCTTCTAGCTACTTAAAGTAGAGATATTCTTAGGCTCGAGTTTGAAATACCATGCTTGGTCCACTTTGCGAGAAGTGGCTAGGAAGGTAATGCAGAGTAAGGTATCGAGATGCCTTGAATTTGCATAAGAGTCTTGTAGCTCTCCAGATAGTCCAGCGAGTTGATAGTAGCCTTGTAGGGCTCTAGATGGGACATCATGAACAAAGTAAGAATCGATTTCTCTAGAATATGGTTGAAAGAGGGGAATAAGTAATGAACTTGTTCGGTTCCCGGCTCCCTTCTTGAAGATCAGTAAGTTGGCGATCGATATTGCATAGCTTGATATCATAGTTATCAAGGCATCGCTCAGCCAATCACGGAATAGCCCCATCAGTGGATCCCTCATATGAGGATTTGAACGAGGAATGCGAGCATTTATCACTTTAGCTCCTTTTTCTTTGTCATTGCTTCATGTGCTAGGGGCTTATTTGGTGTGGTATAGGAGACCACGATTTGTAGATGGTCCATCGATGAGAGGACCTCCCTTGGGAGGACCATCAGCCCTCTCAATGGGATATGGGGATCGTAATCGATGAGAAGTTTGTCGATAAGAAGATCGCCTATGAGGAGATCGATGACTAGGATGAGTAATAGTAGTGAGAATGGCTGGGACCCGGGGGTAGCTATTTCATCTTAGGGCACTGCTATAAACCCTGTGCCGCATCGCAACCAAGGTTTGGACCTGCTTTGTTATGGTAGTGAGCAAGTCTTATTGGGTCATCAATGGTAGGGTTAAGGAGTGAATAGCTCCATCATTGAACTGGGCCATTCGTCATGGCATGGAGAGTGTCCGGTGCAACTGGTGAAGGCGTCTGCATATGCGTTGTCACTTCCATTTGCTCCAAGATTTGGGATCTTCTTCTGGATGTTTCCTGCTACCTGATGCACAAATATGTTACCGACAAGTAACCGCTCACTAGCTTCTGATGGCACATGAGAATTCCTAGCCTCCTCCAGTGGAATGAAGAGCTGCTTCCGATGTCTCTCGAGTGGAGACCTACAAGAATAGTCCCTTGACCGATAGTGACCGATGGGGGACCCTTCAGCTCAAGTTAGTGAATGAGAGAGATGGGGTAAATAGCCGAGTTGAGAGCGATAATGGAGATGATTGTGTAAGCATGAGAGTGGTAGTGAAAATATTCCATCATCGAGAAGCCCCTCTTACTAATTTATAGAGTTGCATGGAGTAATAAATGCATAGGAAGGTGTTCTCTTCTGACATTTTATAATGAATTTTAGGTAGGATATTGGAATCTTGACTCCTAGAATCTTTTCTATTGGAATTATGGCTATTGCAGTGATCTTATATGCTACGATCTCTATAGGATGACCACAACTTGTTGGCCATGATCTTCCCAGGGATAGGTGGAATTTGTCTATTTTTGCCACTTAAGCATCAAAAACTCCAAGTATCAGCTAGTGCCAAGAGAGGGAGAGAAAGAGTCATCGGGTGCCAAGAGAGGGAGAGAAAGGCTCGGGAGGTTCAAATCTATCATACCCGACTAAGTCAGAATCACTAGTTAGTCTGGACCGAGTAATTATTTGGTGGTCATGTTTGACGGAATATTGTACCAGTTGGGCCCAGCTACTTGTATTTTTTGGTACAAGGTATTGCAATTCTTAGTATAGGGTTGAATTAGCAGTTGACTTCCACTCGGTCGGTTGTTGGGTAGACTATTAGTTAGTGGCTATCTCCTCATTACTCGGTGTTGTGGTTGATAGTCCAGCAGCCACCTCTTTCTCAGTTGGTGGTCCAGTTGGTCCTCAAGGCCGAATAAGCAATTGCCATAATAGTGGGCTTTTGCTTGGGGTGATAACATGTATTAAACTCATAAAAGTAACTTAGTGTGGAGCTTGATAAGCTAGTGATAGATTGGATTCAAGTGTAGGGATATCAACTTGCACTGATACCACTAATGTCAGGGATCATTAGTGTAGAATATGAATTTCCATTTCCAGGATCATGATCATTAATGTTGATGCTGTAGGGAAGAAGAAGTGAATAAAATAAAATATAATTAATTAGATATGCAAAATTTTATTAAGAGAAAAATAAACTTGCAAAATTGGAAACTTCTACTTTTAATCCCTACAAATCTCTCAACAAGAAATCCCAAAATCCCTCATACAATCTTTCAACTAGAGATCCCTCATCACTTTTTTGATTCTCATGCCTAGCCTCTATCCTTTGCCCATGGTTTTATAGCCACTAATACAAAAGCATTTCACTAGAAGTCCAACAGTCCAAACCATGTCTAAATTGGAGTCTTGTAAGTTTTTCAATTCATGTTTGATTGCAAGGTTACTCGTGGCCATTGATCAATCTTGATCGCATCGAAAATCATGCTTGATTTCGACCAACTCATATGAATCATGTCGGGATCGCATCTAGGCTATCTGATCATTGTGAGACACATGCACAGCCATTGGATCCTGATCGTAAATCATGTCCTGGCTATTGATCGTGTGCCAATGTTCATGCAAAAATACCATAAAGGAAGCATTGGTTGCTTGGGCCTGGACCGACCGTGTGTTTGCCTGTGCTAGGCAGTGTGCTCGCATGTGCACCATGTAGGCCACACTGGGTAGGCCGATGCCTGTGGGCCAAGCCTGCTAAGTCTAGAAGTCTTTTTTTTCTTCTTCTCTTTCTGGGCTTCTTTTTGGTTGGGCTTTTCATTAAGTCTGGGGTTCTTTTAGGACTTTTTTCGAGGATCAAATCGAGGCATTCAACCCGACAACCTTTACCTCGACTCGACATTCGGCCTTCACTTAATTTTAAGAGCTTCTTGAAGAATTTTTATCCCCATACCCTGGGATAAATGCTTGATTATGGATTGGCAAATATAGGAGTCGAGTCAGGTTACTCGATCCCATCTTCATCACATGCTTTGCTCATCTCGTCTGAGACCTATTCAAAAAGCTTCCTACGGTAATAGAAGCTTTACCTCGTGATGTTGCCTATCATTCTTTTGAGGCTCTTGTCTCATACCCAATCCACTTACTCTCGGCTCCACCTTGCACTGGACTTCTGTTTGCACCAGAACTCCACCTTGCACTGGACTCCTTATCAAAAAGTATGACCTCTATGCTTCTTTCCCTATATAATGATTCTACTACCATGCAACACCCCTTAGGACTTCATCATTAGCTCTCCATATATGCTATTTAAGTTCATTTTACTAAGAAAAATTAAATTCTATGAAAACTGGATATGCATCGGATCTCTAATTTTTTTGCCATCTCATCATGCACCTCCACTTTGCTCTATAGAGAGTCAAATAGTTCCTTTTCGTAATTATATATGATATGGACATGCAGAATCTAAAATCCACTATGAAGAAGGAGATACTTGGTTGGATTCATGAGTGCATCATTGATGTATCCATATCGCTACCATCGACCACCATCGCAATAGCCCTCATCTGATCTTTGAGCTGCGGATAATCTTTAACATGATGTCCCAACTCATCATATCAAAAGTATTTGATTTGCTTGCATCTTTGACTTAAATCACCCATCTACGATCCTCTGTTACTCCGCCTTCTGTTGCCTGCTTCTCTAGAAACTATCAACATTGAGTTCTGCTTGAACTCGAAGCCTGATTCTCCCACCTGAGAATTTTATTCTGGAATAATGCTGAGATGACTTTCTCTATCTTGATGGTACTCTTTTTTACTAGAAGAGTATTCACCAAGGACTCAAAGGACCACGGTAGGGATGACAGCAAGACCAATACCCCGGTCTTTTCTTCCACCTTGATCTTGCTTGCATTCTTTGATCTAGATCACTCATCTTGTGATCCTCTGTTATCCGCATTCTATTGCCTGCTCCTCTAGAAACTATCAATATTGAGTTCCTGCTTGAGCTCGAAGCCTGATTCTCGCGCCTGAGAATTTTATTCTGGAGTAATGCCGAGATGACTTTCTCTATTTTGATGGTACTCTTTTTACTAGAAGAGTAGTCACCAAGGACTCAAAGAACCACAGTAGGGATGACAGCAAGACTAATATCCTGATCTTTTCTTCCACTTCTTACCTACATTGAGAAGGTTGGTGAGGATTCTTGGAAGTTACTTAGGTGCTTTTACATGCTCTGCCCCTCGGTCATCTATAGTTGGTAGAACTGTTTCCAAAAGAACAATATATTAGTAAGGGACTTTGCCATGTACAATTTCTTGAACTTCATCTATAGCGCCATTGGAGAAGTCTCCTGTAGTACATGTATCACCATTCATCCACTAAATACAAGTGGATCATACTCACTACATGCATCTTGAGCTGCCTCCAAGTCTTCTCTTTCTGTGGCCGGTCTCTTCTTGTATATAAGAGTGTTGATCAGCCCCTGCTGGGTGAGCACATCTTTCATTCTCGCTTGCTAAAGAAAAAAATTGTTCTTCCCTCAAACTGGCTGATCTCAAAATTAATTGTTCCTATTTTTTTTCTCTTCTTCGATCTTGATTAATCACGGACAACTGAGACTCTGATCCTAGTTATTGGGTATCAACTTATATTGAGACCACTCACATCGGGGATTACTCATATGGAATATGGATTTTCATTTTTAGAATCATGATCATTAGTATCGATGCCATAGGAGAAAGAATAAGAGAATAAAATACAAGCATAATAATTAGGCATGCAAGGTTTCACTCTAAGAAAAATAAACTTACAAGATTGGAAACTTTCACTCTCAACTCCATATAATGTCTCAATAAGAAATTCTAAAATTTCTTGTATAAGTTCTCAACTGGATATCCCTCATCATTCTTTTGATCCTCATGTCTAGCCTCTATCCTTTGTCTATAGTTTATAGCCACTGCTGCAAAAGCATCTTACCAGGAGTTCAATGATCCAAACTGTGTCCAAATCAAAATTCTGTAGGCTTCCTAATTTGTGTCTAATTGCAGGACTACTCATGGCTATCGATGAGCTTCGATTATGCTAAAAATTATGCTTGGATCGGGCTAAATTATGTGAATGACATCAGGATCACATCTAGGCCATGCGATCATTATGGATGCAAGCGCAACCATCGAATCGTTGGTGCAATTCATGCCTAGCCATTGATTGCATGCCAAACTTCATGCAAAAATACCACAAAGGGAGGAAGTGTTGGCCACTTAGGCCTGGGCCAGCCGTGCGCCCGCTCAGCGCAGTCCGCATGCTATCGGGTTCAGAAATTTTTGTTTTCTTCTTCTCTTTTCGGCTTCTTTTTGGCTGGGGTTTCTCATTGGGTTAGACTTCTTTTAGGACTTCTTTCAAGGATTTGAATCGAGGCATTTAATCCAACATCGAGAAGTGGAAACTGTCTCAACATAATATATGTTTTAGCACCATACACAAAATAGTTGTGGGATAGAGGGATTGACATAGAGTGGACCCTGTTAGAACAATGATTTAAAAATTATAAATACGATTAAATGAACTAACAAGATTTTTTAGGATAGAGAAAAATTATAGAAGATTTATTAAAATCACAAAAAAAAACCATAAATAAGAATGTGAGGCACTATCTAAAGGCATATTCCTATTCCTTATATGGGATTAACCAGAAATACCAAATGTGATCGTGATTTCTCTACAAACAAAACACAATCATTGAAAAGGTTAATAGAGACTCTTTCAGCATCCAGCAAAAATATTTTGAAATAAAAAAAATCTGGAGGAGAAATTACTAAAGAGAATAAGAGAAAGTACTAAGAAAGATATAACTATTTAGACTTCGAGATAATTTTTTTATAGCTATCCAAAAATCTGACTATTTAGACTTTTATGGATCGTCACTAACTGGACCATCGGAGTGCCCCCGTCGAAAACCACGGCCCAGGTCACTAACCCCTGTTTCGCATGTCTAGGAGCAGGACATCACATGCAGCGAAGGAGCCACACTCTGGCACCGGCAGCAGTAAGCAGTACGGGCCATGGCGATCTTGGAGACAACAGATTGGTGCACCAGGAAGGGGCATGGCACCACCAACACAGGGGCAAGCCCAGCCAAGAGGGCAAAGCACCACCACCGTTACCATAGAGGGGGAAAACGAGGGATACAAGGAGAGGCGGAGGAACAAGGAGCCCCTCTATCCCCGCTATCATTCTCCCCCTGCAACGTTTCCATCCTCACACATATTTTTTACTCCTCCTAGTGTAGAGTCCATCAAGAGGGGCCCAACCAGGAGGATCTGCTCCCCTGGATCGTCACTGACTTGACCGTCAGAGTGTCCCAGCCGGAAATCCTGGCCCGGATCATTAACCCCTGTTTCGTAGGTCCAGGAGCAGAGGACGCCAGGCAAGAAGGGAGCGCACCCCGGCACCGGCAGGAGCTGCAGGCCACGGCGATCCTAGCGGCAACACTACTATTTTTTTAGTGATAAGTCACCATTCTGTGATCATAGACTCAATAGCTCCCTACCTCACTACAAGCTAAGAACAATAACAAAATAACTTTATATTAAGGATAATGATATATTGTTCATTACTTTTATGAAATATGGATTACTTATCAATTTATGAGATTGCAAGTTCGCAAGCTGAACATTCTGTATCTTAACTTGGCTGTCATACCACTTTAACAGCTTAGGTAGCTTATTTGGATGTGCTGGGACTTTAAGATGCTATGCTCGAGGAACCAAACCTGTAGATAATAATCATATACTTTAAATATATGGAAGATTTAAAATAAATGTAATTAAACTTTTATTGCATATTAATGATACTTACCACCAGAGCAGCTATATCCATACAGGGTGGCTACCTCCTAACCTTGTCATTTTCTTGGTTAGGACCGCTCCCCAGATTCCAAGCAAAAAGCAGTATCTAGAAGAGCCATAAGAGTCAACTCCTTTATTGTAGAAGCCAATCGATTGATCCAATTGAGATAAATCATCCGAGATGATATATCTTGGACAAGATTGATTTGACTTTGTAGACAAGAACATTGCAAACATGTATGCGATCTAAAGTCTTATATATCCAACATCCTTTTGTATGTTGATGAATGAGTTAGGCTATCAACTTCTCTAGCCCCTTATTCTGAAGATTTATTTTTATCAAATTGTCTAATAACCACCTTCTATCTTGATCTTCCATTGCAAATATTTCCTGGCTAGTAGATCCAAAATCAGGGCCACATCTTCGATGCTGAATATAAATTTCTTGTCACAAAAATAACTTGTCACCTCCCTTGTAGCATCTAATAATTTGAGCTAGGAGTCGCCCGTCGACAGCAAATGGCTACATATCAATGAATGCACTGAATGGGAGTCTTCCAGATGATTTCTAAATGAAGACTAGAAAAACCCATCTTCCAAACTTGTTCAAGACATTGCTAGCTTGCAATGATTTTTAAACAATAGCAAAACTTCACTCTAGGCAGTCGAACCAAGCAAGATCACCTGAAATATAAATAAAACTAAATGTAAGTTAAACAATAAATTCTAAATAACTATCATAAAAAATGTAAGCCATCCTAGCATAAAAAATGTACAGTGTGTCATAATATTTGAAGTAGGATGTCATGAATCCAAACTATGATGTCATAATCCTATTCAGACTTAATTACTCTTGATTCTTTTCAATCATGCTTGTTATGACATGGGAGGTGTCATAATGAGATTATAAGAGTTTTAATTCAGACCACAGATGACATGTATTATAGGTAGAAGAGGTTAGAAACTTTGATTTATACTTTATGCAGGGTGTCAGTTTTCAGGTAGGGTATCGTAATCTTTTTAAGTAGGGTATTGTAGTCTTTAAACGAGATGTCGTAATACTATTTTGACCATTTTGAGTAATCTTGTAGTATCCGTGGTAATTTTATGATGCTATGGTATTCATAAACCATGCCATGAAGATATGTATTAGAGGTAAAGGGTTTACAAGCTTTATTTTTATAATTTATGCATGGGTGTCATAGTTTTTTAACTAGGATATCGTAGATTTGAACTTGGATGTCATAATACTGATCGGTCATTTTAAATATCTTATAGCATCCATGGTAATTTATGATACTCTGGTATTCATAAAACATGCCATAGATGATATGTATTAGAAGTAGAGGGGTTACAAACTTCTATTTTATAATTTATACATGGGTATCGTAGTTTTTTAACTAGGGTGTTGTAGGTTTTGAACTTGTATGTTGAAATACGATTTAGCCATTTTGACTAATCTTATAGCATCCATGGTAATTTATTTACTTTGGGAGTTATAAATCAAGCCATGGATGACAAGTATTAGAGTAGAAGGGTTACAAATTTTATTTAATTTTTACAGGGTGTCATAGGTTTTTAACTAAGATATCGTAGGTTTGAACTTGGATGTCGCAATATTATTTCAGTCATTTTGAGTAATCTTATAGCATCCGTGATAATTTTATGATATTTCGGAAGTCATAAAATAAGCCACAGATAACATGTATTGAGATAGAAGGGGTTACAAACTTTTGCTTTATAATTCTGCATGGGGTGTCGTAATTTCTTAACTAGGTATTGTAGATTTTGAACTTGGGTGTTGTTACAGCCGTGACAGTAACGTGGCCAGGCTCAGGTACCGCCGAATGCGATCGAGCCACGTGGAAGTTTTCCAGGCCGAGTCGGCGCCACGTCTTCAAGGCCAGGATCGGCAAGAATACCGCCCGACGACTGTCTAAGGCAAACCGCCCTTGCCGAGGTCGAGCTCGGCTCGGAGTTCCTCTACCACCCCAGGCTCCCGGACCCGGAGGGGTCCGCCTAAGTGAGGTCGACGAGGCTAGGCGACCTCCTGCCACCTCGCCAAGTGTCCACCCAGGAGGGGTCCGCCTAAGCCGAGGTCGGCCAATCCTTCGCTTCGCCAGGTGGCAACTCGGAGACGGGCCCACCTCGGCCGAAGCCAGGCGACCTCTTGCCCTCGCCAGGTGTCCCACCCAGGAGGGGTCCACCTAAGCTGAGGTCGGCCGGTACTTTGCCCTTCGCTAGGTGGCACCCGGAGACGGGCCCACCTCGGCCGAAGCCAGGCGACCTCTGCCACCTCGCCAGGTGTCAACCCAGAGACGGGCCCACCTCGGGACCGTCTGGAGAGTCTGTTCCTTCTCGTCGTCTACTGACTTGACCGTCGGAGCTCCCTCGCCGGAATCCCCGGCCAGGGTCCTCTAACCCCTTTTTTGCAGGTTCGCCGTGGGAAGGGAGGCTCCCTCGCCAGGGGTCAGGAGGGATCGACGAAATCCGCGGCACTGGGCACGGCGACGAGAGCCGGCAACAGATTGGCGCGCCAGGAAGGGGGGCAGGACACTGAACCCCAGCGGGAGCAACTTTCTGCGGTATAGCGCTTCCGACAATGGTGGTCACTCGTGGACGCGAGGCATCTACCAGCCGTGCGGGGGAAGTCCACTCCCCTCCGGGGGGCCACAGCCCTGAAAGGGAGCTTCCGGCTCCCCCTCTCTTCCATAGCAGCCTACCCCGGTGGACGGATCCCTTGCGGCCATCGTCCAGCAGTTGCAGACCTTGACCTCAGCGGTCCGGCAGCTTCGCATCAGCAACGGTCCTGGCCACCCAGCCGCAGCCAGGAACCCCGCGGCCCGAGCGCGGGGCAGCGTGGGAGCCTGGCTCAATTCAGGGCAGGCCATCCCATCCGAGGGCGTCTCAACCCCAGGGGAGCCACCGAGCTCCCGCAAAGAGAAACTACTCCGGTTCGGAGGATCACGAGAGCCGATCCCAGCGACGGGGCCGAAATGGTGCATCGCAGCAAGCGCCGAGGCCAGACCTCGCGTCGAGACCGATCGACGCCCCCTTCACCCGTAGTCTCGGTGGAAGACTCCACCGACGAAGCCATCAGGCGCCAAGCCGAGAGGCGCCTGGAGGAGCATGAGCGCAAGCTGGCGGAGTTCGCCCGCCGATTCGCCGACCTGCAGAACTCATCGGCAGACCCGAAGGGCTACGACCCCCGTCCCCCTTTCTCTGAAGAAATCCAGGCGGAACCGATCCGAAAACGGTTCCGCATGTGCAGGTGGATCCCTACGACGGACACTGACCCCTGGACCATTTGGAGAGCTATAAAGCTCTCATGAGGGTCCAGGGGGCCACTGATGCTCTTCTGTGCATCGCCTTCCCGGCAAACCTCCGGAAGGCCGCTCGAGTCTGGTTCACCCGCCTCGAGCCCGGATCCATTGCTCCTTCCATCAGCTGGAAGGAAGTTCGTGGAACACTTCGACGCTTGTCGAAAGGTGCCGAGAGAGGTGGACAGCCTCTTCTCCATCCGCCAGCAGGACCAGGAGCTGCTCGGGGACTACATCACCCGGTTCAAGACCGCAGCCCTGGAGATCTATAGCTTGGACGAGGCCATCGCCATGCTGGCTTTGAAGCGCGGGCTCAAGACGTCCCGCCTAACCTACTCCTTGGACAAGAAGCCGCCCAAGACGTACTCCGAGCTCCTCCTCCGCGCCCACAAGTACATCCGAGGGAGGACGGCCGACCGCACCCGTCGAGAGTGGACGGGAAGACTCCGAAGAAGCCACTCCCGAGGGCCGCCCCGGGAGCTCGGAGGCCTGGGCCTGTTGACCGACCCTCGCCCGAATCCAAGGCCAAGGGGCGAAGCCACCCGAGCGGAGGTACCCCTCTCCTCGCCACCCCGAATGAAGATCTCATGGAAATCGAGGGCGAGCGCAACCTCCGCAGACCTCCTCCTCAGAAACGAGGGCTGTCCGAGACAAATCGAAGTACTGCCAGTTCCACGCGAGCACGGGCATGACACGGAGGATTGTCGCCACCTGAAGCGGGAGATCGAGGAGCTGATCCGGAGGTTACCTCAGGAAGTTCGTTAAGAACGAGGCCCCTCTGAAGGGCAGCCGCTCGCGGCCCTACCACCTGTCCCTGCGATCGACAACGCCCAAACTGAGAAACTCGTGGGCATGATCTCACGCGGGTCCGGTCGAGCGCGAAGAGAGCCCGGGAAGTCGGGAACCGGAGAATGTAATCCCTCCCAAAGGGGGGGAAGTTAGTTAATGATATGTAAACAATGATGCCGTGGTTGGTCGAGATGACCATCGCAAGCATCCTGTACATCGAATCATGGTGGATAGTGGAAGCTCGGCTGACGTACTTTTTTACGACGCTTTCTCTCGATGAACTTGTCCCCCGATCAGCTGAAACCAGTGCACACCCCCTGGTGGGTTTTACAGGGGAACTCCGTGGGGGTCGAGGGGGGAGATCACTCCCGGTCACCACCGGATCCCCACCCCGGCAGGCGACGTCCTAATAACATTCACCGTCGTCAGGCTCCTTCGCCTTACAACGCCATTCTCGGGCGTCCCGGGCTCAACTAACTGGACGCCACCATCTCCACGAGAAGGCTGTTGGTACAGTTCCCTTCGCCCTCGGGGCTCGGGGAGATGAAGGGGACGACCTGGCCGATCCGCTCTGCTTCAGACAGTCCCAGGTGCCAGGGGCGCGGAGCTCGCCCAGGATGTCGACGACCTCGATCTGAGAGAGAAGGAACCCAGGGGAGGGCCCGTAGAGCGCCTGCTGGCTTTTCCCTCGGTTCGGACCCCTTGAAGACGGTGCAAGTCGGGGCCCAACTCCCTGAGGAAGAACGAACCCGCCTGCTGGAGTTCCTCCATGCCAACGCTGACGTGTTCGCCTGGTCAGCAGCCGACATGCCGGGCATCCCGCCCCGAGGGTCATCGTGCACAGGCTGAACGTGGACCCAAATTGCCGCCCGGTCCGCCAGAAGAAAAGGAGTTTCGCCATGGAGAGACAGAAGGCGATCAACGAGGAAGTAGAGAAGCTCCTCGCCGCCCGGTTTTGTCCGAGAGGTCCAGTACCCAGTTGGCTGGCAAACGTGGTCATGGTAAAGAAGAGTAGCGGTAAGTGAAGGATCTGTGTGGACTACCACGACCTCAACCGAGCTGCCCAAAGGACAGCTTCCCCCTCCCAAAGATCGACCAGCTGGTCGACACCACCTCGGGGCATCGCTCCTGTCGTTCATGGACGCTTTCTCCGGATACAACCAGATCCGGATGAACCCGGAGGACGAAGAGCACACCGCCTTCATACTGATCGCGGAACCTTTTGCTACAGGATGATGCATTTGGCCCAAGAAAGCGGGGGCGACGTACCAGCGCCTGGTCAGTAGAATCTTCAAAGACCAGATCGGCCGCAAACATGCAGGTATACGTGGACGACATGCTGGTAATGAGCAAACCCGAGTCGGATCACGTGGCAGACTTGGCGGAGATGTTCGGCAACCTCCGACGCATCAAAATGAAGCTGAACCCGGCGAAGTGCGCTTCGGCGTCTCCGCCGGGAAGTTCCTAGGGTATGGTGACCCAAAGAGGAATCGAGGCCAACCGAGAAGGTCCAGGCCATCCTGGATATGGAGCAGCCAGCCTCCAAGAAGCAAGTGCAATAACTAAACCGGCCGAGTTGCGGCCCTTAGCCATTTTATCTCCAGGTCGGCGGACCGCTGCCGTCCCTTCTTCAAGGTGCTGAGGAAGATGAAACTTTGCTTGGACCGCGGGAATGCCAGCAGGCCTTCGAGGAGCTGAAGAAGACGCTTGCATCGCCACCATTGCTGTCCAGGCCCGAGGAGGGAGAGGAGCTTACCCTCTACCTGGCGGTTACCTCGGAAGCCGTCAGCTCGGTCTTGGTCGAACCGACGGCCAGGGGCTCCAGCGGCCGGTGTACTACACCAGAACTCCTCGTGACGCGGAGCTCAGGTATTCCCGGCCCGAGAAACGTTTTTGCGCTAATAGGGTATGCCCAGCGTCTCAGGCCTTATTTTCAAGCGCACCCCATCGCTGTCCTGACGGTCAACCGCGAAAGCAGTGCTCAGCCGACCCGATACCTCGGGGCAATTGGCAAAGGGCCACTGAAGCTCAGCGAGTTCGACATTACGTACAGACGAGGTCGGCCATGAAGGCACAGGTGCTGGCCGACTTCTTGGTCGAATGCGGGCTTGGGCAAGGAGCCCGAGGAAGGCCCCTCAGGTCGGTTCGATGGAGATAGGCACCGACGAGCCCGGAGGAGGACGCCTGGATCCTCCATGTAGACGGAGCCTCAAACTCCGGCGGGGCGGGGCTGGGCTCATCCTCGCCAACAGCAACGGGGTCATCGCCGAATGCGCACTCCGTTTCCAATTTCCCATGACAAATAACCAGGCGGAGTACGAGGCGCTTTCTTGCCGGACTGAGAGTCTCCGCGAACTGGGCGAAACAAACTCAAGGCTTCACTAATTCCAGCTCGTGGCGGGGGCAGGTATCGGGGAGTACGTCGCGCATGACCCCTAAATGGCAAGATACTTGGAGCTCGTCAAAGAGGGCGCGTCCAGATTCCGACGCTTCAACATCTTCCATATCCCCCACGGGGAGAACGCCGCACGGATGCTCTCTCCCGATTGGCGACCCTGCCGGACACGATGCTGGGACGCGCCTATGTGGAGCGCCTTGAGGTCCCAAGCCTCGAAGCACCGGCGAGGTCACCAGGTCGACCATGACATAGCTGGATAGACAAGTAAGCCGCATACATACCATGGCACCCTGCCGGAGGACCGCGAGGCGGCTCGCCTCATCAGGAAGAAGGCCGTGCGGTTCGTCCTGATGGACGGGCAGTTGTATCGAAGATCCTATTCCTATCCCTCCTCAAGTGCGTAGGGCCCACGGAAGCCAAGCTGTGCTCCAGGAGATCACGAGGGCATCTGCGGGAACCACGTGGGGGGCAGGGCATTGGCATACCAGGCCCTCCGTCAGGGCTACTTTGGGAGAGATGAAGGAAGACGCCGCCGATTCGTGAAGAAATGCGACCGGTGCCAGCGTCACGCCACGGTGCAGCGACAGCCCTCCAACCGATTCTCCAGCTCCAGCCTCCTGGCCGTTCGCCCAGTGGGGGATGGACCTCCTGGGCCCATTCCGTCGGCGTCTGGCCAGCGGAAGTTCTTGATAGTGGCCATCGACTACTTCACGAAGTGGGTCGAGGCCGAACCCTTGGCAAGGATTACCGAAGCGAACGTCGCCAAGTTCTTTTGGAAGTCCATCGTCTGACGCTTCGGCCTCCCCCACACCGTGGTCACCGACAACGGGCGCCAGTTTGACTGCGGGAGAGTTCGAAGAATTCTGCAGCGACCTCGGCATCAAGCATCGCTTACCTCGGTGGCGCATCCTCAGACCAATGGGGAGGCCGAGGTCACGAACAGGACCATTCTTCAGGGCTTCGCACGTGGCTGGAACAGGCCAAGGGCAGGTGGGCCGCCGAGCTTCCAGCATCTCTGGGCATACCACACCACCCGAGGACGGCTACCGACGAAACCCCGTTCACCTCGTCTTCGGAGCCGAGGCAGTAATCCCGAGCGAACTCAGCCTACCCACACTGCGTGTGGAGCAATACGATGAGACAGAAAACCCAGCCAGGATGATGCTCAACCTGACCTTCTCGAGGAGAACGCGGACAAAGCCCGAATTCGAATGGTGGCGTACAGGCAACGCGTGGCCAGGTATTACAACTCCGTGTGCGGCCGAAGGTTTCCATACCGGAGAATTGGTCCTCCGGGCGCTGAAGCCTCCCAGCCACGGAATGCGGCAAGTTATCGCCCAACTGGGAAGGCCCATATCGGGGGCAGAAGCCATCCCTCATGGAGCATATTACTTGGAGGAATTGGGAGGTGCCATGTTCCCCGGACGTGGAACTCTCGAACCTAAGGATGTACTATCAATAAGTAGGTTCCCTGTTTCTGCAACAAGGTTCCCCCACTTCAAACACTCTTTTCTCGCTTCGACAAGAAAGCCTGCGGCATCGAGCTCAGTCCGGAGATCCTGGGCTTCGGCCTGGAAGGTGGCGCCGAACCCAGTTCGCCCATGCAAGCCCGGAGAACAGCTCAGTAAGCCGCACAAGGCTGAGAAAGCCTGGACGTCGAGCTCAGTCCGGAGATCCGGGCTTCGGCCTGGAAGGTGGCGCCGAACCCAGTTCGCCCACGCAAGCCCGGAGAACAGCTCAGTAAGCCGCGCAAGGCTTGAGAAAGCCTGCGGCGTCGAGCTCAGTCCGGGAGATCCTGGGCTTCGGCCTGGAAGGTGGCACCGAACCCAGTTCTCCCACACAAGCCCGGAGAACAGCTCAGTAAGCCAAGCAAGGCTTGAGAAAGCCTGCGGCGTCGAGCTCAGTCCGGAGATCCTGGGTTTCGGCCTGGAAGGTGGGCCGAACCCAGTTCGCCCACGCGAGCCCGGAGAACAGCTCAGCAAGCCGCGCAAGGCTTGAGAAAAGCCTGCGGCATCGAGCTCAGTTCGGAGATCCTAGGCTTCGGCTGGAAGGTGGCGCCGAACCCAGTTCGCCCACGCAAGCCCGGAGAACAGATCAGCAAGCCACGCAAGGCTCGAGAAAGCCTGCGGCATCGAGCTCAGTCCGGGGATCCTGGGCTTCGGCCTGAAAGACGGTGCAGAAACCGTGTCGCCTGCGCAAGTATGAAGGCGGCCCCAAAGACAGGCCCGCTTAAGGCATACTCTGCCGCCATGCGATCCGGGAGGCCCCAACCTTCGATTTGAGCAATGGAAGGACCAGGCCTGCAACTGTTTCAAGTGTTCCATACCAACATCTCAGAAAGAAAGAAGAAGAAAAGTGAGGTAAGATGAACACGAAGTTTTGTCAACTGAAACTTTCATTGATGTAAAGGATCAGTACAAGCTGGGAGTCCCGACAGGCCGGGAGTCCCCCAAAAAAAAAAAAAAAAAAAAGGAAAAGACAACAGGGAGAAGGCGCTTGGGTCACTGTGGTGCCGGTCGGAGCCCTCTGCCGGGGGCGCGGGTGCTGCGTCCTCGACTTCTACGGCGGCCGGCTCTCGAGGAGCTCCGGAGCCGCAGCTTCACTAGTCGACGGCGCCGCAGGAGTTGCTTCGGCCACGCCGGAGGCCCTGCTCTCGCCTCCTGGGCCTACCTCGATCGCCACCCCGCTCAGATCCAGCTCGGGGAAGAGGGCCCCCACCTTCTCCCGGCACATCCGGAACCCCTTCAAGAAGGAGTCCACGAGGCCTCCCGGACCTCCGACGTGTACTCGTCAGAAGCCCGGAATTTCGGGATGGCCTCCTGCGCCTCCCATTTTGCGGGCTCCAGGAGCCGTTGACGTACGCACTCCGGTCTTTCACCGCAGTTGTGTCCCACGGGCCTCCTCCAACTGGCGCTCCAGCCACTGGGAGTGGGCCTGCAGGCGGGCCTTCTCCGCCACCTCCTCCTACGAGCGGCCGGGGTTGGAGGTCCGCTCCTCCGACAGAGAAGCCTCCAGCTCTTTGTTCCGCCCCTCGGAACGCGCCAGGTCGGACTGGAGGGTCTGGTTATGGCTCGCAACTCGGCCCCCTCTCCATCAGGTCCTTGACATCGGCCGCGAGCTTACGGAGCTTCAGCTACTTCTCGAGAGTCCCTTTTGGCGTTCCCTACGAGGAAGTCCTAGCAGGAGAACGTCGTTCCCGATCTGCACCAACAAGAGCAAATATGTCAGGATGAAAAGAGTTAGGTTTTGAAAGGAAAAGAAGGGAAGAAGATCGGACTTACCGTGAAGAGCTGCGGGAGGATCCCGAGCAGCGCATCAGCGTAATCACGGCCGCCCCGAGCTCGGCGATCCGGGCGGTGGAGGTGTACTCCATGATCTTCCTGCGAGCCCTTTGTCGCGGATGACCGAGTCCGCTGGGTGATCCCCGGTGCCGGGGGCGTCAGGCCGGCTCCTGCGTAGCAGCCCAATCAGCTAGGGCCGCGGTGACGGGGCGGCAGCGGCCACGGGCTGCACTGTCGAGCGGCCGCAGCGACGACGGACCTGGGCTGGGCGGGAGCAGCGGGCGGAGGAGCCCTCTCGGCGGCGGCGCCACCAGGTCACGCGGCCGAGGCATCAGCGGCCCCGCCTCGAGGCAACCTGGGCGGGGGAACGACAGCAAACGTGCTGGGCACGGTCGCCGTCATGACCTCCCGGCTCGCCTCTTACGAGCCCTCTTCACCGCGGGGCTCGTCCACTCAACGACATCCCGCTGGGCTGCGCCTCAGGAGGTCTCCAGCAAAAATTTCATCCCTACAAAACAAAGGACAGAAGGTCAGCCGGCTCGGTCATGAAGAAGAAGGGGGGCAAAGTCAAAGTGGAGCCGAGTCTCACCAGTCTCGCGGATGGGACTGATCACGGCCTCAAAAAGATTCTGCTCAGAGAGCAGAACCTCGAGTGCCGGGACCACGTCGCTCAGGAGCAGGGAATAGGACTCCTGGTCCGCCGACTCGACCCGAGAATTCCGGTTCGGGGTCCGGTCCGGTTCACTCCAGGCCAGTCGACGTCTTCGACGAGGCAAAGAAAAACCGGTTCTTCCAGCCCTTCACCAAGGAAGGGATGTCGAACCGGAGACACCTGGGCCGGGACGAAATGTACCACCAGCCATCATCGGTGGAGTACTTCTTCAGGGTGAACAAGGCCCTGAAGAGGGGAGAAACGGGCGACGAACCCGTGGAAGTGACAGAAGACAATGAAAGAAAAGATGACCCGGATGGCGTTGGGAGCCAGCTGGACCGGGGACAAGCCGAATGGCTAAGGAAGGAAAGAAAGAAGGGTGCAGAGGAAACGAAGACCCCAAGGAGGGAAGTCTTCGTAGAAGGCAATGCGGCCGGGGCCACTCATGGTGACGCGCTCCCCGGACCGCGGAACAAACAAGCGAAGGACCCTGGGATGCCGTAAGCATACCGGAGAAGAAGAAAGATCGCCTTCGGTCATGGTGGAAGCATGACGGAGGACGGCGGGAAGAGAAGGAGGTGCAGGAAGAGCAGGAAGAGCCGGAAGAGAGCGAAGGGGATGGCAAGGAGCAACGGAGGAGGCCGGGTCCCCCTAGGGATGCAATGGTGACACCCCGGATTGCAGACGCCGGCGGATCTCCTCCGGGATTGTCTCCTCATCGAGGGGAAGAAGATGGAGTCCTCGGCGGATGGGACCGGCCTCGTCGGGTTGGAAGAAACATGGCGATGGCGCGCCATGGAACAGAGAAGGACAGAGGATCGAAGAGAAAAGAAAAGAGAGGAAAGGAAGGGGACGAAGAAGAAGGAGAAGGAGGCACTCACCGAAAATGCGCCCAGACGAGTGCAAGGCAAAGGAGTTAGTCTGCAGCAAACCGCCCACGAAGCAAGGGGAAAGGCCTCGTTCTGGAAAGTCCCCTCCCTTTCAAACTCAGCCGACAGCGGCCATACCCGTCATTCTGCCTCAGGCCACTGGATGATCGCCACGTGTGGGCGCACCCCGACACGATGCCTCGTTAGCAGAGTAACGGCCTCTGCCTCGAAGCGACGCATTAATCGCAGGCAACAAGTGGGCGACGCGTGGCGGCTCCCCATAGGTTTTCAGCCGCATCGAGCCACGGTGACGAGGATCGTGGCAATTATGATGCAAGATCTTCGCTCCCACGTCATGTCCGCATTTAATCCCGACGTTCCGTTCTACGACGCCCCGACGGAACGGCGGGCTGGGGGGGCAACTGTTACAGCCGTGACAGTAACGTGGCCAGGCTCAAGTACCGCCGAATGCGATCGAGCCACGTGGAAGTTTCCCAGGCTGAGTCGGTGCCATCTTCAAGGCCAGGATCGGCAAGACTACACCGCCCGACGACTGTCTAAGGCAAACCGCCTTGCCGAGGTCGAGCTCGGCTCGGAGTTCCTCTACCACCTCGCAGGCGCCCGGACCCGGAGGGGTCCGCCTAAGTGAGGTCGGCCGAGGCCAGGCGACCTCCTGCCACCTCGCCAGGTGTCCAACAGGAGGGGTCCGCCTAAGCCGAGGTCGGCCAATCCTTCGCCCTTCGCCAGGTGGCAACCGGAGACGGGCCCACCTCGGCCGAAGCCAGGCGACCTCCTGCCACCTCGCCAGGTGTCCACCTAGGAGGGGTCCACCTAAGCCGAGGTCGGCCGGTCCTTCGCCTTCGCAAGGTGGCAACCGGAGACGGGCCCACCTCGGCTGAAGCTAGGCGACCTCTGCCACCTCGCCAGGTGCCACCCAGGAGGGGTCCACCTAAGCCGAGGTCGGTCGGTCCTTCACCCTTCACCAGGTGGCAACCGGAGACGGGCCCACCTCGGCCGAAGCCAGGCGACCTCCGCCACCTCGCCAGGTGTCCACCAGGAGGGGATCCACCTAAGCTGAGGTCGGCGGTCCTGTGCCCTTCGCCAGGTGGCAACCCGGAGACGGGCCCACCTCGGCCGAAGCCAGGCGACCTCCTGCCACCTCGCCAGGTGTCCACCCAGGAGGGGTCCACCTAAGCCGAGGTCGGCCGGTCCTTCGCCCTTCGCCAGGTGGCAACCCGGAGACGGGCCCACCTCGGCCGAAGCCAGGCGACCTCCTGCCACCTCCCAGGTGTCCACCCAGGAGGGGTCCACTAAGCGAGGTCGGTCGGTCCTTCGCCCTTCGCCAGGTGGCAACCCAGAGACGGGCCCACCTCGACCGAAGCCAGGCGACCTCCTGCCACCTCGCAGGGTCCACCCGGGAAGGGTCCACCTAGGCCGAGGTCGGCTGGTCCTTCGCTCCTCACCAGTTGGCCCCCAGAGACGGGTCCAACTCGGCCGAGGTTAGACCGCTCGTACGGAGAGGGTCCTAGGAAGAGAAACGAGCCCCGAGGCATCTCTCGGACTGTACGAACCCCAGACGGTGCTCCGTACGGAGGGCGGCGGCACGCGGAACATCACTTGCATCGGCTCGACAGGCCCCACAGACGAGGGATGCGATCCTGACAGAACAGGCCCATAGATGGATGGCGCCCACGCTTGGAAAAGAGAGCGCTCTCGCTGGGCCGAGGCCTGACCAGCCACCTTGCCAGCGCCTCCCCTTTTTCTCTTCTGTCTTTGCCTTTTCCCTGCTGGGGCCCGGCGGACGAGGTCGAAAGCCGCCTGGCCCCCTTCACCGAAAAGGGAAAAGAGAAAAGGACGGGGGAAGGAAGTCTCCAAGGAGGAAGAAACAAGCGCACGACGAAAGGAGATAAAGAGGGAGGAATCTGGGACGACAGGGTAAGTGAACAAGCCTGGGGAAGAAGAAGAAGCACCGGCACAAGGCCTTGCTCCGAGGGTGAAAAGTCCAGAAATCCCGAGAGGGGAACACTGGGTGTGAGCTCGGCTAGGAGGCCCAACCGAGATTCTGATCCCCAGAGCGTTTCCCTCACTAAGTAAACTCTCTAAGTATGGAGCCCCTTCGGGGGACCGTCTGGAGAGTCTGTTCCTTCTCGTCGTTACTGACTTGACGTCGGAGCTCCCTCGCCGGAATCCCTGGCCGGGTCTCTAACCCTTTTTGCAGGTTCGCCGCGGGAAAGGAGGCTCCCTCTCCAGGCGGTCAGGAGGGATCGACGGATCCGCGGCACGGGGCGCGGCGACGAGGAGCGGCAACAGGTGTCATAATACTATTTCAATCATCTGCATTTCCTTCTATGGTATATTGTGTTCACCGTCTGCGTTGAAAGATGAAACCACTTTTCTCCATTTACTGAAGATTTCGAAGGCGTATCAAAGGTTGAAGGAATGTATGCTCCAGAACTTTCAGCTCACCAGTGGCTTTCGGCCACCAAAGAGGAGCAAAAACATAAAATGGAGGACTTTGGGATAGCCAAAAATAATGAACGAACTCTAGGATAGGGTGTCGCTTTGTAAATAGATTTTTTTTGTTTGCATAATAAGAATCAATTTTGCACATCGTAACCTCTTCCAAAAAATATGAGGACAAAAAGGTCAATTATCATGTTTGAAATGACTATAGATGTGGCGATGCTCAGATAACATAATCCCGGAGATATGACTCCCACCTGTCCTATCAAGCTAGTTCAGATATAGGTGGACTAATAGGAAAAAGCGATGCGGGCCACGTTGGATTTGCTGCATCGCATGCAGTGCACAAAGACTTACTCTTTGGCCTTTTCACCACCGAGAATAGTCATCGCTAGTCACGTCCCCGCTATCGCCACACCTTGTCGGAAAGCCCCATTCCTCCTCTGCTTTCTTGATTTTTGGTATTACCACTGTGGTAGCAAGGGGCATGTTCCATTTCTTTTGCCTCCCTCTCAGCTCCTCTGTTGGTGGCTGGATCATCGCCGACTGTGCTGCCCAAACCCACCCCATCCTGGCCATGGCCATCGAGCTACCCTTGCTATCCCTTCCCTAGCCTCCTTGCAAGGAGGACCTTGTTTGACCAAACTGAAATAAGGAAAAAGAAAAAGAGAAGAAGAAAGAAAGAAAAAGAAGAAAAAAAGGAGAGAGAGAAGAGAAGAGAAAGAGAGAAGAGAGAGAAGAGAAGAGAAAATGAAATAAAATATAATTAATTATTATTGGGGAAATAATTTTTTTGTTATGAACTCATCTCTTGATTTAGACTTTAATTAGTTGGATCTAGATCCTGATTATTTGGTACTCAATTTGACCCTCATTGATTGGATCCAATTGGAATCTAGATTGAATCCTAGATCGAGTCCAGACTTAGACCTGATCGAGAATCTCTCTTCTCATTCTATTTTTTTTAAAATTAAAGATTAATTAACAAATTAATTTATTTTATTAGATCCATCATCGCTTTATCAGTAGAGGAGTGTTGGTCTAGGATTTGAATCACTTGTCATTGATGGGATCAATTTTAATAAGTATCTCTATCTCTAGTATATTTTCCATGCATGATAATTATTATTATATTATTTTAATCAAATAAGTATATTATATGCTATATATGGACATGATTTGGTAAAATATTAAATTAAACATGCATGAATATTAAAAATGGATAATATTCATTACATCGAAAAATATGTTACTTGTTGATTGTGGTATGCTCTCTAGTCCGATTATGATCATATGACTTAGGATCTAATCTTCTTTTGGACTTTTAGTGGGGTGATCATTGGCATATAACTGATGGACAGTATGTTGTAATCAAGAGCTAGTTTCTTTCTAGGCCAGCCAGGTGGGGCGATTGTTGGCACATGCTGAGAAAGCATATTTTCTTGTGTGATATCAGAGCTAGTATCTTTGTGAACCTTTAATGAGGTGATCATTGGTACCTGATCGATGGATGGTATGTTATAGTAAGGAGTTAGTTTTTTTTTGGACCTAGCTAGGCAGGGCGATCATTGGCACATGTTAAGAAAGAATGTTTTCTTGAATGATATTAAAGCTAGTATCCTTCTAGGCCTTTAGTGGGATGATCACTGGTACATGACCTATGGAAGGTATATTATAGTCAAGAGCTAGTTTTCTTTTGGATCTAGCTAGGCAGGGAAATTGCTGGATATGCTAAGGAAGTATGTTTTTTGTGTGATATTAGAGCCAGTATCCTTCTGGGCCTCCAGTGAGGCGATCACTGGTACATGATCGATAGATGGTATATTATAGTCAGGTGTTAGTTTTTTCTTGACCTAGCCAAGCGAGGCGATTGCTGGCACATGCTAAGGAAGCATATTTTCTTGTATGATATGATAGCTAGTATCATTATGGGCCTTCAGTTGGACGATCACTAGCACATGATCAATGAACGGTGTGTAGTCATGATCTAGTCTTTTTTGCGATTATCCATGGTTCAATCATGGTCGTATTCAGAGGGACTAAGAGAGTGGGAGTGGATGGCCATGCTTGATTATTTTTGAAAATATATTGTAGTCAAATATGTTTATTAAAAAATTTATGTGATTGATCTAGCATATTTCATTGGCTTATGTTTTATGGATAATCATTCAATTTTATATTTCATGAACTAGAAGTTATGATTACTTACAGAGATCGTGTAGCTTATTATATCTTTTCTTCTTTTTTAGAGACTACGGAGTAGTCAGGCTTAGGATTGTGTTGTGAAAAGCTTAAGATCTAGAAGAGCATAAGTTAGATTTCCTTTAAATAAATTATTAGATAATATAATATATTATGCAATAACTTGAGATTGTAAACTCATCTTAATTATCATGATTAGTTGATTCTTATTTTTCTACCACTGCTTGATTACTACTGGTGTTCAAAAGGTAGGCCTTGCATATTCAGTAAGATTAAACCTTAAAGGTATGCGGTCGTCTATCATACACCTAGCTCAGGCCTCAGATCAGGGCGTGATAGATCAAATGATATCAAAGCATTTGTTCAAGATCAAGATGACTTAAATAGTCAGAGTGGCATAGATTAGGGTTTTGATTGAATATCCTAAAATAACTAGTAATACTAAAAGTTTATTTAATTCTTTGATGGATATATGTTATGGTCCCTAAGATTTTGTTGAGTTTAAGTATAGTAGGCTTTCTCAAATAAAATATTTGGCAAAGTTTTAAAGCTTAAGTTTGGAATAATATCATTAGGCTAGACAATTGATATATGGAGGTATATTTCAAGTAATATAAATGAGTTGTATTATGTTAGCATTTGATTTATTCTTGGAAATCTAATCGTTATATAATTGAGAATGTTGGATAAGTTTGAAATTGTTAAAAGTTATTATGTAGCAAATTATGGATATGATTGAAAGAGTTTAGTTCTTTTGTAAAAAAAAGATAAAATGATGTAAATGTAATTAAAGAAATAAAATATTATCATAAATAGATTCTTCTACTTGATGATTTAAGTGGACTTTTAAGTTAAAGTAAATTGATCTCTCTATTTTCAATATTCTAACAAATTTACAAGATCATGATAAATAAATTAGAAATATGCATATGTATGAAACATTGCAAATATAAATAGATTTCTTATTGGTAGAATTCTTATTGGTAGATTTCTTGGATGAATTTCTAATGAGTCTTTGAATCAAGTTACTGAATATTTGTATAAAATAATTTTGAAGTCAAAAATTCATTTTATGCTTTGTCATGGACCTTCTGCTATCATTATTGATTGGTAATAAATTTTATAAAATGATCTTGAAAGGCTTAAGTAAGTTTGACTAAAAGAAAAGATCCTAGAGGATTGATGATATCATAAGTGAGTTAATTTAGGATCCTTTTATCATAATATAGAGTTGATTTTCTCAAAGGAAAGAGATTGATTATGAATCCAATGGTCTAGGTAATTGAGGATAGACTCAAAGCATATTTAAAATATAGTAACTTGATCATATGATGGTACAAATATAGCAATTATCTTGAGAGATAATCATGATCTAATGGGGCTTAAAGAAAATAAAAACATAAAATCATTAATTGGATTTTATAAAAAAAGAAAAAAAATTTGAACTACGATCATAAGAAATTTTGGAGAATATTGATCAGAGTTGTACAACGAAAGTTTAGTGGATTCAAGACATTAGGATTGACTTGAAATGTATTATGATGGAGGAATGGAGACTCTTATTAACAAAGGAAATGTGATTACTGAATTCTATTGATTATTAGATAAATTGTGATATGGGTATGTTATTCTTCTGATAAGTTTTTCAACTATAGGTTGTGACAATGAAAATATTGATTACTCATATTTAGGATTGCTTGTTCATTGATTCAACTTGATCTAATTTATTAGATATATGAATAAATCATGCATTATCGATTTGCTTTCATTGATCTCAACTCCAATATAGAAATCATGATTTCAATATTATATTTTCTTGGGATTGTCCTTATGATTCAATGCTAATAATTTATGATAGACCTTTGATCTCTAATGCCTGTTACAATATATTCATTTTCATGATCACCTTCTCAACCATCAAGTGATTTGTTTCTAATCAAGGGTTATTAACTTTTGTGAGATCAAAACTTTACCATAGAGTATGTGCCAAATCAATGTCAAGCTCTTTCAAATATAACTAATTTTAATCTATCTTGATATCCAATTAATCACAATTTGATCTTGAATGAGCATGAAACTATATCAACATAATGATTTTAATCTGAGACTCTTGGTTACTTAATTAGTGCTAATCTTATTAATTTATATCTTAATTTTAAGTGTGATAGAATACTTTTGATATCTAATCTAATTTTTGATTGAGGAGAAATGATACCCGAAATTGTATGTTATCTAAGGAATAAAATTCTAGAGTTGGCATAAAGGTGCCAAGTTGCAAAGCATTCTAGAAAAGAGGCTATACTTTGACATAAAAACATGTATGAGTATTGTGATTGATCTAAGTGATTGGATAGCTTACTAGCATTTGAGCGATGAGATTATATATTCTATTTGATAAATTATTGAGTTTGAGCAAAATAGTACATGTGAGTTTTGGATGAGCACCTTTAATTTTGAAAAATCTAGATTTCTTAAATTTTGAGAATGAAATTTATTTAAGGAGGGGAGAATGTGAGAACCAATCCTTTTTGAGCCCTTTATGGACCAAAGTCAGCAAATCTAGTCCACTTCAACCCAAAACTAAAAAAAATGAAGCCATTTGGCCTCTTCACCACCAGGAATGATCATCGCCAACAACGTCCCCACCATCACCACCCCTTGCCAGTAAGCCCCCTTCCTCCCTCTGCTTTCTTAATCTTTGGTGTTGCCACCATGGTAGCAAGGGGCAACGCCCCATTCCTTTTGCCACCCTCTTGCAGCTCCTATGTTAGTGGCTGAACCACCACTGACTACGCCACCCGACCCCACCCCATCTTGGCCATGGCCATCAAGCCATCCTTGCCCCCTCTTTCCCTGGCCTCTCTCACAAGGAGGGCCTTGTTTGGCCAAATTGAAAGAGGGGAAAAGAAAGAAGAGAAAGAAAGAAAAAGAAAAGAAAAAAAAAGAAGAGAGAGAAGAGAAACAAAAGGAGAGAAAATTAAATAAAAATATAATTAATTAATTAATGGGGGGAAATAAATTTTTTGTTATGAATCCATCTCTTGATTTAGACTTTAACTGGGTTGGATCTAGATCCTGATTGTTTGCTACTCAGTTCGATCCTCATCGACCAAACCCAATTGGATATCTAGATTGAACCTAGATCGAGTCTAGACCTAGACCTAACTAAGAGTTTTTCTCCTCATTCTAATTTCTTTTCTCAAATTAAAAAAATTACCTAATAATTTATTTTATTAGAGCCTTCATCACCTTTATCGATAGAGGAGTACTGGATCTAGGATTTGAATCACGTGTTATTGATGAGATTAATTTTTAATAAGTTATCTCTATCCTTAATATGTTTTACCATGCATGATAATTATTATTATGTTATTTTACTCAAATAAGTACCTTATATACTATACACGGACATGATTGGGCAAAATATTGAATTAAATATGCATTAATATTTAAAAATAGATTATATTTCTTTGTATTAAAAAATGTGTTACTTGTTGATTGCAGTGTGCTCTCTAGTTCAACTATGATCATACAAGTTAGGATCTAGTCTCCTTCTAGGCCTTTGTGAGGTGATCATTGGTACATGACTAATGGAAGCTATGTTGTAGTCAAGAGCAGTTTCCTTCTAAGCCTAGTCAGGCGGAGCGAGTACCAGCACATGCTGAAGAAGCATGTTTTCTCGTATGATATTAGAGCTAGCATCCTTCTAGGTCTTCAATGGGACAATCACTAGTACATGACCGATGAACGATAAGTTGTAGTCAAGAGTTAGTTTCTTTCTGGAGCTAGTCAGGTCGGGTGATCACTGGCACATGCATAGGAAGCATGTTTGCTAGTACGATATCAGAGCTAGTATCCTTCTAGGCCTCCGGTGGGGTGATCACTGGTACATAATCAATAGATGGTATGTGTAGTTACGATGCAGGACTAATATGCATGCAATTATTTTTGTGTGTTTTATATGTTGAGTTGAGTGATTAAATCCCGAATTTCATATCAAAATAAGTTGTAGGGAATTATGTATGAATTTTTGAAGTCAAGCATGTAGATTAGATCTAGAAAAGTATTAAAGAAGGATCACCGGGGATGAGAAGCCTCGGTTAGAGCAAGTTCTCCTACAATATAATTACTGGAGGTAGAGGGGGTGTACCTGACAACGTCTGAAGCACCCGGTGAAGATCATAGCAAAGGGATCTCTCGTTCTTTGATGGATGCGGCCTGAAAAATCGAGCCAAAGACCCGCAGATACCCGGCTTTCTGCTCGGTGGTCCGATTGAGGCTTGGCTGGAGTCGTTGGATTCGTAGGAACTTGGGGACCTGTAAACAACCTGTCAGGGGTTAGAAAACTCAGAGGAAATCAAGAAAATAAAGAAAAATAGCAAAGAAGATGTGTCTTTTGGAGTGGGCAGCCAGGGTTCTGGAAGGTTGGCTGGCGGCAAGAAGATGGTTGCAGCACTGGGAAGAAGAAAACTCTCAAACCCCTTTATGCACACAGCAGGGTAACACTCAAAGCAATAAAAGAACTCAAGATTTATTTCATATATCAAAATCAAGCTTCATACAAGAGGCTAGGGTCCCTTAAATAGACCCTTAACCTTGGGCCCCAAGTAAGGGTACTTTAGACTTTACATAGGACTCCTTCTCCCTTTCAAACCCTAACTAGGAATACAAGGTAACATAGGTAGAAATCCCTAAAGCACTTGGACCCCCTCTCCTTGTCTTGGTCGGCCAAGGGGGTGACCTTAAGTGGCCGACCAAGAGGAGGGTCACCATAAGGGATGGCGCCCTAATCTTCTTCCTGGGCCTGGACTAGCCCAGTTTGCTTCCGGTTGGTCCAGGGCTTCATGTTTGTTCCTGTTTTCATTTTCTCCTCCTGGGATCTTCAGGTCTTCAAGCTAGGTTGGATTTGGGCTCAACTTCCATATCTTCAATCAGGTTGGACTTGGTCTTCACTTGTATGATGTGGTCTTGAGTCATCGATATGCTTGGACAAGACTCAAAAAATAAAATTAGCTCGACATGAGCTGACTAATACTGAACTGAACTAGCTCAACATGAGCTGACTAATTATAGGACTCAAATAAAAACAACTCAGCTGGACTAAGCTTTATTACAATGGACTCGAATGTCAATTAAGTGATCCATAGAGGGTTGAGAAGCCTGCGCCTTATTCTGGTGCCTCTGGTGTCCGCACCAATTCTCCCGAGGTGGGAGGAACTCGACCCTGTCGAGTGAAGATCATATTGGCTCACATATCTCTCGAGAAGGTCTAGGTTAAGGCATTGCAAGTCCTCTCGAGAAATCCACGAATCGTCCGACTCTGGCCGGCCTTGCCATCGGACCAGGAAGCATCGATAACCGTGGTCCCGGGTAGTAATGGCTTGATCGTCCAGGATACGCTCAATCCGTTCTCCTCTCTCAGGCCAATTAATTGGTGGACACTCTGGGTAAGGATCACTCTCAACAGAAGGGATAGGTCCAAAAGCCTCACTAGGTATCGTTGTCGATTTCCTGTACTTAACCAGGTCTGTAATATTGAAGGTAGAACTAATGCCCATATCCGAAGGCAAGTCTAACACATTGGCATTTGATCCAACCTTCTTTAACACTTTAAAAGGTCCGACTCCACGAGCATGAAGCTTCTTAATGGTCCCAGGTGGAAACTGCTCAGGCCTAAGCCTAATCATGACAGAATTCCCTACATCAAATTCCTTGATCCTTCTTCGGGAATTAACAATTTTTTATAAGTTTCATTGCTTATGTTTATCTTTTGGCTAATGTCCTTGTGCAAGTCTCTAATATGCTATGCAAATGACTCTGCGGACTCTGAGACTCATGCATGAATAGGTAAAGGAATCAGATCAATGGGGAGATTAGGCTTGTACCCATGGACTATCTCAAAAGGACTCTTACCCGTTGTCCTATTTACTGAACTGTTGTAGGCAAACTCTGCTCTAGGCAATAATAGATCCCAAGTTCCAACATGTTCACCTACCAGGCATCTAAGGAAGTTTCATAAACTACGGTTCACCACTTCAGTTTGGTCATCTGTTTGAGGGTGGTAGGCTGTAGAAAACTTAAGCTTGGTCCCTAATAGGTTCCATAATGTCTTCCAGAAATAACTGTTGAACCTAATATCCCTATCAGATATGATGGTCTTGGATAGGCCATGGAGTTTAATCACATGATCTAAGAAAAGCTTGGCTACTCTAGATGCATCAAAGGTCTGGGAACAGGGGATGAAGTGAGCCATCTTAGAGAACCTATCGACCACTACAAAGATAGAATCATGTCTCTTCTGGATCTTAGGTAATCCTAACACGAAGTCCATACTTAGGTCCTGCCAAGGGTGATCAAGTACTGGTAAAGGTGTGTAAAGACCAGTCTTTTGCTTTTGCTATTTTGCAACAGCACAAGTTCTACATCTGGCTACAATCTATGCAACATGCCTTTTCAATCCTGGCCAAAAGAACTGGTCCTCTATTGCTAAGATCGTCTTATTTCTACCAAAATGACCAGCTAAACCTCCAGCATGGGTCTCCCAAATTAGGAATTCTCTAAGAAAAGTTTTGGGTATACAGAGTCGATTGTTCTGGAAAAGGTAGCCATCCTGAATAGTATACTCACTATGGGTACGGATGGTCCTAGCCTGAGGGTCTAGTAAATGTCTCCAAAGTCTGAGCAGGTTTCATATTCATCCTTTAACCTATCAAACCCTATGACTTCGGTGCTAACTGATCCTAACAGCAAAGACCTATGGCTTAGGGCATCTGCTACCTTATTTTCAGTGCTGGCACGGTGCTTCAGGATAAAAGTGTAAGCCTGAATGTACTCAATCCATTTACCGTGCCGTGGGTTCAGTTTCTTATGGGAGTTCAGGAATCGGAGTGCCTCATGGTCAGAAAATAAGACAAACTCCTGCGGTAAAAAATAATGTCTCCAATATCTAAGGGCCTGGACTACCCCATAAAATTTCTTGTCATAGGTAGAGTACTTAAGTTTAGCCTCATTCAGTTTTTCATTGAAGAAGGCTACAGGATGATTCTCTTCACTTAGTACCCCACCTATTCCTACTCTCGAGGCATCGCAAACGACCTCAAACACCTTAGTGAAGTCAGGTAATCTAAGGATGGGTGCATGGGTCATCTTATCCTTAAGCTCTAGGAAGGCCTTATCAGCTGCTTTGGTCCACTTAAATGTACCCTTCCTAATGCAATCAATGATAGGTGCGACAACTGTACTAAAACCCCTAATAAATCTTCTGTAAAAGGTTGCTAGGCCATGGAAACTACGCACATTGTGGACACTAGAGGGTGTAGGCCACTCAACAATTGCCCTAACCTTTTTAGGATCTGCAGAAACTTCCTCAGGGGTGACAACAAAACCTAGGAAGATAACCCTATGTGTCATGAAATCATACTTCTTAAAGTTGGCATAGAGGCTATTCTCCCTAAGGGTCCGACATACTAGTCTTAGATGACTAAGGTGGTCCTTCTTAGTCCTGCTATAAATAAAAATATCATCAAAGTAGACCACAACGAATTTTCCAGTAAACTCTTTCAGGACCTGGGTCATAATCCTCATAAAAGTACTTGGTGCATTAGAGAGTCCGAAAGGCATTACAACTCACTCAAACAGGCCATCCTTAGTCTTGAAAGCAGTTTTCTACTCATCCCCAGGTCTAATCCTAACCTGATGATAGCCGCTCTTAAGGTCTATCTTGGAGAAAACTCTGGCTCCAGCCATCATGTCTAACATATCATCCAATCAGGGGATGGGAAATCTATACTTCACAGTTATCTTGTTGATAGCTCTACTATCTACACACATCCTCCAGGTACCATCCTTCTTAGGGGTCAGTAGAGCAGGGACTGCACATGGACTCAGGCTCTCCCTAATGAAACCCTTCCTAAGCAATTCTCCCACTTGTTTCTGTAATTCTTGATGTTCACTGGGATTCAGTCTATAGTGAGGAAGGTTTGGTAAAGTGGCTCCTAAAACTAAGTCTATTGCATGCTGGATGTCTCTAAGGGATGGTAGTTGATCAGGTAAATCCTCAGGGAAGACATGCTCAAATTCTTTCATAGCTTCAACAATTTCTTTAGGGTGTTCCTTTTGGGTCGGCTCAAGTATTTCCTTGGAGGTCAAGATCCAAACAGGGTTACCCTCAGCAATCTCCTTTTCTAACTTCCTAGCCTTAATCAGGTTAACTCCAGGTTTCTTGTCCTTAAGGCTACTAGAACCCCTCTTAACTGGGTCCCTAGGGGGAGCTGGATTGATAACAAACTTATTCCCATGGTAGTTAAAAGCACAAACATTGGTTCGACCATACAGGATTGCATCATGATCAAAAAGCCAAGGTCGACCTAGGATAATACTACTTACTTCCATGGGGATGACATCACACCAAATCTTTTCCTCATAGGTTTGCAAACTAATTAAGATTTGGCACCTAACTTGAATATGGATGGAGGTGAAATCTACCCAAGAAACTTTGTACGGGCTAGGATGGGGAATTGTGGTCAATCCTAAAGATTTAACTGTCTTGGCAGAGACGGCATTGACACAACTCCCACTATCTATGATGATCTTAAGAACGTTACCCCCTACCTTAACAAAAGTCTGTAGGATGCTAGTCCTACGCCAATCTTCCTTAACTGGGGTTTGGGTTAAGATGCACCTAACCACTCCTAATTGGTTCTTAGACTCAGGTTCCTCCTCCTCACCTTCATACTCATCTATTAACTGATTATCAGCCTCATAAACTTCTCCCTCAGGTTCGACTACGGATTCAGGCTCTTCTTCCTGTAGTTCACCTAGGTGTAAGGCACTAACTGGACATTGGCTCATAAAGTGGCCTAGTTTATTACATCTAAAACAGGTTTTCTAGGGAGTGTAACTCTTATTGACCTCTACAGATTTTCCTCGATCATCCTTAAGGGTCAAAGGAGTACTAGGTTGGGATCGACTCGAGCCTGACTGACTAGGACTGGGTCGATTTGGGCCTGGCTGACTAGGACTGGGTCGACTCGGGCTAGGTCGGCTAGGCATGGGTCGGCTCTGATGGGGCTGGCTAGCTCCTGGATACTGACTAGGGTATTTAGTGGGCTCAGGTCTACGGTAAACGGGCCCTCTATGAAAATGCTCATGATCTCTAGAAATCTGGTAAGCATGGTCCAGGTCTCTAACCTCTCTCATATAAAGCTCTTTATTAATGTCATCTCTCAGTCCAGCCCTAAAGCTAGATAAGACAACATCCTCAGACTCCCTCAAATCACATCGCATGGAATACTCATCAATTTTGCGATGTACTCATCTATACTCCTATTACCCTGATTGAATCATTGCCATTGATCTAGTAACCCACTACGATATGAAGCTGGAACGTATCTTGTCCTAAGCTTACCCTTCATGGCCCACCAGGTGGTTATAGGATCACGCCCTCCTAGACTAAGGGTTCTCTCAATACTAGCCCAATGTAACCTGGCTTCCCAAACCAACTTAAGCTTAGCAAACCTAAATTTACGCTCCTCCATCATATCATACCACTCAAAATATTGATCCATCTCTCCCTCCTAATCTATATAGACCTTAGGATCTAGACAACCATCAAAAGCTGGGGCATCAAGCTTAACATGTCTATAGGATCGGTCCTCCTGGTCTACAAAATCCTGATTGGGCCTTCTAGGACGAACCTCAGGGATTGGGTCAGGACGATGGTCTCTTCTAGGTTCAGCTTCAAGATATGGATCAGGGTTTGGGATCCTCCTAGGCTCAGGATTATAGTACGGGTCAGGCTGAGGGGCTCTCCTTGGTTCAACCTCTCGGTATGGATCAGGGTTTGGGGTCCTCCTAGGTTGAGGATTATAGTATGGGTCAGGATGAGGGGCTCTCCTAGGTTCGACCTCATGGTATGGATCAGGATTTGGGGTCCTCCTAGGTTGAGGGGACTCAGGATCTGGCTCAGACTGTGACCCATAGGTTCTTTCTATGGTCCCTACACGGCCTTCTAACTGGTCAAACCTATTAGCAAGATGGTCAATTCTATTATTGGTTTGGGTACCAGACTGAGTTAACTGGGTAGTTATTTGTGTAGCCATCTGGGCCATGGATTGGGTTAGTTGCTCAGTGAGTGCATTAATCTTGGCTTCAAGGTTATCCATGGGTTCAGCCAAAAGTGGAGGTGGTGGGTGATATGAAATCCCTGATCTAGTGCTCATGCAAGACTCGATCAGATCGACTACAACTGACTAGACCTAGAGTCCAAACTAGATGCTTAATCAGGGTGGCAAACTAGCCTATAGTAACCCTGTGCTCAGCCAGGCAGGTGTAAGGGGAGTGTTAGGTCCCTGATTGCCAATCCTAGACACCAATCAGAGATTGGCCAGGTAGGCGGACCAGCACACAAGCCCTTCGGGATTGAATCCCTGAACCATCGTTCTAGACACTGAGCACAAGGCACACACAGGTTAACTTGACACAGTGATCTAACACTAGCCCGGACCCGACCAGTTGGTGTCCCTAGCCCACTATGGGAAATTAAGTCTAATCGATTTTAAGTTAGGCTTGGGACCAAATGCAGGGGATGTGGTTTTGGGCTAAGGAGAGGTGACCAAATCCTCCCCACATCTGACATAGTAAGAGTGCCCTTAAAGGTAGATTATGCAATGATGGCAGGCAGATGAGGATGCAAATTAGGGTTTAGATGTTTTTGGTATTTTTGGAGAATATGTAAGTTTTTTTTTACATATTTTGGTATTTCTTAAACAGAAAAAAACTTGAAAATTATGGCCTAATATGCAGGAAATATACTAAAATTAAAAGATATGCAAAAAGATGCTAAGCAAGACCCTAAAACTTCCAAACTTGTCTTGCTAAAAAAAAAAACAGAGCCAAAAATTTATAGGCTATATTTCAGCTTGAAGAAAATTTACATACTGAAATAAAATCTGTGAAAATTCTAAAAAATACTTTGAGTTATCATAAATTTATAAAAATAAATTTCAGAATTTTTGAGTTCAGGACAGGGAGAAATAACTAAATTAACAGAGTATATACAAACTAAGAAATTGCAGAAAACAAGTCCTAATCTAAGCTCTGATACCAGATGATGTGGGACTAATATGCATGCAATTATTTTGTGTGTTTTATATGTTGAGTTGAGTGATTAAATTCCAAATTTTAGATCAAAATAAGTTATAGGGAATTATGTATGAATTTTTTAAGTCAAGCATGTAGATTAGAACCTAGAAAAGTATTAAAGAAGGATCGCTGGGGCTGAGAAGCCTCTGTTAGGAAAAGTTCTCCTACAATATAATTATTGGAGGTAGAGGGGGTGTACCTGACAACGTCTGAAGTGCCTGGTGAAGATCGTAGCAAAGGGATCTCTCGTTTCTCGACAGATGCGGCCTGAAAAATCGAGCCAAAGACCCGCGGATACCGGCTTTCTGCTTGGTGGTCCGATTGAGGCTTGGCTGGAGTCGTTGGATTCGTAGGAACTCGGGGACCTGTAAACGACCTGTCAGGAGTTAGAAAACTCAGAGAAAATCAAGAAAATAAAGGAAAACAGCAAAGAAGAGGTGTCTTTGGAGTGGGCGGCCAGGGTTCTGGAAGGTTGGCTGGCGACAGGAAGATGGTTGCAGCACCAGGAAGAAGAAAACTCTCAAACCCCTTTATGCACACAGCAAGGTAACACTCAAAGCAATAGAAGAACTTAAGGTTTATTTCATATATCAAAATCAAGCTTCATACAAGAGGCTAGGGTCCCTTAAATAGACCCTTAACCTTGGGCCCCAAGTAAGGGTACTTCAGACTTTACATAGGACTCCTTCTCCCTTTCAAACCTTAACTAGGCATACAAGGTAACATAGGTAAAAATCCCTAAAGCACTTGGACTCCCTCTCCTTGTCTTGGTCGGCCAAGGGGGTGACCTTAAGTGGCCGACCAAGAGGAGGGTCACCATAAGGGATGGTGCCCTAATCTTCTTCCTAGGCCTGGACTGGCCTAGTTTGCTTCCGACTGGTCCAGGGCTTCAGGTTTGTTCCTATTTTCATTTTCTCCTCCTGGGATCTTCAGGTCTTCAAGCTGGGTTGGATTTGGGCTTAACTTCTATGTCTTCAATCAGGTTGGACTTGGTCTTCACTTGTATGATGTGGTCTTGAGTCTTCGATATGCTTGGACAGGACTCAAAAAATAAAATTAGCTCGACATGAGCTGACTAATACTGAACTGAACTAGCTCAACATGAGCTGACTAATTACATGACTCAAATAAAAATAACTCAGCTGGACTAAGCTTTATTACAGTGGACTCGAATGTCAATTAACTGATCCACAGAGGGTTGAGAAGCCTCTGCCTTATTCTGGTGCCTCTGGTGTCCGCACCAAGTTAGAATCTAGTCTCTTTTCAAGCTAACCACGGGTCGATCGTAGCTATAGTCAAAGGGATTAGGAGAGTGGGAGCAAATGGCCATCCTTAATTATTTTAGAAACATATTATAGTTAAATATATATATTGAAAAATTTATGTTAATTGATCTAACATATTTCATTGGCTTATATTTTATGGATAATCATTCAATTTTATGTTTCATAAACTAGAGATTATGATAACTTACTAGCCTTATGTAGCTTATTATATCTTTTTCTTTTCTTTTTCAAATGCTACGAAGTAGTCAGACTTGGAAGAGAAGCTTAAGATCTAGGAGAGCATAAGTTAGATTTTCTTTAAATAAATTGTTGGATGCTATATGATATATTATGTAACAACATGAGATTGTAAACTCATCTTAATTATCATGATTAGTTAATTTTTCTTTTCTACTGCTACCTGAATTACTATTTATATTCAAAAGGCAAGCTTTGCATATTTAATGAGATTAAACCCTAAAGGTATACAACAGTTTGTCATATGCCTAACTAGGTCATCCGACCTGTGACATTTGGAAAAACATAAGATCACAACAATAACAACAATTTCCATTCTTCCATTAGATCTCAAAGTTTTCTTTGACCCTTCTTAGAAAGACTTCCCATTACCTTCTCCTTTCTTCCTAAGAATGAACTTTTTCATCTTTCCTATCGAAGACTTTAGAAGATCCTCAAACACAACAATATGAAGAGCCATATAATGAGACAACCTATTGTGGAAGAATTTTATGATATCATCTGTAGCAACACTAGCACATTCCTTCAACTTTACAAAAGCACAGTGAGTCTAATCCAAGTAGCGGTCTGGCCTCCCTATAATTGCTGCCACGAGCATCATCGGATGATTGAAAAGCACTGATTCTACCTCAATTGTGTTTATGTTTTCACCACCAGATAATTTAATACCTTTTGATGGATCCTTTGATATGTATATATCCATCAACATGCATTACACCGAGGTCCCCTGATCGAAACCATCAACCTGCCAATGTCTCCTTTGTCTCACTCAATTTTTTATAATAACCACTCATCACTATTGATGTGGGGGAAACCCCACCCCTGGGATCCTGAAGGTCTCGAAGATATTGATAGATTGATCGAACCTATTGTAGGACGAGCAGGAATCGCTTCTAGCTATCTTCGACCCCGAAATCAAGGTCTCTATATCTTGATGTGCAGGGGGCAAACACCCACCCGATTCAGAAATAATCAAACCTATACTACCACAGTAGCATGCCACCAGATCATTTGAAAGGATAGGCCATATTTCGGGATTCTCTCCCTAAAGCACCCCACCGGATGAATATTTTAGCTCCTGGTCCTATTGGTCACCATACTAAAACACATTCGAGCCCCCCGGAGACTCTACCAGGCCTAGCATTCGGCCTTATGGGTCCTTATTGGCAATGACCATTGGACCTTCGGCCCTTCGAACCACATTCGGAGAGGCACCCTGCCATTTGAACCACTATCTTGCAGATCTCCAATCAAGATATATCCGTCCACCTATCTTTAGCTTAATTGGCACTCGACCCCTCCGACTTTGAGTTTCATAGAACTCTTGTCCCAAAGGTCTCCTAGGCCCATCAAACCATAGCACTTCGAATCCAGGCCTGGCTAGTCACACCCGATAAAGGCATCTATCAAAGACCGAAGGAAAAATCTACCGACAGTTATCTCTCACAATGGATAAATAGTCCAATCCTATTATCAAGAGCATATCTTAGCCATTAATGAAGCATGACCCCTTTTTGTGCCATACTTTTTGGAGTTATTAAGGCAAGCAGCACGAAAACACATGAGACAAAACCTTTAATTAATGGAAGGAGGATATTATGAACAGGGAAGGATAATTTTCACCCAGAGATCCTAATGAAGATCACAAAATCCAGCCACCTCCTATCTCCCGGCCACTTTGATAGATTATCCCCAAATTATCCTTGAAGCCTGAGTATAAAAGGGAAATTCTTAGCGAATCCCCCAGCGGTACATATCCTACATGCATGCATATGCTTTCACACTACTTTCACCATTCCATTTTTGCTCTATGATTTGAGATATTGACTTGAGCATCAGACGTCCTTCGCCGAAACCACCTCCAGCCAGAATTTTTTTGATAGGTATAGCCATCGATGCCTCCCCTCCAGCTTACTTCGGAATTTGAGCATATTCTAACACCATTAACTGTATTGCCATGTAATGTCACTGTTGGTCTGTATTAGAAAAGTAATTTAGAAAATCCTAGATATTATTGTAATGAAAAATCTAGAAAAACTAAAATTCTAAAATATGAAAAATTCCTAAAACTAGTGATTGAAATATCTAGATATTTTGATAGAGGAATCGAGAGAAATTAAGACCAAAATATAGATATTATGTAAGAAAATTCTAGAACTCTTCATAATGCTATAAATAGAATACAAGTGCTCTTGGAAAGAAAACGAAGAAGAATCAATTTAAGATTGCTCTCCTTCATCATCTACTCTTTGAAAGACACCACCACACTTTTATCGCCCAAAATCCATTAGTAGTATCAGTGCCCAATTTTGTGTCATTGACAACATAGCCATTCATCTCGCCATACCCAAGTCATCCAAGTATTCTTCATCCAAAGAATCTCATAAAACCATCTACCTTATATACCAAAATAATATCCACCTAATTAAAAATGGCCTCCACTAGTTCATCTACCCCAAACACATTGACCACTTTCAATCACATCCAAATATGGTACCAATATTTGAAGATGAGTCTTATGATTTTTGGAGTGCTCAAATGAGGACCTTGTTTATTTCATAAGGTCTTTAAGATTTGATGCAAAATGGCTATGAGCAAGCTACCAGTACAAAAACTTTGCATGATAAAGTGATGAAAAAAAGAAGCATTACTCTAAAAATCAAATGAATGATTAAAAAGCTTTGTTGTATATTCAACAAGGTGTTAGCAAGACTATATTCTTAAGGATCATGGTGGTGATAACATCCAATGAGCCATTAAGATCCTAAAGAATGAATTCAAGGGCTTAGACCAAGTAATCTCTATTAAACTTCAATCCCTCTAGAAAGACTTTGATACTCTATTGATGAAAGAAGGCAAATCAATTCAAGAATTATTCTCTGTGTCAAATATTATTAATCAAATCAAAAGTTTTAAAGACATGAGAAGACAAGAAAATTGTACAAAAAATATTGAGAAACCTTCCTCTTAAATATAATCACATGGTGGCTGCCATTAATAAATCTAAAATTTATCTACACTTTCTCTGGTAGAATTAATGGGTTCTCTCCAAGCACATAAGAAGAGAATACATAGATTTGAGCAGCAACTAGAACAAGCTTTTCAAACAAAATTGAATATCTCCAAAAATATTGGAGAAAAAAAAATTTGGCCACGAGCAAAATTTTCAACAAAAAAAATGAAACATTAAATATCCATGGTTGAGGGAGAGAAAATTATAAAAACCAAGGGAGTAGAGAAAATAACTCCTATTGTAACTTATGCAAGAAAAAATGGTTACGATACCAAAGATTGCCAGTATAAATATAAAAGATGGAAGAGACAGACTCATTTTAAAAATGATTTTTAATTCCAATAAAAAAGGAGGCCAAATTCACTGAAAGAAATGATTACATTGATTTATTTTATTCTTGCTTAAGTACACATCAAAAATCAAATAATATTTAGTATTTGAATAGTGGTTGTCCAAATCACAGGACTAGTAATAAGAATTATTTTGTTATTCTTGATGAAACTACAAAATCAAAAATTATATTTGATAATGTTAAAAACCAAAGTGTTGAAGGAAAAGGCATTGTCACCATAAAAAGAAAAACATTTTTGAGAAAAATATATTCATGATGTTCTTTATGTTCCCGGCTTGGCACAAAATTTATTAAGTGTAAGTCAGTTAGTATAAAGAGGTTATATGGTACAACTTAATAAAAATAAATGCCTTATTATTGATAAGAAAAGAGGGAAATTAATTTCTACGGTCAAAATAACCTCTAATAAAGTTTTTCCTTTAATAATAACACTTAAGAAAAAATATTCTCTAAATTATGAAAATGTTGATGGATCCTATATATCCCAGCCTAGAATGGTCTTGATGTTAAGCTGGGCTTAGTCCACCTAGTCCAGTAACCAGAAGACAACCCAAAAGAGAGTAGCACAAACTTTAAAGCCAAAAAAAAAAAGAAAGAGAGATGGGAAGAAGACTCCCAATCCATTTGAAGAGGAAGATATTAAGAGGGACTTCGACAACTCCCGTTTTTATATTGGCAAGCATAGGATTGTTTTGTTGCCTCACCATCAAAGTTCCAGCTCTTAGAGTTCAACTGACCAATGATTGATTTGAGTTTTGCTGGATAAAAGCATTCACCTTGCTAGTTGATTAACCTCAAATATCAAGAGGAAGACATTGTAACCTTCCAAATAATCTTGATTCCATCTTTACAAGTCATGGTTTTCCGTTGACGTACCATCCAATTTTGTCACAAGAAAAAAAAAAGGAGGGGGCTTGGTTGTCCCCTATTTTTAGATATACCAATCCTTTTCTTCTCCTTTTTATGGCTATGTTCTTACCAAAATGTTGGTTGCCGAGATACACAACCACATCATCATGCTTGTAGATCATGATTTCTGATAGATTATTACTGGATTTTCTTTGAAAATTGAGTCTCTGATTTCTTCCTTGTTTTCAATATTTTACTTATTTTTCTAGTGTCTTTTGTCACCGTTGATCACCAAACCAGGGACTCTCAATTGCACCACCATGGGCCACATCCTTGGCTACCACCTTCCAGCAAAGCAAGGCTTATTTGGTTGAGGAAAGAAGGGGATTCTAGAGTCCCTTTTTTGCCTAAACGAAGGAGGAAGAAGAGAGAAAGAGAAAGAAGAAACATAAAAAAAGAAAAGAAAAGAAAGGAAAAGAAAAGAAAGAAAGAATCTCTCTCCTTCTCTCCTCTCTCTCTTCTCTCTAGTTTCTATCTTTCCACTTTCTCTTTCTACTTTCTCTCTTTAATTTTTTCTCTCTATGATTTTCTTTCTCTAGATTATTTCTCTCCTAGATTTTCAAAATATCCAAGAAGACATGCTAGCTGAGTTTGAAACAATCTTGATAAACATATCCTGATCTATGGCAACGGGCGATATCCTGATACTCATCACGATAAAATTAGATATCGCACGTTTGATCATCTACGATCCTTATTGAACAATCTGTATATTAATTCAATCATGATTTGATGAAATCATCTTGATCGGATGGATCAAGATACCGAGCATTTGATCAATTCTGTATCATTATGTTAATTTTTCTTTTCTTTAACAACCTCTCCACTTGATTTGTAAACCCGGTAAAGGCTCTCTGGCCCTGCCATTTTCAACCTTGGCCGCACGCCATTCATCCAACCCAATAAATTTCCCACCACCATCCCCCACCCCAGTTTCTCCCTTTAAAAACCCCAACAACCATCGACCCTCTCCCAAAAACTTAGCCAATTGCCCTCCTCTCTGGGTTCCTGACACAATTGATGGCCTCGACCTTGTCAGAGATTGCCGTGGAAACTCCAGCTTTTCATACGAATCCATCCTCGGAGCTGCCTCCAAATAGCACTCCACCTTCCCAAACTAAAATCTTTCATCCTCCAACTGGGCTTCTCGGGTTTCATGAATGTAACCAGACTTTCTACTCCACCTGAGGCTTACAAGCTAGCCATCATGTTCTATATCTTTGACAAATTCGTCATCTGTACTTTGGACCTCGTGCTGGTTATCTATCTTCTAGGACTGTTACCATGGTGTTATCATGCCCATCTCCAACTTCGTCAAGTACCTCATGTGCATGGTAGTGGCATTATCCTTTGCTACCTGTGCCTTGCTCTCATCTATTCGTGCCATATAATCCAGGGAACGTTTTGTATCCACGGAATGGGCATCCATGGGACCATTGCTTATGGCTCCTTGCTATCGGCTCGAAACTAGATGAGCTGCCCACTATTTGAGAAGGTGCACTATTTGGGAATGCAGACATACATGCAGTTGAGACTCTAATCCTTTAACCAACTTCACTGTTATTAAAAGTTCAGGTAGGCCACCTGAAATCTGCCCATCTTTAAATCAAGACCGAAAAAAGGACAAAAAAAGAGGGATAAACCTTTTCAATTTTCAGAGAGACTGTTGTATTTAAGCAGTTCAGAAATGACTTTATATTCAGAATTCAGTTTACATTCAACAAATGAATAATGATGACATTACACAGAAATCATCATAATAGGTCCGATGACAAGATTTGGCTGAACATAAGATCACAGACCATGAAAAAGATTTCCTTATCCTCCATCGGATCTTAAAGTTTGCTTCCACGCATCTTAGAAAGGCTTCCCATGGCCTTAGCCTTCTCTTTAAGAATGAACTTCTGTGTCTTTCCCGTCGAAGTCTTTGGAAGATCCTCAAACACAACAGTCTTGGGAGCCATATAGTGAGGCAACCGACTCCTACAGAATTTAATGATATCCTCTGCAGCAACACTACTAGCACCCTCCTTTAGCTTCACAAAAGCACAGGGGGTCTCACCCCAATGGTGGTCTGGCCTCCCCACTACTGCTGCCTCGAGCACCGCCGGGTGACCAAATAGCACCGATTCTACCTCAATTGTGCTTATATTCTCGCCACCTGATATTATAATGTCCTTCGACCGATCCTTGATCTGTATATACCCATCGACATGCTTGACACCAAGGTCCCCTGATCGAAACCATCCACCTGCCATTGTCTCCTTTGTTGCATTCAAATCTTTATAGTAACCATTCATCACCGTGTTGCCACGAAACATTACCTCGCCGATGGTTTGCCCATCAGCTGGAACACCCTTCATGGTGATTGGATCCTTGATGTCTATCTCCTCGATTCCGATATGGTTAAGCCCCTGGCGGGCCTTCATCTTCGCGCGTTCCTCGGGAAGCAAGGCATCCCATTCAGGCTTCCAAGTGCAGACAGTCCCCGGGCCATAAGTTTCTGTAAGACCATAGGCATGGGTGACACGAAAACCAAGCTCCTCCATCTTGAACAAAACCTGGGGTGGTGGAGGAGCAGCACCAGTCATCACACCTACCTTGCCTGGAAGTGGCTTTCTTTCGGTGATTGTAGCATTCGCAATCATGTTGAGAACGGTTGGAGCACCGCCCAAATGCGTTACCTTGTGAAGGGCGATGTTATCAAAGATTGCCTTTGCTGTAACATTTCTGAGGCAGATGCTGGTGCCTCCCTGAGCAGCCATACCCCAAGCAAGACACCATCCATTGCAATGGAACATAGGCACGGTCCACAGGTACACTGGCATTGTAGTGATGTCATTGAAAAGGATTGTTGCAATGGCATTTAGGTACGCACCTCGGTGGCTATAGATGACACCTTTCGGTCTTGATGTAGTGCCTGAAGTATAGTTCAGTGAGATTGGGTCGCATTCATCAACATAGGCCATTTGATCTCGAAGTAAGGAGAAGCAGTCCTTAGAAGAGTCTCATATTCTATATGTGCAGAAGTAACGGGACCTCGGATTGCAGGATCTGAATCAAAGGATTCTGCAATTAGCACCAGGAGAGGAGGCTTGACTTTCGATTCCAAGAGAATTTTGAATGCCCCCCGGGCAATCTCGAGAAGGTGAGAATCGACGAAGATGATTTTTGCCTCTGAATGCTTCAGTAGGACTGAGACCATGGCTGCGTCATGCCGTGTGTTTAGTGTACAGAGGACTGCACCAGTCATGGGGACACCAAAATGTAATTCATACATTGCTGGAATGTTTGCAGCGAGTACAGCAACCTGGTTGGACAAATATAAGTTTGCCGAGATAAGGAATCAACATCGCAAATATGACTAAAAGACTTTAAATGCAGCAGCTGATTAGTAATTAATTATGACAGTGAAAAGCCAGAAGGCTTGTAATCCTGATTCAAGTGCCTGCATGTATATGCACACAGAAGTGTTGTTACCTCATAATCCAAAAGAAAACTGCTTCAACTTCTGATACCATGATAATAGGGGTTTTGGCAGTGCTATGGGCAACAATTATGCATAAATGTATACCACGAATCACTTAGATCCGCATTTGTTATTTCAGGATAATTAGATATGAAATTTGCCAAACAAACTTCAGATACTCATGGGCAGATTAATGTTTCTCATATGGCTAGCAGAGAAGACATGATATATTTCTCAGAAAAGCAAGAAAATGCTCATATGCATGAATGAACAGGAACCAATGGAAAACATTAGAATTTGTCCTTGGCCAGCTCAAAACAGGGAAGCTGCAATTATGCATGAATTATAGCAACCACCACAAGTAGGTTTGCATATAAAAGTTTCATCCTACTTGATCCCTTTAATTAAGTCTGCTAGGAGAAACAAAATGATGAGTAAAGCCGAAGCATGGCTATCACTATCCATAGCATATGTCAAAGGAAATGACACTAAGAGCAGCTAATCAGATCAGCTCTTCTTTCTTTTCTTTTCTATTTTTTAAAGAAATAAAAATTAGGCCAATTTAATAGTATATTTTCTTGCCAGTTTCCAAAACAAGAAAAAGAAGATCTACATGTAGCATTAATTTAATGTATAGCTATCAACAACATAACCCTAGCATCACAATGTTCTGTATAAAGTTAGACAAGTTAGCATCAAATCCAAAAGTGAACATGAAAACAGAGATATAGAAATGCATATCGCTAAGAACCAAAAGATACAATGTGGAGATATATTGAAAGCAGATCAAAAAATCAAAAATTGTACATTACATCATGCCTGGTTTATGTTTTTCTCTTATGTCATTGACTCTTTGTCTGATCATCCTGTGTTTGCCATTTCTAACTTCGGCACCTTTCTCGAACTTTTTTTTATTTTTTTTTGGCTTTGTCCCTTTTCTTCAAGGGCCTTATTTTGGTGTCGTCTCGTTGATCCAATGAAACAATTGATGCATCTTCCACCACTTTTCTTAGAAAGAGAAAAGTAAAACTGTAAGAGCCATTCTGGTTTTAGATTGATGATATTGTAATTAAAACATCACCAAACTCTATTCCTCCAACATCACCTCTGCTTCTTATCCAGCTTAAGATAAATTTCGAGAACAGATACCCAAGATATCGGAAGCGAGGCTAATCAAAGATGATCACACAGAAAGGACTCATAAATAAATCCAGTCCAACGCTTAAGCAGGCTATCAAGACTCAAAAACTAATCCAGTACAATCTTCAGCAGTGAAAGCATGGTAAAAAAATTTGACAAATATTAGATACAAACACAAAGCTCAAGAGCATGGATGGTTAAGAAAATAGATGACATAAACCACCAAATAAATCAAAACCTAATTAAGCTGATAAAGTGGAAGAAACCAACAAGAATGGATATAGACCCAAAATATACAAAACATAAGAGACCAAAATTATTGGCAGATCGACATGTCCAGCAAAGTTCATCAACCAAAAGAGCACGGTCCAAATAGCAACCAAAGCAGCAACAGATATAACATACCAAACCACTCATCAAAGTCGAAATCCAATAAGAGATTAAGACCACACTTCTCCCAATAAAATAAAATAAAATATAGACACAAATAGACCAGTTAGAACAGAAAATCCTAAAAAATAGAAACACTAATAAATGTTTGAAAAAAAAAGGCCTTACGACGTCGCCTCGAGAGATCCCCAAGCCGGTGAGAGCAGAGGCGAGGCGGAGGCAGCGATCGCGGGTCTGGCTCCAAGTATACGTGGTGGAGCCATAGACGACGGCCGTCCGGTCGGCGTAGACGACGGCGGCACGCTCGAGAAAGCTGAGTGGGGAGAGTGGGACGTTGTTGGCGGAGCATCGCATGCTTCCCTCCATCGCTTGCCTCCTCTAACCCACTTCCGGAGCCCCGACAAGAACGCACGGAAATATGGGCAGATGAAGGAGTCGGAAGGCCAAGCGAAGGCCGCCGAAATTTATTGTCGGACAAAAACTTTTTACTAAAAAAAAATATATTTATATATTTGGATAACGCGTTTTGAAGGAGCGTATCTTTTTTTTATTATCAATGGAAAAGAGATTAGGAAGATGTGGGACCCATCAAAAAAACACCCGTTGCGCGCTAGAGAATGATATATCCTTTTTCACCGGCCGACCGTTCGATCTCATTTAAAAGCACTCCGAACGCGGATGCTTCTAGCCATGTCGTGTGAAAACGCCTGGCTGGCGGAGATGCCGTGCAGCCGGCGCCGGAACCGGGGAAGGGAATTTTTTTTTAAAATAATAAAAATAAAATAAAAATAAGTGTTTTTTTTTTTTTTTTTCCGTATGTTAACGAATATCAATGTTTTTCTGTCTATGTGGCAGAAAAATTTACTTTATGATCGAAGGGATGCCTGCGAGACTGAAATCTTCTTTCGAAGTGATTGAAACCGTCTTTTAAAAATAATTTTTTTTATAAAATTTAATTTAATATTTGTTTTGATATTTTTAAAATTAAAAAAATTTTAAGTGATATTTAAAATCGTCGGTTTCACGGATGATTTCAAAACAATAACACCGGTTACTATTTTCGTAATACGTCATATTTTTTTAAAAAAATCTAATTAATAAATTTTTAATTTATATAAATAAATAAATAATAAAAAATTAATATTAATTAAAATTTTACATATTATTTTTTGATGATATTAATTATGATATTATTTTAAAATAACATTAATTAACCATATAATAATATTATTAATTTAAAATTAAAAATGACATTAATTAAAAATAAAATTAATTAAAAATATTATAATAATATATTTTATATATTTTTATTTATAATAAATATTTTATATTCTAGAATATAATAAATATATTATAATTTATTATATTATATATTATATATTATAATATAGTATAAAAATTAAAAAAATTAAAAAAATTAAAAATAATCATCATGTCGATACAATCCAGTCGCCAGCCCGGTACTAGATCGGTCGACAGCCTGGTGTCAGTCCGATCCCTTGATCAGGATCGGTGGCAGGATCCCGACGACCGGATCAGCGATCAGATCAGTGGCATGATTGAAGCTAAACATGTGGCAGGATCTTGGCAGCCAGACCGGGGGCCGGACCGGCGACTTGATAGTATCGACCTGATGATTATTTTAATTTTTAAGTTTTTTCAATTTTTTATATTATATTATAATATATAATATATAATATAATAAATTATAATACTTTTATTATATTTTAGAATATAAAATATTTATTATAATATAAAAATATATTATAATATTTTTTAATTAATTTTATTTTTAATTAATTTATTATTAATTTTAAATTAATAATATATTATATGGTTAATTAATGTTATTTTTAATTAATATTATTTTAAAATAATATCATAATTAATATTATCAAAAAATAATATATAAAATTTTAATTAATATTAATTTTTTTATTATTTATTTATTTATTTAAATTTAAAATTTATTAATTAGATTTTTAAAAAAAATTATGATGTATCATGGAAACAGTAACAGGTGTTACTATTTTGAAATCGTCGTGGAACGGACGATTTCAAATCCCCAGGCAATTTTAAATATATTTGAAATCTTTAATTTTAAAAATATCAAATCAAATTTTATAAAAAAAAAAATTAAAATTCTGAAAACGTCTTTTGATTGGACGATTTCAGAATTTGAAATCAGAATTTGAAATCATTTTTCCAAAAGACGATTTCAGCCTCACTGGCATCCCTTTGACCGGAAAGTAGATTTTTCTGTCACGTAGATAGAAAAACACCTACTTTCATAAATATACAGAAAAATACTTATTTCTATTTTTATTTTTCATTATTTAAAAAAATTTCGGAAGTGAGGGGCATGTCGTTGACGTTGACGTGAACCACGGCTCTTCTGTGGAGCGGGGCCACCGTGCCATAAACGGTAGGCTACGTGAGGTGCACTCTCACCTAAAACGTCCACGATAGCCATTTATAATCCTCAAAATGGTTAAAGTTGATGGAAATTTTTTTAAAAAAAGTATGCAGGAAGCATGAAATACCATCCTAATTTATTCATAAAAAATATTTATAATTACTAAGATGGTAACTCAGCTGATTGAAATCTTATCTCATAATTAATTGATCATGAATTTAAGACATGATTCCATGAAAAAATTGATTAAAATCAAGGATTATATTTTTCGATGGGATCGGACCTTTATGAGTAGCTACATCAAATTTATCCTTCCTTTTCCTTTTCTTTATCAAAAAAATATTTATAGAGCAGAATTTACGTGGAAGGGAGTAGAGTTTGATAAAAAGTTCGAAATAGACCCAAAGATTTTTTTAAAAAAATAGCAGAGGGCAAAAAATAGGGAAGCTACAACTGCTGGAATTCTTAATGATTATTCACCGCCTGAAATCAGCTAGAAATAATTTCATCCATTGGAAATAAGTCATCATCCGTAGGTGGTATGTATTATGTTTTCTCAGTTCAAATCGAATCAAAATTTAAAAAAAATTAGATTTTAAATTTATTTTACTAAAATCAAAAATTGAATCAAAATAGTTTAAAATTGGATAAATCAAAACGAAATAATCACAATTCCGTAATTCAATTTTGGGCTTATCTATACTAGACTTTTGATTTTGGTTTGAACTTGTGAAGTTTTTTAATAATTTTATTATTTGGACGGTAAAATTATATTTAGGCTTTGTTGAAGGAAATTACGTTTTGGTCAGAAACATGAAGCCCACAATGATTGAATGGATCCATCGGTCACACAACATGGCCGTTGATCGAAGCATAAAATCCAAGACTAGATCCGAGGGCTTAAAGGCATACTTTTGCTGACTGCTCATTGGAGTAGCAGAAAGTGATGTCGACCGTTCATGAGGCACTTTGCCATGAGACCTTGAGTAGATACCAGCAACGGTCAACTCCTATGCTTGAAAGGTATCAGCGAGCCCCCATTAACTGTTTGTGAGGTGCTCAACCACAAGTCCTCGAGAGTACTAGTAACGGTCGACTCCTATACCTAGAAAGTATCAAGGAGCTCCCGTCGGCCATTCATGAGGCGCTCGGCCATGAGTCCTTGAGTGAGTACCAACAATGGTCAATTCCTATGGCTGGAAGGTATCAGCGAGCCCCTTATCAACCGTTCATAAGGTGCTCAGCCATAAATCCTTAACCGGGTATTGGCAGCGATTGACTCCTAACCTGGAAGGTATCAACGAGTCCCGGCCGACCATTCATGAGATACTTGATTACAAGTCCTTAAATGAGTACTGGCAATGGTCGACTCCTATGCCTAAAAGGTATCAGCGAGCTCTTGCTAATCATTTGTGAGGTGCTCAGCCATAAGTCCTCAAACGAGTACTGACAGCGGTCGACTCCTATACTTGAAAGTTATCAGTGAGTCCCCATTGACCAGAGTCACAAGTCCTCAAGAGGGTACCGGCAGTGATTGACTCCTATACCTGAAAGTTATCAGCGAGTCCCCATTGACCAGAGCTACAAGTTCTCGAGCGGGTATTGACAATAGTCGACTCCTATACTTGGAAGGTATCAATAAGCCCCATCGATCGTTCGTGAGTTTCTTGGCCATAAGTGTTGGGAAATGTGTCCCAAAGCTAATTTCTACTGTAGACAGTTGTACATTTGATGTAGTTGTATATGAATTATATTATTGAATAAAATGTTTATTCTGGCAGTTCATCACTATTTCATTTTTCTGAAATGAGTTCTTGAGTGATGAAGTCCTTAGGACTATTTGTATGTGATATAGAGAGGATATATCATATAGTCCTAAAATTGTTCGCGACCAAATGATACACTTATTTCAGGATGATAGTATATCAAGTATAGGTCATTGTGTGCCATAGTCGTTAGTTGTCCTCTTAACCAAGGAGTGTGGAGACACTGGTATGGCATGCAGATGTTGTGTTTGACATTTCATCGAATGTGACCCGTCCGTACTTTTTTCTGCCTAGAGTTTTGATATGGACGTAGTTATCCCTCAGACATAAGATCATCATGGTAGCTTGCGAACAACTCACTGTACTTTGGTACTGGACTATCTGGATTTCTAATCCAGGGACGGAAGGTTTCTAGGTACAGTTAAGTACTCGTGTAGCAGTGATCGGATCAAGATGGGATTGATCCCTCCAAAGTGTTTGGAGCAGATATCTTACCGTGTTTCAATTTAGCAAAACCTTGGCCAGGGTAGTCTCTGTAAAGTGTTACAGGACTTGTGAGATTGAGATACATTGTTGATGAACTTTATGGGTTGGGCAGTTTAACTCTAAGTCTTCCTGAGCATTGAGGTCAAAGGGATTAATTACAAGATTTCCATATCTCCTGGTTCTTGATTGTTGCTCTGCAACTTTGACCTATCCGGATGTCGGGTGTCATTTCTAGATGGTGACTTTGACTGGTATTGAAAATGTTCCAGTGCTACGGCTTAGTGTTCGAACCTATGGGGTCACACATCATAGGGGTTTCTATTTGATCTAGTGATCAGAGAACGATTGGAAATCGTTCGTGGACTCATAGAAAAAAGGGGTTTTTCTTTATCCAAGTATCGACACTTGATATTCTTAAAAGTGTCGACACTTGTGTAAGTGTCGACACTTGTTGATTTCGCAAGTGTAGACACTTGATGTCACAAAAGGTTGTGACATGAAATTTTCACTAATAGTTGGTGATGCATGGAGGTGAATTAAGTAATGTGATTACTTGATAGCCCAATTTGATTGAGCTATAAAAATCTGGAACGAATCAAATAGGATTTGGTTCAAAATAGGTTTGGGTCCAATCGGGTTGAACCCAATGTATGCACACTTGACCCAATTGATTTCAGTTATGAACTGAAATTAATTAAGACATTAATCTGAATTTAAATAAGTTTAAATTCAGTTTTGGGAAGTTATGTAACTTCCCATGACCATAACTCCCCATAACTATCCATTACCACACCTATAACTCCCCACTCTCCCTCTCCCTCTCCATCTACTTAATGGGCTAAAATGGGAGGACGAAAATAAGAAAAAATTCAGCAAAGAAATGCTGGAAAAAATCAAAGGGAAGAAAGGGAATAAACTATGAAAAGTTCTAGTTTTATGGGTGTGAGATTTTTGGAGAAGAGTGTGCATATTTGTACCTGTGATCTAGGTCTTAGGATTGAGTGTTTGGGAAGGGTTCCAACCACTCATTCTCCACCTCTTGAGTTTCTTCATTCATTTGAAGAGTCCGGCATCGAAAGAAGAAAAGGAGTTCCGATCAAATCGTTCCACAACAAGCTAGCACTTGGAGTGGAAGTGGATTTTGAAAGAGCCCTGGTGTGAACCACCTGTAGAGGCCGGACACGTGTGCGGCTAAGCAGAGTTCTTCTTCCTCCTCTTGGATTTTTCGCGACGGAGAGCGTCTCCACTTCATACGAGGTATGGTTTTACATATATAGATATGTTGCTTTGAAATGTTCATTGCATAAATTCATGATTTCATAGTTTATATTAATCATTCATGCATGATCTTGGGATAAGTAGCATAGAAAAGTTTTAAAAGCATGCTTGGATTAAATGTTAATCCATTTATCATGCTTTCGCTGCATGTTATTTTGAAAAAGTTTTAAAATAGAAAGCATGCTCGCTACTAGTTTTCCTTTCAATAAGTCCTCAAGCAGGTATGGATAGCGGTCGACTTCTATGCTTAGAAGGTATCAGTGAGTCCCTGCCAACCATTCATAAGACATTCGACCATGAGCCCTCAAGCAAATATTGGCAGTGGTCGACTCCTATGCCTGGAAAGTATCAGTGAGCTCCTGCCAACCGTTCACTAGGCACTCAATCCCGAGTCCTCGAGCAAATACCGACAGCGATCAACTCATATACCTAGAAAGTATCAAAAAGTCCTCGCCGATCGTTCGTAAGGTGCTCAACCACAAGCCCTTAAACAATTTCGATAGTGGATGATTCCTTTATCTAAAGGATATCTATCAGTTCACGCTGATCATCCATAAGGTGCTCGACCTTAAGCTCCTTGGCTGGCCAGGTCTTGAACACCTTGAGAGAACTTTTAGCTAGCAAAACCTTAGCAACATTCCTATATCAAGCCCCAAGGCACAACACTCTGATGTTCATAGTTTCGACCACATGGTTGGATCCTCCAACACATTCCAAAATTTCCAAACCATTGCTAGATCTCAACAAATTGGGGAGGCAGGCTTAAACTCTCCATAATCTATCACCATTTAATAATGTGTGGCATACCTTGAGCTAGCGACAAAGATACATTGAAGGACACAAGACACTCCCTGGCAATAAGAAAGTCTCAAGCAACACGTGGAAGGTTCTATCACCTTTCACCAGATCCGATAGGATCTCAATCATGCCCAAAGTACCTCTGAATCTCTACCTATAAAAAGAACTCTCTAAGAGTTTCCAAAGGTACATGTGGGCTCTTCCACTTACACTCTTTACTCTGATAGTATCAATACTGACTTAAGCATCGAAGTGCCATCGCCAGGGCTACCCTTGATAGGATATTTTTGGAGGTACCATCTTCTGGAGACCAGCCTGTATCTTCTACTCCAACACTTCAACCAACTCCACCTCCACCTCTTTCTCCGATGCTTAACGAATTTCGATTCCAACAGGCTTAGTATTGTTATTCAAATTCAAATCAACAATAAATTATTAAAAAAAGTTTAAAATAAAATTATTTTGAGCTCTTTACAATTTATCAATATAATATTTATCATAGATTTAAAAAAAATAAAGATAGATTTTTATTATATTTTATAATTTTAATTTTTAGTTAATCGAGTTATCAAATTAAATATCAAAGATTGAACTAATTAACAAATTTTGGTTCGTTTTAAACCAAAACCAAAATTTCTAAGAGAAAAATTGAACTAAACATCAAAATAATTAATGGTTCAGCTCAAATCTTGATTAACCAAACTATTTGCATACCTCTACCTCTCCTCTACTTAATCGTGACAAGTATCAAACAAAATTTTGTGTGGCATACACGTATCTCATTAAGAACTTTAATATCTTTCTTACCCCCAACTGCCCAACAAGGATGCAATTCAAGTGCTTGAGCTTTTCCACAGTTTATGAGTAGTATTTTAACTTCAAGTATTTTTGTAATTCTTTTTTATAAAATTCTGCTTAATTTTTATTTTATGGGATTTTTTTAACATACTAGCATAATAAAAATTATCTATATTTACTTTTACATGATGTATAAGTTAGAAACTATTAAAATAGATATTTTCAAATTTCTAGATTATTAGAATGATTTTGATCATATGATTCTAAAGGATACTTGATTTTAAGTAATCATATAATTCTAGAGATCAGTTGATTTTAGATGATCACAAAAATTCAGGAATAACATGATTCTATATAATATTTTCTTTATTAATATGATCACATAATATTTTTTGTTAGTATAATTCTATATCAATTTATATAATTTTTCTTATATGAACTCTATATACTGGTATATATAACCTTTGAAAAGTACTGGACGTGATTGAAATAGAGATAATAAACTCTTATTTATCTTTTTCTCTTTTGTATTCTTCTTCTTCTATAAATATATTTAATTAATATCAAAGCTACCAATCATATAATATAAAAACATCATTTCTTTCATCATTGTTGTGATTACCGTTGCTATATCAATAACAAGTTTTGAAGATTCCCTTTGTCATTCCATAGATCTTTATTCCTTGCAGATTCCTTGTTTCTTAGTAGATCTATAGATTTTTTATTTTTTGGTAGATTAATATCCGAAGATCCCTTATTTTCTAATAAATTTGTAGCTCCCCTCCATTATTTTTTCCCTCAGCTTTAAATATTTAGTCTGTTGAAAATTGGATAGGGTTTCATATATATATTTAATTTTTTTTAATTACAACTTAAGCAAATTAGATTAAAACCTATTTTAATCATAAAATCATGCATTAAGATCAAATCTACAAATCCTATCCACAATCTAGACATGATATGCAATGCAGAAAATAAAATCAGCATATATCGATCTAATTGATGCATGCTGTAAATCTAATCTATACAACTAATGAGATAAGATCTAATACATGATCATGGGTTACTAATCATCACTGCTAATGACATGCGGTCAAGGGGCTTCAGGTCACCTTGCAACTGCAAAGCATGTCCAGCCTCTACAGCAAGTCCACATGAAGCCACGAACATTATCAGCCTTTTTAGAGTGCTAGCTCTACGTGAAGGCCACCAGATGGTTAATCTAACTCCTTCGAGTCTTCTTAGACCCTTTGAGAAGAAGAGAAAGAGAAGATCCAGGAGGATTAATATAGAAAAAATAAGAACAACAGAGATCCCTCTCTATATTTTTTATTTCTTTCTCCCAAAACCCTAGCGCATACGAAGCCTCACGCCCAATTTTTATACTTCACGCTAACTATCTCCCTCTCTTAATTTTTTCAATGGTTTCTTTTCAGATTTTTACAATTAAAAGGCCTCTCTTAGTCATGCACATCCCACAAAAAACTCCATAAAAATATGGCATCCAAAAGGGATGAGGATAAGAAGGAAACATGGATAGATTAGGATAAGGCTTAAGAGTTTCAATCCTATTAAAACTCTATTAAAAATAATTCAAAATTAATTTTGATTAAAACAAAACTTTATCCTTATCTAGATCTCATCTAGAAGAAAGAAGGGAGGGTGACAAATCTAGATTTTAGCATGGAGAATTCACTAAAAAATTATGGGGCATGGAGATTTTCTAGGAGACTTTTTAGGAGGTGTTAGGAATGGGCATTGGAATTAGTTTGACCTAAATTAAATCCAACCAAATCAAATTTGGTTTGACTCAATAAAAATATCTGAAGCTAATCTAATTAGGTTTTAATTAAATTCTAATTAAATTAGAAATTAATTAGGTCCAAGCCAGGATCAAACCAAAATTAGAAGTTTATAGCAATTAGGTCATTATATAATCTAATCGAGTAAAACCTAATTGAATCTAATTCAATTAAATCTGACCTAAACCTTGTTGCTTAATTAAATTGAACCAATTAGCAATCTAATTGCTTACTAATCCTCTTATAATTAATTAATAATTATTTATTTATTTATAATATTATATTAGGTTAATTATAAATTAAATGCATAATTATATCCTTGAATGATTCTTAATCATTAATCAGCCATTATGATCAGTCAGAAATTTTAATTATATGCAATCCCATAGGTTTGAACACTAACTTGGTAGTCCAGGAATAAATTTCTATACTAATCAATATGACCATCTAGCAATGGTACTCAATATTCGGATAGGTCGAATGATTGCAAAACAATATTTAAAAATTCAAGCATATGATTACCGTATAATTCATTCTCTTGACCTAATATTTAAGATAATTAAGAGTTTACTGTCAACTCTTAAATAGTGCATCATATGTATCTCAACCTAATAAATTCTATGACTCATTACAAGGATTATCCTGATCAAGATTTTGCTAAATTGAAATACTATAGAGCATTATCTCTAACACCTTGGAGTGGCCAATCCCCTTTTAACTCACACATCGACTTTACAAGTACTTGAGTGCACTTAGAAACCTTCCATCACTAAATTAGAAATTCAGGTAGTCTAGTATCAAAGTACAGTAAGTTGTTTGCAAATCACCACGGTGATCTCAGGTCAAAGGGACACATACCCATATCCTTCTAAGAGATACTTCTGATAGTAAAGTATTCTACAGAATTGGTCACGTTCAGTGAATATACTCCTATACTCACCAGCATACTATATTAGTATCTCCACACTTCTTGGTTATGCGAACAACCAAACTATATAGCACACAATGATCAATACTCGATAAATGTTATCATCCTAGGTAATAATATATTATTTGATCATGCATAGGTTAAAAACTACACGATAAATCCTTCTTTGTCGAATAGAAGTAGTTCTAAAGATTTCATCATAAAAAAGTTTTTAAAAAAATGCACATAATGTGATGAACTACTAAACATAACCTTTATTTATTAATGATTAATATATAAATTATAATAAGCTCAACCATCTACAACTTAGATGATTGGTTTTAGGATATATTTTTTAATACAGTCTTCTCTCCATATCATCACTCGATAAATTTTTCTTTTGTGGTATTTTTATTTACAGGATCATTAACCTATAATTGCCTTCTCTTTGAGTGATGACCTTCTCTCCTATGATATTTTATCTACAAGAATCATCGACCTTCGGTTGTCTTCATTTTTAAATGCTAGCCTTTATAGTGACTGCCACCTTCTCTGTCACGTTGTTTAATATGTCAATCTACCACATCAACTTCTGAATTATTATGTCAACACCTAATCCATTAGATCAACTTTTGAACTGCTATGACATCTCCTAATCTACCACACCTGTCTCTGTAATGCTATGTCAACTCCTAATTTATCATGTCAATTTTTTAGTACATTTGTGATCTAGTTTCAAACTCAAGTTGGCGCCTACGGGACTATCTTGAGTTTGAGAAGGAGTATTAGCATGATTTAAGATAATCAAATGATTTTAAAAAGCATTTGATTTTAAGTGATCACATGATTTTAAAGATCATTTGATGATCACATAATTTTAGAGATTTGTTGATTTTAGATGATCACATGATTTTAGGGATCACATGATAATACATAATATTATTCTTTATCAATATGATCCCATAATATTTTTCTTTGTTAATATGATTCGATACTATTTTTCTTTGTTAGCATAATTTTATATTAGCCTATATTATTGTTCTTATATAGAGTTTGTATACTAATATATAACTCTTGAGATATATTGAATGCGATTGAAATAGAGATAATAAAGCATTATTTCTCTCTCTCTCTTTTGTTTAATTTCAATTCTTCTTCTGTAAATAATTTATCATAGATATTTTAATATATATGGATCATGATTAAGATTCAAATCTTTGAATTAGATATAGCTTGCTCATTTTAATCAACTCAAAGATTAAAACCCAAGTATTTGATCAGGTCAAAGATGCATGTAGGAGATTCCAAATCAAAGAGACGAGTTACATGTTAGGAAGCAAAGCCAAGTTAAGCAATAGAATAATGCTACAACATGCTCATTTTATGAAATTTAGTACTTGGCAAGAGGTGACACTATTTAGGGCTTGTTTGGATTTTCCTATGGAGAATTTATGGATTAGACTAGTACAATCTACAAGGTCATAATCTATAGGCTAGGTTAGGCAAAATATCAAGGAATAGCTCCGAAGAAGGCTAATAAAAAACCCATATGGATGGGGGGGGAAAAAAAGATATACCAGGTCTCTTTTTCTTATGATGTGATTTGAGCTAATCTACTTAAAGCTATTTTTGTGTATTTTATGAATACGGACCTAGCCCAGCATGTAGCCTATGATACTACTAGTTGTACTAACCCAATCCATGAATTTTATAGAATTTTCAATCCAATTCTATAGTAAAATCCAAACATGGCCTTAAGCAAGTAGCTGAAGACACCTCTTGTATGCTCACACCAATTCTATAATTGCATTTAATATCCATGAAATAAATGGTAGGCATCAAGCCCTAACTACATTTTTTTGTCCACAACAAAAACAAAAATGCCCCATTGCAAGTGTAATAGAATGCATTCAAAAGTTGTTTTTGTTTACTTTAACTGTTTCCAATGAAAACGTCATAGAATTCTAATCCATGCCTTCAATTAAGGTCTTGCCCTTATTGCAATTGCACTACCATGCAGTCTGAACTTCCTCGAAGCAAGGCATCAAGAGCCAGTCTTGCTTGCCCCGAGTCCTATTTATGTTGACACGGTGATCCTTATACCATGCTTATTGTTTTAGATAAATTATGATTTTGGTCCTTGAAGTTTGGCATATTTTTTAAATTGGACTCTTAAGTTTAAAAAAATGAAAATTGACTCCTTTATTTTCCGATCAAACCATTAATATGATCATTTTCTTGTATTATGTCCACTTTTTCTCACAAGAAATTTTAGCTATTAATAACCAATGCATATGTGGCAAAATTGATGCTTATGTGGAAAATATAGAATGTGGCATTAACCGAAGTGACATGATGTTGATGATGTAGCATATGGATGATTATGTGGTATATAGATGATGACATGGTAAACAGGTGATGATGTGATGATGTGGCATATGCTAAATTTTTTTGTCAAAAAATATCTATCGTAGATAAATCACTTGCTGCTAAAGCTTCGGTAGTGCCGAATGAGATCCTGCTCCTGGGTGCTTGCGGAGATCTACAAAAAGCTCCCAGGTCGGGTTTTTGGTAGGGGACACTCCGATGCTCAAATTAGTGGAATGATTTAGATAACAGTAGAAGCTAAAGAAGATGGCGAGAGTGCCAAAGTCAGTATGGGGGTAGCTAAAACATACCTGTCGAGGTTTCCCTCTTACCTTTTTATAGTTATCAGGGATAACTAATTTCTATTGAAAAATAATTTCTTTTGGTTGAGCATAACAACTTTTTGTTGAGGCCAATCTCTTTTGATTAAAAGTAACAGCTTTTTATTATGATGGCTTGTTTCTTATTCGTCACTTAGTCGGATTTCTTTAGATAGTCAGCTTCTTTATCTTGCATCCAACTAAGTCATTCAGGCATATTATTTCTGAAGACCAATGATTCAACTAACTCTCAATAGTCGGATCTCAGTTCAATTAGTTGGCCTAGTTCATTTTTAGAAGAGTTACTTAACCACTATGTATTGAAGAAAGTCATGTCGATGGGTTTGCAGTTACTTGTAGTTGTTTGGACTCAAAATTCATATTTACTTGACCAAAGTTAGTCGGCCAAAGTTACTCTTCCAGAGTTAGTCAGCAAGAGTTCATCATACACCTTAGTCAGTCATCATAGTCATACATCTTCATCATCAGCCATCTTAGTCATACACCTTGATCAACCAACTAGTCATCAACCAACTTCATCATCAACCAACTTCGTCATCAGCTAACTTCATCATACTCTTTGATCTGCCAACTTTGTCATCAATCAACTTCGTCATACTCCTTGATCAGCCAACTTTGTCATCAGCTAACTTCGTCATACTCCTTGATCAGCCAACTTTGTCATACTCCTTAATTAGCCAACTTCATCATCATCCAACTTTGTCATACTCCTTGATCAACAAACTTCGTCATCAGCTAACTTCATCATCAGCCAACTTTGTTATACTCTTTGACCAGCCAACTTTGTCATACTCTTTGACCAGCCAACTTCGTCATCAGCCAACTTGAGCAAACTTCTCATTGGTTTGTCGAGGTCGAGTAGCTGAGTCATTATCACAACATTTTCTCCCACTCCCGAGCCTAAAATGCTGCCAATGAAATGCTTCAACTTTTATTCTTTTTTGGGGAAAGGAAATAATATCACTTCTTCGACCTTGACCTATAGTAGCATCCATACCTTAGAATCATAGTAGATTTTTGTTAGTTTGGTCTAGACTCCTAACTTTTTATAGCCAAGTATCAGTTGTAGCTTTCTGTTTCTTTGAAACTTTTTTCACAATCACTTTTTTATAGTTGGTTTTGATTTGATTTTTGTAGGAATTTCTTTTCAAGTATCGATAAAGCTTGTCTTTTTCAATTAATGTCAGATTTTTAAGAATTTTTCAATATGTGAAATCATCTTACCCTAGCTAATAAATAAGCAATGGCTAATGAATAAACTTTAGCTGATTAATTGAACTTTCTTGAGAGCTCCAACTATTAGTCAATTTAACCTATAACACTGCCAAGTGCATCGATTTAGCTTAAATGGCTACTTATCATTTTTGTATTGTAGCGCATACCGATTATGGTTGGACAGTTAAGCCAACTATATTTTTGTCAGACAAACCAATTAGATGACAATTAAGCTAAATGTATTTTTGTCAAACATACTATTTAGCTAGATAATTAAGTCAACTATATTTTTGTCAGATATACCGATTAGCTGGATAATTAAGCCAACTTTATAACCTTGTCGGACATACCAATTAGCTGGATGATTGATTTTATATAGTTGGATGTCAATCAACTATCTGTGTTAGTTTTTTTATCGATTTTTCGATCAAGTATTAGTCAGCCATATATTTCATCGCTTTTTAAGCCAAATACTCATCAGCCACATATTTTGTCACTTTTTCTAGCCGAACATCGGTCAGCCATAGATTTCATCGCTTTTTCAGCCAAATCTTGTCAGTTTTATATTTCATCACTTTTTTGGCCAAGTATTTGTCAGCTACAAATTTCAACGCCTTTTCAGCCAAATACTCGTCTGCCATGTATTTCATCACTTTTTTGATCAAGTATTCATCAGCTATAGATTTCATCACTTTTTTGGCCAAGTATGTGTCAAACGCATATTTTGTAGCTTTTTCAGTTAAGTATTCATCAACCATATGTATTTTTACTTGGCCTCAAGTGCTCTTATTCTGCCATAGATACACGTTAGGAATGACTTAGTTAGATGCAAAATGAAAAAGGTAACTATCTAAAGAAGTTCGACTAAGTGGACGAAGAAGAAACAAGCTACCATAACAGAAATATGTTACTTCTAATCAAAATAAATTGGTTTCAATAGAAAGTTGTTATGCTCAACTAAACGATGTTATTCCTCAATAAAAATTAGTTACCCCTAGTAACTATGAAGAGGTCAAAGGGGACCCTCGACATGTATGTTTGGCTGCCTCCCATGCTTACTTTGGTACTCTCGCTATCTTCTTCTTTAGCTTCTACTGTTGCCTAGATCATTCTACTGATTAAGCATCAGAGAATCCCCCACCAGAAACTTAGCCCAGAGATTTTTTGCAGGTCTCCGTAAGCATCCAGAGCATGACCTCATCCGGTACCGCCGAAGCTTTAGCGGCAAGTGATTTATCCACAACAATATCCAATCATCGAGTATCATATCATCATACATGTACCACATCATCATCCATATACCATATCATCGTCTATAAATCACATTATCATATGTGTATTATAAATTATGTTTTTGATTCTCTAAATCTCATAAGTACTTTTATATGGCCCTTCTACTTAAAAAAAAATGTCTAATTAGATTTTTATTTTCCAAATGTGATTTAATGGTAACTCCCATTTCTTGTTCACTGTTATCTTTGCCTACGTTTATTTTATATATATATATATATATATATATATATATATTTGGTTTCTCTGTATGCAGATCTATCAAGCCATCAAATTCATCTTCCCACAATTTGACTTTTATCATGTTTATTGCCATCTCAATCTTCCAATGATTTATTAAACCTATGACAACTTGCCACCAGAGCGCATGCGAGCCCAAGGCCACTTTGTATGACTAACCGGTAAGGCAATATCATGACAGGATCTAACCATGATTCTGGCCGAGAAACGGTCTTCCTTGCTGTCCTCGGTGGATTTTTGAAAACAAAAAATAATAATAATAATAATAGATTTTTCTGTAACTTGAGCAAGTTAGGTTGCTGTGCCAGGCCCTCTGCTATCTTAAAGCAAAAGTTATCGGTCACAAATTCGAGACATGATCCTTATGGATAATTTGATTAAATTCAAAATTTTTTCTGAAGCACATGATCGGGATAGCGAGAGAGTGCACTATTCCAGCATCTTAATGATATTCAAAAATTTTTCTGAAGCACATGATCGGGATAGCGAGAGAGTGCACTACTCCAGCATCTTAATGATATCGGACTGATGTACTCACCAATGATCGAGAGGTACGCAAAAAAATTACGGTCCGAATCGAACATAGTCCGGTAAGATTGGGGTCCAGTGAAGATAGCTATACCAAGATTTATCCCCCACTCATTTTTTTATTAAAAAAAAGGTTTTCGGACAGGTGATGTAATATTTGAACATATTATATAATAGATTTGTATGTCTGAGCCAAGCACATTACATTAAATATTGATCTATATAAATGGGATCATTATAGCAACAAATCATTTGTATAAGATTTTTAATACTAAAGCCTTGAATTTAATAACCAATTCATACTCAACGCTACCAAGCGACCACCTAATATACTTATTCAATGGATGATTTCTTCTCCTTTTTTTTTTTTTTTTTTTTTTTTTTTTTTTTTTTTTGGTAAATGAAGCATTTATACAAATCATATATAAATATATCTAAAAAAATTATAAAGTAGAATATTACAGAGATGAACCAGAATCTTCTTCATTTTTTTTTTATAAAAAGTTTTCTGAGTACTCGTCTAGGTAGCTGTCCAAACAATAATAAAATTTATCTTTCGATAAACAAGATGAATAATTATAATAATACAATCCATCAAGATAACAATAATACCATGAATAGAAGAATTATTATTTTTTAAATATTTTTTGGATTCATGCAACAACAATGAAGAAATTATTTTTGATAATAAAATGGTTGACTCGCAAGATTCTTCGTTTATAAATAAGTCTAATCTAAATATTTTAAAATTTTGTTACAAGAACTGTACTATTCTCATCATTGCCAATTTCAATTCAGGATCACGGATGGTTGAAACATCTCCTTTCTTTCTTTTTTTTTTTTTGATAAAAACAGATAGGGAATTTTATCCCGGTGTAGCATCCCATTCTGCTTCCCGGCCTGCTAGGTCTTTGTTCGATAGAGATCATAATTATTCCATATATCTTTCTTATCCTTCAAGATTTATCCAAATTGATGAATATATCAGTCTAGCCCTTCTATGACATCAAAATTATAGCTACTTCATCTTACTGATCGAGTGCATTTAAAAATTTTAAAATTTTAATCAAATTATTAATAAAATTATTTCTCGATTCCACGATCAAATAAGGAGAGACTATCCCCGTTGGAGAGGTGGTGGAACACCTTTTTTTTTGACAAGATGGCTGCAAAGGTACCGAGCAAGGCGGCGGAACTGGGGGAGGGAGGGGTGTCCTTGTCGTTGACATGGACGACAACTTGCAAGGCTACCGTGTCATAAACGTTCCACTAAGTTACGTCAGACGTAATCTTTTCTCAAAAGTCCGCAATAGCCGTTCATATTTACCACAAAGATTAACCATTATAAGCATCGAACCAAATTTAAATACAATTTATTTTCCTGATTTACGAGGACTTTAACTTCTAAGTATTTTTATAATTTATTTTTTATAAAAAAATAGTTTAATTTTTAATTTTAAGAAAAAAAAATATTTCAACATGCTAGCATAACGAAAATTATCCACCGTCACTCTTACATGGTGCATAGGCTACAAATAATTAAAATAGATACTTTCAAATTTCTAGATATATGTAGTAGTACAGGGGGTCCTGATTAAGATCTTAATCTTTTGAGCTGTATACAGCCTACTCATTTAAATCAAATTAAAGATTAAAATCTAAGTTTCTAATCAGGTCACAGGTGCATGAAAGAGATTCCTAATCAAAGAAACGAGTAACATGCTAGGAAGTAAAATCAAGTTAAACAATTAAATAATGGTACACTTACAAATTGTTTTACATAACATGAGTCATGAAATTAAGTACTTGGCAAGATATGATACCATTTACAATGTATTTGGATTTTTCTATAGGGTTGAGATGATAATCCTATAAGGTCTATGGATTAGGCTAGTATAACCCTACAGTAAAAGGGGATTTGCCGATGCTATTAAAGACATTTGTCGATGCTTTTAAGCTTTGGCAAGAAAGCTCCCGACACTTTTTAAAGCATCGGGTATGTAGGCATGGGGACGTAACCTGCCGACGCTTTAAAGCGTTGCTAGATTTAAACCTAGCGACGCTCTAAAGCTAGCGAGTAAGAGACAGAGAGCTAGCGGGCAAGGAACCAGCCACGAGAACCTCCCAAGCTCTTTGATCCCAACTCCACATTATCTTTACATCTCTGTTCTATCTTTCATCCTCTATGCGGAGAGTCTCCATGCTCTTCGCCATAGAGATTCTATTCTCCTAGATCATCCCACTGACTTAACCATCGGAGTGTTCCTGTATGAATCTTCCGGCCGGGACTCCTCTATTTTGCAGGGCAACCAACCAAGGAGTTGACCGGAGCAGAGGACCAAGCATCCTACAGGAGCCCGACGTGCCCGCGACATGTCAGAGCTGCAGGCCATGACGATCCAGGCAGCAACAACGACCAAATGGTATATTGTTATAGGACAATAATGTATGAGTATAAATCATTATGTACCATATAAGTTGGTTATCCTCTTAACCAAAAGAGTATGAAAATATTGGTATGGCATGCAGGTGAAGTGTAAGATATTTTACTGGATGTAATCCACCTACAAAGCACTCTTCTACTAAGTGATGCTCGTGAAGGGATATGGATATAAGTATCCCTCGGACCTAAGATTACTATTTTTGATACCAAATTACCTGGATTTCTAATCTAATGATGGAAGGTTTTTATGTATAGTCAAGTATTTATGAAGTTGGTGTGTGAGTCGAGATGGGATTGGCCTCTCCAAATATTGGAGTGAATATCTCACTTTGTTTTAATTTAGTAAAATCTTAGCCAAGATAATTTTTGTGAGAAGTCACAGGACTTATGAGATTGAGACACATTATTAATGTACTATTTAAAGGATAACAGATAAATCCTTAAGTCATCCTGAGGATTGAGGGTCAAATAGATGAATTATATGGTAACCATATGCCAGAGGTTCATGATTGTTGCTCTATAACTTTCAACCTATCGGGATATCGGCTATCATTGCTAGATGATGACTTTGATTAGTACAGAAATTATTCCTGTTCTACTAGTTTAGTGTTTGAACCTATGGGATCACACATAATAAAAATTTTTACCTAATCTGATAGCTGATCAACGATTATGAATTATTTTAGGATTCAATTTTTAATATGATTGATAATTAACCTTAAGTCGATACTTCTAAGTGTCGATACTTGAAATTTTTATAAGTGTTGACTTACCAGTGTGGCAAATGTTGTAACATGATTTTGAAAGGATTAATTGGTAATTAGATTACCAAATAGCTAAATTTGATTGAGCAATGAGTTTTGAGTTAACCCAAATATGATTTGGTTTATGCTCGAATTTGGGTCCAATTAGATTGGACCTGACCCATACACCCAAAGCTACATAATTTAAATTTTGAGTTTTGAATTCAGAATTTAAATTAAATTTTGAATTTGAATTCAAATAGGTTGGTTTTAACTCCCTAACCTCTCTTCCCTTATCTCTCCCTAATCCACTCTAACACCCTAACTCCCTAACCCCTTTAGCTGCTACTTTATATTGGGCTTCAAAGTGGTTGTGGGGGTGGCTTTTTGCTGGTTGGAAAAGTGTCTTCTACCACGAGAAAAAAAGGTTTTGGAACTAGAGAGGAAAAGGTCTTGAGTGAGAGCTACCTAGTGTTTTTACTAGATTTAGAAAGTGAGGAAGATTAAAGAGTCTTGTGTCTTCCATCACTTCTTCCGCATCTCAGTCCTCCCTAGAGTTCTTCTTGGTCTCCTCAAGTATCATGGAGTTTTGAAGGAGAAGAAAGGACAGCCATTGAAGTCTCAAAGAGGAGCTAGCACTCCGAAGAAATTGGTCAAGATAGTAATTTTGTGTGGATCACCTGTAGAGGTCAGACATACTATGTGGCTAGTAGGATCTTCATACCTCTAACTTTTAGCAGTAGCAAGCATCGTCTACTATTGAAAGGTACTGAGTTGTTGAACTCTTTGGCTGTAGAAATCATCTACAACAATAAGTTTGTAGTATAGACATGATCTATGCTTCTTTACTTGCTCTTATTTCAATCTATGATTATAAGCATTGTATCATGTCAGGATCTTGCTGTAAGTGTTTAAATTAGATCATTTGCATACATAGATTAATTTGATTAATCTTTTGCTTCCACTATTTATATTACTTCAAAAGTTTGAAAATACATGCTAGAAACCCTACACTTTCCCTTCACCCTCTTTCTCAACATTCAACCTTGGAACTTGAAGGGTGGATGCCTCTGGTCGACCCCAGCTTGGCAAGTCCCAACTAATAATTGAAGAGCAGGAAATAAAAAAACTCTCCTTCCATGCATGGATGATGGAAGGAGCACCTTGATCAGAGGGACAATCATCTTCTGAGTAGAAAAATACTACCAATCCTTGGCATTGGGATATCTCTTGATGGTATAAAAAGAATAGAATAAAAAAGAGAAGGCCAAGCCTTGGCCAAGAAATAGATGACCAAAAATCCTAAGAGGATAAGGGTACACAAAAAAAATTTATAAAATCTAAGAAGATCGAGAAGGAAAGAAGGAATGAAGAATCTTAACTCGGCTTCGAATACCTTCTCACACTAGAAGTCTACCTAGAGGAGTGTTATTCGCTTGTGTGTCAGATTTGGGGAGCTCCAAATCAAACTCTCCCGAGACTCTGTATAGAACTTGGATCTCAATTAAGTCATTCATGTTTAGTATGTACTGTACGAATCGAGCCTAGAGGTCTTCGGCTTGGTGCATCCCCTCATCGGAACCTTAGAGTTTTTGAGCCCACTATCCTGGAATCCTGTTTCGATGGAACTTTCCCCTCTCATAACTTCCGAAACCCGACATTGCTAAGAAGAAGAAGAATAACAAAAAGCTAAAAGAAAAGACTAAAGGACCCACCTAGGAATGGGATGAATGCAGAAATAGTTGAAGACGATGAGGAACCCCCGAAAAGATCTTATGCCAGGAAAGCAAGGGAAAAGATAGAGAGAGAATGGGACACCGATAGCCAAAGCGAAGGATGGCAGAGACACCAGTAGCTGAAGCAAGGGATGGCAGAAGGACACTATAGGGAAGAAAGCTCTAAAAAGCAAGAATGCAAGTGAAAAACTAAAGCAATAGAAGAAACTGTCTTTTATAGCAAGGAGGTTTCAAAATCCAAGGCTGTTCTAGACTGATCGGCATGCACCATATGAGGCCCCTTATTGGTTCCCCATAACCATCAATTGCTAGGATTAAATGCAGCATGGCAATCGAAGCATTCGCTGGATTCATAAATCAAAGCCCATGATAAGTTTTGTCCATTTAGATCTACCTTGAAAGATGCATGCAATCCTTCAAATAAATAGAGCCTTTCATATCCCTGAAATCTTTTGAACGTATACTTTTATAGCCCGATCAAAGCTGATGGGAACATCAAAGGTCCTAAACTTTGGCAGAGGCATCTCAATCCTCTATGGTTATCGAATTAAAGTTTAGGATTTGAGTCCAATTTGTAATTAGGATTTAGTTAATTTGAGTGAGTTCATTTGAGTTTTGTGGGTTAGTCCATATAAGTCTTTGTATGGCCCTTGAGTCCTGTTTTGGGCCTTTCAATATTTGAGTCATGTATTTAGATTTTGATCCATACTATTAGGGTTTGATATCAGTTTTGGATTATGTCAAGTCAATTAAGTCAGGTCAAGTTTTGAGTCATGTAAATTTTGAAGTTAAATTATGTAAGTGTGAGTCCAGTCTATTAAGTCCAATCTAGTCCTATAAAAATGAAGAAGATTCAAATCATTTTGAAGCCTGTCAGCATAACACTCCAGTCATCCACCCAGTTAAGCCATTTAGGAGCATGAAGCTATCAAGGGAGACCTGGAGGACATGTGATCCAGCTTGCCAGAGAGGAGAACAGCTGAAGAAGCCCTGAGCCTGCCCAGCATTGAAGTGGGCCTCCCAGGGCCCAAGAGCAACCAAGAAGGCACCAACCCTTAGGGTTACCACCCCTTGGTCGGCCACCCTTAGGGTCACCACCCCTTGGCCGACCAAGAGAAGGAGAGGGAGAGAGAGGCTTAGTTAAAAGTGGAGAGAACTTGAGGGAGAGTTTGTATAGGTTAGGGTTTACTGTAAGATTACTTGTATACCCTTTCTTAAGCCCTAAGTTTGCAAGCCTATAAAAAGGCCTCCCCTCCTCATGTAATTGGAGATGAATTGATGAACTAAATTGAGTTCTCTCTTTTTGCTGTATGCGAGCTGTGTGCAAATTATTTTCTCCTTGTTCCTACACCCTGCTCCATCCCCAACATCAAAACCCTAGCCGCCCTCCTTCCAAGCCTTGGCCGCCCAACACAAAACACTCTTCCCCTTGCTATTTTTGATTTATTTCTTCATCTCTACACCATTTTCTAACCCACAGATGGTGATTTGCAGGTCCCTCAGTTCTCGTGAATCCAAGGATACCTTCTGATCAGCCTTTGGATCACCGAGCAGAAAGCCGCGAATCCGCAGGGTCAGAAGCTTGCTTTTCCAGGCCGCATCTGGGAGCGAGAGTGATCTCTTCATGCATGATCCTCATCAAGCACTTCAACCATTGCCAGGTACACCCTCTTGCCTTCCCGGTAGTGGTCTTGCAGAAGAGCAACCTTACCAGGGTTTTCTTAAACCTTGGAGATCCTGTTTTCTCTAACTTTTACGGTTTATTTCTGCATTCATAACTTCTAAAAATTTCTTAGAATTCTTTTCTTTTAATTTTGGCTTAAAATTCGGGACCTAAAACCCTAACTCCTTAGTTAATCACGAAAAAATACTTTGCATGTACAAATCATCCCGCATCATTTGGTATCAGAGCATAGTTTAAGGCTAGTTTCTGCATCCTGTCATCTCAGTATATAGTCTATTATTCTTGTGATTTCTGCATTTAAGAAGATCCAGAAATCCTAATTTTTATTTTGTTGGATTCCTTGTAATTGAAAGTATTTTTCATAGTTTTCTCATGATTTAATTCGATGTGTGGATTTTTTGTATGCCGGAATACTTCCTAAGAACAATTTTGCTCTATTTTTCAGCAAAACAAATTTTAGTATGTTTAGGGTTATTCTTGCATAATCTTTCTAATTTTAATTTTTCTGCATACTTCCTGCATATTAGGTACTTTTCTATATATTTTATTTTCCACCAAATATAAAGATAAAAAAATATATATTCAAGATCAGAAAATACCAAAACTATAAAATCCTAATTTGCATTTCATATGTGTGCCATCATCTACATAACTTACCTTAAGGGCACTTTTATTATATCAGATGGGGGGAGGATTTGATCACCTCTCCTTAGCCCAAAACTACAATCCTTGTATCTGAACCCAACCCTAACTAAAATTGATTAGACCTAATTTACTCTAGAGAGCTAGGGATATCAACAGGTCGGGTTCAACCATTGTAGGAAGACTAGTGCACCCAATTCATCTCCTATTACTGGAAACTTGAGTCTAGGCTAGAGGTACAGTGTCAAACGACCTAAGCGGATCGATGGTTCTTTAATTGGATCCTGCGTTAAGCAGGGGGGCCTCCCACCATCCCACTTCTTACCTGTCTAGTGGAAGGATTAGGGATTGAGTTGTGTATAAGTTCAGTTGACCCATTCTATTTGAGCTCTAGGTCTAGGTACCTGTAGTCGATTTGTTTGAGCCTCACATGTGCACTAGATCAGGAGCTTCATATCATCCACCACCTTCACAACCGACTGAACCCATGGAATCCCATCTTGATGCTGTCCTAAAGATCTTGAGTGATCAGATGGCCCAATTGAACACCCGATTAGACCAAATAGATGACCAGATGACCCAATCGAATGCCCAATTGACTCATAGATTTGACCAAGTAGATGTTCGGCTAGGAACCCTAGAGAAAACCCATAGGACCCAGATTAGATCCAAACCAGAGCTACCTTTACCCACATTACCCAGGTCCTATGAACCCAGAACCTATGAACCTAGATCCTATAACTCCAGATCCTATGACCATAGATCCTATGCACCCACACCCTATAAGCCTAGTAGATCCATGACCTATAGATCTGAACCCATGACCTATGAGCATAATGAACCTATAGGCCATCGACCTAAATCCCAAAGTATAAGTACCCCTAGATATGAGCCCGGTACTAGTCCCCTTCCCCGTAGTCAACTTGAACCTACTAGGATCAGTGCCCATAGTCAAAACCCAGATACTGGTCAGGTACCCCTTAGTCGACCCACCCCAGCTACCCTAGTCACTGGTCAGTATTCCCTTAACCAAACCCCTCCTACCATCCCACTGGTTCACCAGAATGACATTAAAGTGGAAGTGTATGAAGTTGATATGAGCTTAATGGATGAGTACGAGGGAGAAGAAGAGGAGACATCTCTAGAAGACCTAGAATTAGTTGACCTTGTAGGTACCTAGGTAGAAGCCAATCTAAAGGTAGCTGACCCTGACCACATCCAAATCAAAACCATCTTGGAAGAACAGTTAGAGAAAGAGGACCATGAGGAACCTAACCCTACTATTAAAATCATGCTTGAGGAGCCACTAGAGGAGAGCCTGATTATAGAGCCCAGTCCTAAAATTCAAGAGCTCAAGAAATTTATTGAGGACATGATCTCTTTAATTCAATACCCTCAGGATGAATCTCCTCCCATAGTTTCCATTGAGGACCTCTTCCCAGAAATTGTTGACCCATCCTTCCATAGCATGGACCATTTCTTGCCTAAAGACATAACCCAATGTTCATACATTAAGATCAGTCTCTTTAGTCCAGAACCAGTCCCGGAATCCCCTTCCTATTTCTACCCTTCCCTGAGTCATCTCATGTATCTAGAAACATTAGGTCACATTTTGTGGAGATTATCAGGTTGCATGAATCCTTAGAGCCCATCCCATTTGCTACCTACTTTTGGAAGACCCTCTGGCATCTATTAGGAGTTCCTGGCAAATTTTTATCTACATGTCACCCATCAACCACGACTCAAGCCCCATGCCCAAGTTGTAGTTAAGACCTAATAAACCTCTTTCGAGAGGAATGCATAGTCGAGTCTATTAGGTGTTGTATGAGTCCTTTGTGTCACCTGTTAGGAGCCCATAAATCCAGTTCAACTGTCCATACCTGCACTGAACACCGCACAGCATATGCATCAGGATATTAGCCATAAGAGTAACTTAAGTAATGAAACATCTAACAAATTGGATAATTCCCGAATAAGAGCCAATGGATTCAATGTAGGGAATTCTATATTGGTTAGGCTTAGGCCTAAGAAGAAGTCTCATGCTTGCAGAGCTGGATCCTTAGAAGTGATAGAGAAAGTAGGATCCCATGTGCACGATTTGCCCTTGGAGTTTGGCTTTAGCTCTACCTTCAATACCATAGACCTAGTTGAGTCTAGGGAACTGGCAGCGATTCCTAGTGAGGCCTTTGAATCTATCCCATCCATTGAGAGTGAGCCTGACCCTGAGTGTCCACCTATATTTTGGCATGAGAGAGGAAAATGGATCGAGCGTGTCCTGGACGATCAAGCTACCTTGACCCGGGATAGCGATTTTTAGTGCCACCTGGTCTGTTGGTAAGGTCTACTAGGATCCGATGCTTTGTGGATTACTCGAGAGGACTTGTTACACCTCTACTCAGACCCTCTAGAGAGACACCAGATACAGTGTGACCCTTACTCGATAGGGTTGAGTTCCTTCCATCCCGGGAGAATTGATGGGGACATCAGAGGTCCCGAACTTTGGCAGAGGCATCTCAATCCTCTGTGGTTATCAAATTAGAGTTTAGGATTTTAGTCCAATTTGTAATTAGGGTTTAGTAAATTTGAGTGAGTTCATTTGAGTTTTGTGGGTTAGTCCATATGAGTCTTGTATGGCCCCTGATTCCTGTTTTGGGCCTTTTAATATTTGAGTCCTGTATTTGGATTTTGATCCATACTATTAGGGTTTGAGATCAATTTTGGGTTATGTCAAGACAGTTAAGTCAGGTCAAGTTTTGAGTCATGTAAATTTTGAAGTTAAATTATGTAAGTATGAGTCCAGTCTATTGAGTCGAATCTAGTCCAATAAAAAAGAAGAAGACTCAAATCATTTTAAAGCTTGTCAGCATAACACTCCAGTCATCCATTCAGTTGAGCCATTTAGGAGCATGAAGCCATCAAGGAAGACCTGGAGGACATGTGATCCAGCCCGCTAGAGAGGAGAACAGCTGAAGAAGCCCTGAAGCCTGTCCAACATTGAAGTGGGCCTCCCAGGATCTAAGAGCAACCAAGAAGGCACCAACCCTTAGGGTTACCACCCATTGGTCGGCTACCCTTAGGGTCACCACCCTTTGGCTGACCAAGAGAAGGAGAGGGAGGGAGAGAGGCTTAGTCAAAAGTAGAGAGAACTTGAGGGAGAGATTGTATAGGTTAGGGTTTACTGTGAGATTACTTGTATACCCTTTCTTAAGCCCCAAGTTTGTAAGCCTATATAAAGGCCTCCCCTCCTCATGTAATTGGAGATGAATTGATGAACTAAATTGAGTTTTCTCTCTTTGCTGTGTGCATGCTGTATGCAAATTACTTTCTCCTTGTTCCTGTGCCCTCCCTCCATCCCCAACATCAAAACCCTAGCTACCCTCCTTCCAAGCCTTGGCCGCCCAATACAAAACACTCTTCCCCTGGCTATTTTTTATTTATTTCTTCAACCCTACACTATTTTCTAACCCGCAGATGGAGATTTGGAAGTCCCTCAATTCTTGCGAATCCGAGAATACCTTCTGATCAGCCTTCGGATCATCGAACAGAAAGCCGCAAATTCGCAGGGTCAGAAGCTTGCTTTTCCAGGCCACATCCGAGAACGAGAGTGATCTCTTCGTGCACGATCTTCATCAGGCGCTTCAATCGTTGACAGGTGATAATTATTAAAATAATGACATTTAACCCAACTTTATTTGGTTGAAATTAATAGTTTTATATGGTATTTTGTAGAAATTGATTTCATAAATGTGTAGAGCTTGAATTATAGAATCTAACGGCACAAATCGGATCCAAATCAAAGTTCATATGGGCCTGAAATCAATTTTAAAAGATTTTAGCATGGTTTTCAAAGCAACACGATTTTTGGAACAGCACTTAAATTATTTCAGCCGGTTCACTATGGACCGGCTAAATGGTCTACTGCATGATGAGTGCACCGTGATCCGCCATGACCGTCGGTCCACGGAGCAGAACCGTGGACCACCTTCCATCGTTTGCTCCGGAACTTGCCAGAGAGTTGGCCCCACTGCCACCCAAGCCACCGGCACCCCCACCGTCGGTCGGAGAAGCTCTTAACGACCAAAAAATGGCCGGAGAAGGGCTGCTGTTCATCGCCTTCTTCACCACCGTCCCGACATCGCCCAAGCCGCCGGAGCCACCCCCTTCGCCCGGAGAAGATGCCAGCACCGGTTCTCACACTGCCAAGAGCTTCCCATGGTCGGAAAAGTTGCCGGAGAAGCTGTTGTTTGCCAATTTCCTCCTCTAATGCTGCCAGCCCATTCTCCTCATCTTCACCATGCAAAAGCCGCCCTCACCGTCGAAAATACCGCCCTCACCGCCGGGAAGCCAGATCTCGTGCCGTTAGCCACTGTCCGCTCCACCGCCGGCCTTTCCTCACCGTCCCATGCCATCTTCCACCGCCCGACTTGCTGCTGGCAGTCAGAGTTGTCGTCTCCCATGCTTGCTGCTCATCTTCCTCTCTTCTCCATTGAAGCCATCGGTCACATCCTTTTCCTACTGCCAATCTAGACCCATTGGTGAGCCGCCATCCATGCATCTTATCTGCCTCAAGATCATCACGGGCTTTTTTTCAGACATTGCCATTCACCATGAAGTTATTAGCTTATGTCGGGATGTCCGAATGGGATAGGGAGATCGGAAGTGCGATGAGATAACTAGATTTTAAGTTTGATTTTTGAAACGGAGATATAATCGTGGAAGGAGAAACGAATGCGGGGTTGGTTTGCGGACGCGGAGGAAGCTTGCTGGTATCGTGCGAATGGGTGCGAGGATAGGGAGATATCACCAAGATTTTTGGGCAGATTGAGATAAGAAATCACCACGGTTCCCACACGGGCCCGATGCACTGTTTTCCATTTATAAAACCTTCAGTCATTCTCCACTCCAAGGGAGGGATTCTGGAGACTTTCATTCTGCGCGCCATTCCACTTTCAATTCTCGTATTTCTGCGAAGCTGACGTCCAAGATGGAAGGCTGAATCGTCTTTCTTGGGATTCCACTGTAGTGCTTAGCACAGGGAGTTTAGTTTTTATTTTCTAATTTCTTTTGTACTTACTTTTTATGAAATAAAAGTCTGAATTTCTTGTCAACATTTCTATAAGTTTTTATTTAATTCTTATTAGGCATAGTTTATGTTCTTGGGATAAGCTATATTCAATAGGAATAGTTTATGCTCTTGGAATAAATGATCTCTAAAAGGAATTTTATAATTTATATGTATCCAATTTTTGACTAATCTATATTTCAGGGGAACGGGCCGTGATTGAACAGGTACAGGTCATGATCGCCAAGAATAGGTTATATCTGGATTGGAATATACAGATAACATAGAAATGGAGTGCCAACCCACCTAGCAAGTAACCGGTTGGAATTTCGAGATTGTTATCTATTGTATTTATACTTGTTGCCGATCCCACCGCGGCGCCTGTGGCTTCGGAGCCGCCGATCGTACTAGACCATCTCGTCCCTGGGGTCTCCTGGCTTGATCGAACCTGCAAGGCAAGGTCAGAAACCCTGGCCGGGGATCCTGGCGAGGGAGCTCCAACGGTCAAGTTAGTAGACGGCGGGAGGGAACAGAGTCTCTGAGACTGGCCCCCGAAGGAGTCCCAGACTTAGAGATCGTGCTAGCAAGAAAGGTTCCAGAAAGAATAGAAAACCGGCCGGGTTCCTCCGTTGAGCTCACGCCAAAGGGCCCCCTCTCGGGACCTTGGATCCTGCTCTTGGGGCAGAGTCTCCTCTCCCAACCTTTGTTTCTTGCTTACCTTGTCGTCCATTCTCTCCTTCCTTTTATCTCCTCCTGTTGCCCTCACGTTTTTCGCCCTTGGGAGGCTCCTTTGTCGCTTTCACCTCCTCCCCTCCATCTTTTTCCCTTTCCCCTTCTGGATCCAAGAGCCAGGCGGCTTCCGGCCTTGTTTGCCGAGCCTAGCGAGGAAAGAGTAGGGGAGGGGGCGCCGGTCAGACCGCCAACTAGACCTCGGGCCGAGCATGAGCGCTCTCCTTCCCAGGCACCAGTGCTGTCTGTTATCGGGTCCTATTTTGTCAGGGCCTCGCCTCTCGACTGCGAAACCTGTCGGGCCGATGTAAGTAATGTTTCGCGTGTCGCCGCCGACCGTACGGGGTGCCTTTCTCGGAGTGCGGCGCGCACGGCTTGAGGGGCAACCTCGGAGCTCGTGCACCCGCTCTTCAGAACCTTCTCTGCACAGGCTGGCCCGCGTCGACCGAGGTAGACACCTCCTAGGTGGACACCTGACGGAGTGGCAGAAGGTCGCTCGACTTCGACCGAGGTGGTCCCGTCTCGGGGCGCCACCTGGCAAAGGAGCGAAGGAGCCTGGCTCGACCTCGGCCGAGGTGGGACCGTCTCAGGGTGCCACCTGGCGAGGGAGCAGGGGGGGCCGCCGGCTTCGGTCAAGGTGGACCCCACCTGGGTGGACACCTGGCGGAGCGGCAGAAGGTCGCTCGACTTCGACCGAGGTGGTCCCATCTCCGGGCGCCACCTGGCGGAGAAGCAAAGCAGCCTGGCTCGACCTCGGCCGAGGTGGGATCGTCTCAGGGTGCCACCTGGCGAGGGAGCAAGGGGGGCCACCGGCTTCGGCCAAGGTGGACCCCTCCTGGATGGACACCTGGCGGAGCGGCAGAAGGTCGCTCGACTTCGATCGAGGTGGTCCCGTCTCGGGGTGCCACCTGGCGAAGGAGCGAAGGAGCCCGGCTCGACCTCGGCCGAGGTGGGACCGTCTCAGGGTGCCACCTGGTGAGGGAGCAGGGGGGGCCGCCAGCTTCGGCTGAGGTGGACCCCTCCTGGGTGAACACCTGGCGGAGCGGCAGAAGGTCGCTCGACTTCGACCGAGGTGGTCCCGTCTCGGGGCACCACCTGGCGAAGGAGCGAAGGAGCCCGGCTCGACCTCAGCCAAGGTGGGACCGTCTCAGGGTGCCACCTGGCGAGGGAACAGGGGGGGCCACCGACTTCGGCCGAGGTGGAACCCTCCTGGGTGGACACCTGGCGGAGCGGTAGAAGGTCGCTCGACTTCGGCCGAGGTGGTCCTGTCTCGGGGCGCCACCTGGTGAAGGAGCCCGGCTCGACCTCGGTCGAGGTGGGACCGTCTCAGGGTGCCACCTGGCGAGGGAGCAGGGGGGGCCACGGCTTCGGTCGAGGTGGACCCCTCCTGGGTGGACACTTGGCGGAGCAGCAGAAGGTCGCTCGACTTCGGCCGAGGTGGTCCCGTCTCGGGGCGCCACCTGGCGAAGGAGCGAAGGAGCCAGGCTCGACCTCGGCCGAGGTGGGACCGTCTCAGGGTGCCACCTGGTGAGGGAGCAGGGGGGCCGCCGGCTTTGGCCGAGGTGGACCCCTCCTGGGTGGACACCTGGCGGAGCGGCAGAAGGTCGCTCGACTTCGACCGAGGTGGTCCCATCTCGGGGCTCCACCTGGCGAAGGAGTGAAGGAGCCCGGCTCGACCTCGACCGAGGTGGGACCATCTCAGGGTGCCACCTGGTGAGGGAGCAGGGGGGGCCGCCGGCTTCGACCGAGGTGGACCCCTCCTGGGTGGACACCTGGCGGAGCGGCAGGAAGGCAAGGATCGACCTCGACCTCGGCCAAGGCAGATCCGCATCTGACTTTGCTGAGAGAACTCCACGTGGCTCGGATCACGCCCAACGAAATCTGAGACATGCCATGTCATCGATACGGCCGTAACAGTTGCCCCCCATCCCCCCGTTCCGTTAAGACGTCGTGGAACGGGACGTTGGGGTTTAATGCAGAGATGACATGGGAAAGGCGAAGATCTCGTGCCATGATTGCCACGATCCTCGTCGCCGTTCCTTGGTGCGCCCAAAGCCCTATTAGAGGCTGCCACGTGTCGCTTATTCGGCGGCAATTAATGCGTTGCTTCGAAACAGAGGCCATTTCCCTGCAACCGAGGCGTCGGTGTTGGGCGTGCATCCACGCGGCATCCATCCGACGGTCTGGAACGGAATGACGGGTATGGCCGCTGTCGATCGAATTTGAAAAGGAGAGGACTTTCCGGATTGAGGCCCTTTCCCTTGCTCCATCGGTGGTTCGCAGCAGGCTATCTCCCACTCCCCCGCATTGCACAATGCATTTCGGTGAGTGCTTCTGTTTTCTTCCTCGCTCCGTCCCTCTCCTTCATCGTCCTTTCCTTACCATCTTCTTTTCCATGGCGCGCCACCGCCATGTTTCTTCTAACTCGGACGAGGCCGATCTGTCCCGGCCGAGGACTCCATCGTCTTTCTCCTCGGAAGAGGAAGTGATCTCGGAGGAGACCCGCAGGCGACTCCAGCCTGGGGTATTACCATAGGCATCCCTAGGGGTGTTAGGTCTCCTCCCGTCGTGTCTGCCCAACCTATATCTTCTCTTCCTCCTCTGGCCCTTCCTTCTATCGGTCCCTCCGGTCACGTTTCAACGATGACTGAGGGTGACCTTTCCTTGCTCCGGGAGGTCTATGGCATCCCGGGGTCAATCCATCTTTCTCTTCCGCGGCCTGGGGATCGCATCACCATGAGTGGCCCTGGCCGCATAGCTTTCTACGAGGACTTCCTCCTTGGGGGTCTTCGGTTTTCTCTGCACCCCTTCTTCCTTTCTTTCCTCAGCCATTTCCGTCTGGTCCCGGCCCAGTTGGCTCCCAATGCCATCCGGGTCATCTTCTCTTTCATTGTTTTCTGTCACTTCCATGGGTTTGTTGCCCGTTTCTCCCTCTTCAGGGCTCTGTTCACCCTGAAACGGTACTCCACTGATGACGGCTAGTGGTACATCTCGCCCTAGCCTAGGTATCTCCGGTTCGACCTTCCTTCTTCCATCAAGGGTTGGAAGAACCGGTTCTTTTTCACCTCGGTCGAGGACGTCGACTGGGCCTGAAGCGAGCCGGATCGGTCCCCGAATCGGAACTCCCAAGTCGAGCCGGCGGACCAAGAGGCCTACTCCCAGCTTTTGAGCGACGTGGTCCCATCGATTGATGTTCTGCTCTCGGAGCAGAACTTGTTCGAGGCGGGGATCAGTCCTATCCGGGAGCCGAGTGAGGCTCAGCTTTTCTCTCACTTCGCCTTTCCCCCTTTCTTCTCTTCTTCTTCTGACTGGGCTGACCAGTTTCCTTTCTATTGCAGGCATGAAGTTTTTCCTGGAGAACCTTCTGGAGGGCGCAGCTCAGAGGGACACCGCCGAGGGAGACGAGCCCACGGCGAAGAGGGCTCGCAACGAGGCGAGCCAGGAGGTCGTGCCGGTGCCGCACCTGGTCCAGCAGTTGTAGCTTCCCTGCCCATGTCGCCTCGGGCCTGGGCCACGGATGCTCCAGTCGTCCGACCTGACGGGGCTGCCGAAAAGGGAGGCCCACCGGTAGCGGTTCCACCCCGTGCTGGCCCCATCATCACCGTAGCCCCGACGGCGCCGCCCGCGACTCCAGCTGCCCCACCGGTGGCAGTCCCACCGGGGGTTGGTCACCCCTGCAGCCGACCTGACAGCCCCGCCGCCGATAATCACCAACCGGTGCTCCGTGATCCGTGACAAGGGGCTCGTGGAGAAGGTGATGGAGTTCGCATCCACCTCCCGGGATCGCCGACTTCGGGGCGGCCGGGACTATGCCGATGCTCTGCTCGGGATCCTCCCGCAGCTCTTCACGGTAAGTCGGAGCTCAGATCCCTCTTCTTTGCAATTCCAGTTGACTCTTTTCTAACCAATTTTCATTTTCGTGTAGATCGGGACCGACGTGCTTCTGTTGAGGAACTTCCTCGCAGGGTATGCCAAGAAGGACGCCGAGAAGGAGGAGAAGCTCGGCAAGCTCGCGGCCGATGTGAAGAACCTCATGGAAAAGGGGGTCGAGCTGCGGGGGAGCAACCAGGCCCTTCAGTTGGACCTGGCATGCGTCGAGGAGCGCGTCAAGGACCTGGAGTCTTCTCTGTCCGAGGAGAGGATCTCCACCAACGGTGCACGGAGGAGGATGCGGCGGAGAGGGCTCGCCTCCGAGCTCATTCCCAGTCGCTGGAGCGCCAGCTGGAGGAGGCCCGGCGGGAGGCGAGCGCGGCCAAGGAACGGAGCGGAGGGCGCGCCCCAGCCTGAGGATCCCGCCACCGCAACGAACTAGGCCTCCAGCTGTATCTTCCCTTTTTTTTTTGTCTTTGAGGACTCCCGGCCTGTCGGGACTCCTTTGTTGTAACTCCCCTTTTTCGAATCAATGAAAACTTGAATTTTGCTAAGTCCCGACCTCGTCTTCCTTCTCTTTTTTTTTTTTTGTCTTGTCGAGGTGTTGGTGTCGAGTGCCGAGGCGAAGTGCTGCGGCTTGCTCCGGGCTAAATCCGCGGGTGGACCGGGTCCCATCCAGCGTTCAGATCAAAGTTTAGAGCTTCCGGATTTGGCGACAGCAGAGCAGACCTCGCGCGTGCCCTTCGGGCTTGCCGGGCCATCCTTCGTGATAGCGTGGGTGAGCTAGGCTCTGCCCCGCCTTTCAGACCGAAGTCCGGGACTTCCAGACTGAACCCCGGGGCCGTAGGCTTTGTTCAAGCCTTACGCGGCTTGCCGAGCTGTTCTCTGTGATCGCGTGGGTGAGCTGGGCTCTGTCCCACCTTCCAGACCGAAGTCCGGGACTTCTGGACTGAATCCCGGGGCCGCAGGCTTTGTTCAAGCCTTGCGCGGCTTGCCGAGTTGTTCTCCATGATAGCGTGGGCGAGCTGGGCTCTGCCCCACCTTCCAGATCGAAGTCCGGGACTTCCGGACTGAACCCGGGGCCGCAGGCTTTGTTCAAGCCTTACGCGGCTTGTTGAGCTGTTCTCCGTGATCGCGTGGGTGAGCTGGGCTCTGCCTCGCCTTCTAGACCGAAGTCCGGGACTTCCGGACTGAACCCCGGGGTCACAGGCTTTGTTCAAGCCTTGCGCGGCTTGCCGAGCTGTTCTCCGTGATCGCATGGGCGAGCTGGGCTCTGCCCCGCCTTCCAGACCGAAGTTCGGGACTTCCGGACTGAACCCTGGGGCTGCAGGCTTTGTTCAAGCCTTGCGCGGCTTGCCGAGCTATTCTCCATGATCGCGTGGGCAAGCTGGGCTCTGCCCCGCATTCCAGACCGAAGTCCGGGACTTCTTGCTTTCTCGGGTCTCCGGCCACAGCCGTATTTGCCAAACTCAGAGCCATGCGCCCGTTTTCCTACGAGGCGAGAAAAAGCATTTGAAGCAAAAGAACTTTATTGCAGGAGTTGGAGGAACCTTACATTATTGATAATACATCCTTAGGTTCGAGGCGTTCTATGTCCGAGGGAATCTGGGTCCTCCAAATTCCTCCAGGTAGTAGGCCTCGTGAGGGAGGACTTCCGCTACCCTGTACGGGCCTTCCCAGTTCGGAGAGAGCTTCCCGCACTCTCGAGGCTGAGAAGCTTCGGCGCGCCGGAGCACCAGGTCTCCGGGGCGAAAGGACTTTGGCCGTACCCGAGAGTTGTAGTACCTGGCCACTCGTTGCATGTACGCCGCCATCCGGACTCGGGTCTTGTCCCTCGTCTCTTCAAGAAGGTCCAGGTTGAGCATCATCCTGGCGGGGTTCTCCGCTTCGTCGTACTGCTCCACCCGCAGGGTGGGTAGACTGAGCTCAATCGGGATAACCGCTTCGGCTCCGAAGACGAGATTGAAGGGGGTCTCGTTGGTGGCCGTTCTCGGGATGGTGTGGTATGCCCACAGGATGCTCGGGAGCTCTTCTGTCCACCTGCCCTTGGCCTGGTCCAGCCTCGTTCAGAGGCCTTGCAGAATGGTCCTATTTGTGACCTCGGCTTCTCCATTCGTCTGTGGGTGAGCCACCGAGGTGAAGCGATGGTGGATGCCGAGGTCGCTGCAGAATTCTTCAAACTCCCGGGAGTCGAACTGACACCCGTTATCAGTGATCACGGTGTGGGGGAGGCCGAAACGGCAGATGATGACTTCCAGAAAAACTTGGCGACGTTTGCCTCGGTGATCCGCGCCAAGGGTTCGGCCTCAACCCACTTCGTGAAGTAGTCGATGGCCACAATCAGGAACTTCCGCTGTTCGGATGCCGGTGAAATGGTCCCAGGAGGTCCATTCCCCATTGGGCGAACGGCCACGGAGCTGAGAGCTGGGAGATTGGAGTGGAGGGCTGCCGTTGCACCACGGCATGCCGTTGGCATCGATCACACTTCTTCACGAAATCGGCGGTGTCCTCCTTCATCGTCTCCCAAAAATAGCCTTGGCAGAGAGCCTTGTAGGCTAGCGTTCTGCCCCCCACGTGGTTTCCGCAGATGCCCTCATGAATTTCCTGGAGCACGAGTGCGGCCTCCACGGGTCTCAGGCACTTGAGGAGGGGATAGGAGTAAGACCTCCGATACAATTGCCCATCCATCAGGACGAACCGCGCGGCCTTCTTTTTATAAGGCGGGCCGCTGCACGGTCTCCGGCAAGGCACCGCCAGTTATGTACTCGGCGTACTTGTCCATCCAGCTGGGCTCACGGCTGACCTGTTGGACCTCCACTGGGATCTCGTAGCTTGGGGCCTTGAGGCGCTCTACATGAGCGCGACCCAGCATCGAGTCCGACAGGGTCGCCAGCCGGGAAAGAGTGTCCGCACGGGCATTTTCCCCGTGGGGGATATGGAAGATGCTGAAGTGCCGGAATCCGGCTGCGCTCGTTTTGACAAGTTCCAAATACTTTGCCATTTGAGGGTCGTGCACAGCATATTCTCCGAAAATCTGTCCGGGCCACCAGCTGGGAGTCAGTGAAGGCTTTGAGGTTGGCTACGCCCAGCTCACGAGAGACTCAGCCCAGTGAGGAGTGCCTCGTACTCCGCTTGGTTGTTGGTCACGGTGAACTGGAAATGGAGTGCACACTCGGCGATGACCCCACCACCGTTGGCGAGAATGAGTCCGACTCCGCTCCCACCGGAGTTCGAGGCTCCATCCACGTGAAGGATCCAGGTGTCCTCCTCGGGTTCCTCGGGTCCTGGTCTCAACTGCTGGTGCGGGGAGTCCCCCTCTGGCTCCTTGCCTAGGCCTGCGCACTCAACCAAGAAGTCGGCCAGCACTTGTGCTTTCATGGCCGACCTCGGCCTGTAAGCGATGTCGAATTTGCTGAGCTTGAGTGCCCACTTCGCCAATCACCCCGAAGTGTCGGGTCGGCTGAGTATCACTTTCAGCAGCTGATCCGTCAGGACGGTAATGGGATGCGCTTGGAAATAGGGCCTGAGACGCTGAGCAGACACTATTAATGCAAAAACGAGCTTTTCAAGCCGGGAATACCTGAGCTCCGCATCGCGAAGAAGTTTGCTGGTGTAGTACACCGGCCGTTGGACTCCCTGGTCGTCGGTCCGAACTAGGACGAGCTGACGGCCTCCGGGGTGACCGCCAGGTAGAGGATGAGCTCCTTTTCCTCTTCGGGCCTGGAAAGTAGTGGGGGCGATGCAAGCATCCTCTTCAGCTCGTCAAAGGCCTCCTGGCACTCCTTAGTCCAGGCGAAGCCGTTCATCTTCCTCAGCACCTTGAAAAAGGGTCGGCAACGGTCGACCGACCTGGAGATGAACCGGCTCAGGGCGACTATCCGGCCGGTGAGCCGCTGCACTTGCTTCTTGGAGGCGGGCTGCTCCATGTCCAGGATGGCCTGAACCTTTTCCGGGTTGGCTTCAATCCCTCCCTAGGTTACCATGAACCCAGGAACTTCCCGGTGGAGACACCGAAAGCGCACTTCGCCGGGTTTAGCTTCATCTGATGAAGTCGGAGGTTGCCGAAGGTCTCTGCCAGGTCGGCAACGTGATCCGAGAGGGGCTTGCTCCTTACCAGCGTGTCATCCACGTACACCTACATGTTGCGGCCGATCAGGTCCTTAAAGACCTTGCTGACCAGTCGCTGGTACGTGGCTCCGGCGTTCTTAAGACCAAACGGTATCATCCTGTAACAGAAAGTTTCATGGTCGGTGACGAAGGCGGTGTGCTCTTCGTCCTCCGGGTTCATTCGGATCTGGTTATACCCGGAGAAAGCATCCATGAAAGATAGGAGGCGATGCCCCGAGGTGGTGTCGACCAACTGGTCAATCTTTAAAAGAGGGAAGCTGTCCTTTGGGCAGGCTCGGTTGAGGTCGGTGTAGTCCACATAGATCCTCCACTTACCACTGCTCTTCTTCACCATGACCACATTCGCCAGCCAGCTGGGATACTGGACTTCCCGCACGAAGCCGGTGGCGAGGAGTTTCTCCACCTCTTCGTTGATGGCCCTCTGCCTCTCCGCGGTGAAGCTCCTCTTCTTCTGGCGGACCGGGCGGCACCTCGGGTCCACGTTCAGCCTGTGCGTAATGACCTCGGGGGGAATGCCCAGCATGTCGGTCACGGACCAGGCAAACACGTCCACGTTCATGCGGAGGAACTCCAGCAGGCGGGTTCGTTCCTCCTCCGGGAGTTGGGCCCCCACCTGCACTGTCTTCAGAGGGTCCGAACCGAGGGGATAAGTCAACAGGCGCTCCACGGGTCCTCCCCTGGGTTCCTTCTCCCTTAGGTCGAGGTCGTCGACGTCGGGGGCGAGCTCGGCACCCGGGCACTTGGGATCGTCTACAGGCAATGCTGAATTGGCTGGGTCGAACCCCTCATCACCCCAGGCCCAGAGGCTGTGGGGAATTGTACTAGCAACCGCTTCGTAGAAATCATGGCATCCAGCTGGTTGAGCCCCGGGTGTCCGAGGATCGCATTGTAAGGGGAAGGAAGCTTGACGACGGTGAACGTCATCATGACTGTGGTCTGCCGAGGTGGGGATCCAGCGGTGACCGGGAGAGTGATCTCCCTTCGACCCCCATGGAGTCCCCGGAAAGCCTACCAAAGGGGTGTGCACCGGCCTCAGCTAATCATGGGACAGATTCATTCGGGAGAAAGCATCATTGTTACGGTCGTAACGATGACGTGGCATGCCTCAGATTTTGTTGGATGTGATTCGAGCCACGTGGAGTTTTTTCGGCTGAGTCAGGCACAGCGCATCCCGACCGAGGTCGAGCTCGGCCGAAGCCGATCATCCTTCTGCCATCCGGTCGGGTGTCCACCCATTAGGGGTTCACCTCGGCCGAGTTCGGCAACTCCCCTGCTCCCTAGCCAAGTGGTGCCCAGAGACGGTCCTGCCTTGGCCGTGGTCGAGCCAGGCCCCTTCGCTCCTTCGCCAGGTGGCGACTGGAGACGGGACCACCTCGGCTGAAGCCGGGCGTCCTTCTGCCGCCCCGCCAGGTGTCCACCCAGGAGGGGTCCACCTCGACCGAGGTCGGCGGCTCCCCTGCTCCCTCGCCAGGTGGCACCCTGAGACGGTCCCACCTTGGCCGAGGTCAAGGTAGGCTCCTTCGCTCCTTCGCCAGGTGGCGCCCGGAGACGGGACCACCTCGGTCGAAGCCGGGCGTCCTTCTGCCGTCCTGCCAGGTGTCCACCCAGGAGGGGTTCACCTCGGCTGAGTTCGGCAGCTCCCCCGCTACCTCGCCAGGTGGCACCCAGAGACAGTCCCGTCCTGGCAGAGGTCGAGCCGGGCCCCTTCGCTACTTCGCCAGGTGGCGCCTGGAGACGGGACCACCTCGGCCGAAGTCGAGCATCCTTCTGCTGCTCCGCCAGGTGTCCACCCAGGAGGGGTCCACCTCGGTCGAAGTCAGCGGCTCCCCTGCTCCCTCGCCAGGTGGCACCCTGAGACGGTCCCACCTCGGCCGAGGTCGAGCCGGGCCCCTCGCCCCTTCGCCAGGTGGCGCCCGGAGACGGGACCATCTCGGCCGAAGCCGGGCGTCCTTCTGCCGCCCGCCAAGTGTCCACCCAGGAGGGGTCCACCTCGGTCGAGGTAGGCCAGCTCATGCAGAAAAGGTCCCGAAGAATGGAGGCGCGGGCTCCGAGGTTGACCCTCGAGCCGTGCGCGCCGCACCCCGAGAAAGGTGCCCCATACGGACGGCGGCGACACGCGAAACACCACTTACGTTGGCCTGACATGTTCCGCAGTCGAGAGACGAGTCCCTAACAAAACAGGGCCCGATAACGGACAGCGCCGGTGCCTGGGAAGGAGAGCGTTCATGCTCGGCCAGAGGTCCGGTCAGCAGTCTGACCAGCGCCCCCTCCCTTACTCTTTCCCCGCTGGGCTCGGCGAACGAGGCCGAAAAGCCGCCCGGCCCTCTGAACCAGAAGGGGAAAGAGAAAGGGACGGAGGGGAGATGACGAAAGCAACAAGGGAGCCTCCCAGGAGCGGAGAACGAAGGGGCGACGGGAGGAGATAAAAGGAAGGAGAGAATAGACGACAAGGTAAGCGAAGCAAGTAAGAAACAAAGGCTGGAAAATCTGTTTCGAGAGCGAAATCCAAGGTCCCAAGAGGGGGACGCTTGGCGTGAACTCGGCAAAGGAGCCCAGCCGGGTTTCTGGTCTCTCTGGCACCTTTCTTGCTAGCATGTTCTCTGAGTCTGGGACTCCTTCGGGGGCCCGTCCCAGAGAATCTATTCCCTCTCGCCGTCTACTAACTTGACCGTCGGAGCTCCCTCACCGGAATCCTCGGCCAGAGTTTTCTGACCTTGCCTTGCTTGTTTGGTCCAGCTAGGAGGCCCCAGAAGCGAGACGGTCTAGTCGGATCGGCGGTTCCGAAGCTACAGGCACGGCGGCGGGATCGTCAACAATCATAAAAAAGCACGTCAGCCGAGCTTCCACTATCTACCATAATTCGGTGTACAGGATGCTTCGCATTGGTCATCTCGACCACCACAGCATCGTTATTTACATTCTTGTTTTCACTTCCCTTCTCAGAAGGGGGACATCCTCTGGGTTCCCGACCTCCCGGGCCCTCTTTGCCGCCCGCCCGATCCCACATGAGATCATGCCTACTGGCTTCTCCGTCGGGCGGTTGTCGATTGCGGGAACCGGGGGTAAGATCGCGAGCAGCTGTCCTTCCACCGAGATCTCGTTCCTCATGAACTTCCTGAGGTAGCATCTTTTGATCAACTCCTCAATTTTTTGCTTCAGATTACGACACTCCTCGGTGTTGTGGCCATGCTCACGATGGAACTGGCAATACTTTGACTTGTCTCGGATGCCTCTTGGGCTCTGAGGAGGAGGCCGGCGGAGGTAGTGCTCGCCCTCAATTTCCATGAGGATCTTCGTTCGGGGAGCGAGGAGAGGGGTGAACCGTCGCTCCATGGTGGCCTCGCCCTTCAGCTTCGGGTTCGAGCGAGGGTCGGCAGATGGCCCAGGCCTCTGGGATCCTGGAATATCCCTGGGGCCGGCCTCTTCAAAGTCTTCCCATCTAGCTCTCGACGAGTGCGGTCGGCCTCCTCCGCTCGGATGTACTTGTGGGCATGGAGGAGAAGCTCGGAGTACATCCTGGGAGGCTTTTTCTCCAAGGAGTAGGTCAGGCGGGACGTCTTAAGCCCGTGCTTCAAAGCCAGCATGGCAACGGGCTTGTCCAGGCTGTAAATCTCCAGGGCAGCGGTCTTGAACCGGGTGATGTAGTCCCGAAGCAGCTCCTGGTCCTGCTGGCGGATAGAGAAGAGGCTGTCCACCTCTCTCGGCACCTTCCGACAAGCATCGAAGTACGCCATAAACTTTCCTTCCAACTGATGGAAGGAGCAAATAGATCCGGGCTCGAGACGGGTGAACCAGACTCGAGCGGCCTTCCGGAGGGTAGCGGGGAAGGCGATGCACAAAAGAGCGTCCGTGGCCCCCTGGACCCTCATGAGAGCCTTGTAGCTCTCCAGATGGTCTAGAGGGTCGGTGGTCCCGTCGTAGGGGTCCACCTGTGGCATGCGGAACCGGCTCCGCCTGGATTTCTTCAGAAAAGGGGGGATGGGAGTCGTAGCCCGCCGGGTCCGCCGAGCAGTTCTGCAGGTCAGCAAATCGACGGGCGAACTCCGCCAATTTGCGTTCGTGCTCCTCCAGGCGCCTCTCGGCCTGGTGCCTGATAGCCTCGTCGGTGGAATCTTCCATCGAGGCCGCTGGTGAAGGGGGCGCCGATCGGTCTCGGTGCAGGGTCTTGCCTCGGGGTCGCTTGCTGCGACGTGCTGTCTCGGCTTCATCGGCCGGGGATCGACTCTCGTGATCCGCCGAACCGGAGTAGTTTCTCTTCGCGGGAGTTTGATGGCTCCCACGGGGGTTGGAGGCTGTCCGCGGTTGGGATGGCCTACCTTGGATGGAGTGCAGGCTCCCACGCGACCCCGCAGCCCGAGCTGCGGGGGTCCCTGGCTGAGGCTGCATGGCCAGGGAGCGCTGCTGATGTTGTAGCTACCGAACTGTCATAGTCAAGGTCTGCAGTTGCTGGATGATGGCCGCGAGAGGTCCGTCCATCGAGGTCGACTGTGGTGGAAGAGGAGGGGGAGCGGGGAGCTCCCTCTCCGGCTGTGGGCCCCTGAGAAGAGGGGTCCTCCCCTACTCGGCTGGTGGACGCCTCGCGTCCACGAGTGACCACCATGTTCGGAGCGCGCTTCGTTCACAGAAAGCTAGCTCCCCCCGAGGGTGTTGTCCTGCCCCCCTACCTGGTGCGCCAATCTGTTGCCGATCCCGCTGCCGCGCCTGTGGCTTCAGAGCCGCCGATCGTACTAGACCGTCTCGCCCCTGGGGTCTCCTGGCTTGATCGAACCTGCAATGCAAGGTCAGAAACCCTGGCCGGGGATCTCGTCGAGGGAGCTCCGACGGTCAAGTTAGTAGACGACGGGAGGGAACAGAGTCTCTGAGACTGGCCCCCGAAAGAGTCCTAGACTTAGAGATCGTGCTAGCAAGAAAGGTTCCAGAAAGAATAGAAACCCGGCCGGGTTCCTCCACCGAGCTCACGCCAAAGGGGCCCCTCTCGAGACCTTGGATCCTACTCTTGGGGCGGAGTCTCCTCTTCCAACCTTTGTTTCTTGCTTACCTTGTCGTCCATTCTCTCCTTCCTTTTATCTCCTCCTGTTGCCTTCTCGTTTTTTGCCACTGGGAGGCTCTTTTATCACTTTCACCTCCTCCCCTCCGTCATTTTCCCTTTCCCCTTCTGAATCCAAGAGCCAGGCGGCTTCCGGCCTCGTTTGCCGAGCCTAGCGAGGAAAGAGTAGGGGAGGGGGGCGCCGGTCAGACCGCCAACTAGACCTCGGGCCGAGCGTGAGCGCTCTCCTTCCCAGGCACCGGTGCTGTCTGTTATCGAGTCCTGTTTTGTCAGGGCCTCGCCTCTCGACTGCGGAACCTGTCGGGCCGATGTAAGTGATGTTTCGCATGTCGCTGCTGACCGTACGGGCGCCTTTCTCGGAGTGCGGCACACACGACTCGAGGGGCAACCTCGGAGCTCGCGCACCCACTCTTCGGAACCTTCTCTACACAGGCTGGCCCGCGTCGGCCGAGGTGGACCCCTCCTAGGTGGACACCTGGCGGAGCGGCAGAAGGTCGCTCGACTTCGGCCGAGGTGGTCCCGTCTCGGAGCGCCACCTGACGAAGGAACGAAAGAGCCCGGCTCGACCTTGACCGAGGTGGGACCGTCTCAGGGTGCCACCTGGCGAGGGAGCAGGGGGGGCCGTCGGCTTCGGCCGAGGTGGACCCCTCCTGGGTGGACACCTGGCGGAGCGGCAGAAGGTCGCTCGACTTTGGCCGAGGCGGTCCCGTCTCGGGGCGCCACCTGGCGAAGGAGCGAAGGAGCCCGGCTCGACCTCGGTCGAGGTGGGACCGTCTTAGGGTGCCACCTGGCGAGGGAGCAGGGGGGGCCGCCGGCTTCGGCCGAGGTGGACCCCTCCTGGATGGACACCTGGCGGAGCGGCAGAAGGTCGCTCGACTTCGGCCGAGGTGGTCCCGTCTCGGGGCGCCACCTGGCGAAGGAGCGAAGGACCCCGGCTCGACCTCGGCTGAGGTGGGACCATCTCAGGGTGCCACCTGGCGAGGGAGCAGGGGGGGTCGCCGGCTTCGGCCGAGGTAGACCCCTCCTGAGTGGACACCTGGCGGAGCGGCAGAAGGTCGTTCGACTTCGACCGAGGTGGTCCCGTCTCCGGGCGCCACCTGGCGGAGGAGCGAAGCAGCCCAGCTCGACCTCGGCCGAGGTGGGACCGTCTCAGGGTGCCACCTGGCGAGGGAGCAGGGGGGGCCGCCGGCTTCGGCCGAGGTGGACCCCTCCTGGGTGGACACCTGGCGGAGCGGCAGAAGGTCGCTCGACTTTGACCGAGGTGGTCCCGTCTCGGGGTGCCACCTGGCGAGGGAGCGAAGGAGCCCGGCTCGACCTCGGCCGAGGTGGTCCCGTCTCGAGGCGCAACCTGGCGAGGGAGCAGGGGGGGCCGCCGGCTTCGGCCGAGGTGGACCCCTCCTGGGTGGACACCTGGCGGAGCGGCAGGAAGGCCCGGACCGACCTCGACCTCGGCCGAGACGGATCCGCATCTGACTTTGCCAAGAGAACTCCACGTGGCTCGAATCACGCTCAACGAAATCTGAGACATGCCACGTCATCGATACGGCCGTAACAATACTTTTTCATTATCTATCTTTTCTGTAAATATTAGTATTGTTGTTGATTTTTCAAAATAATCAAAAGTCCCTGTGGATTCGACCCTTACTCTCACTATTCTACCTTTAAGAGTAGTGGATTTAAGATTTCAAATCGGTGCATAGCGACGTACACCAGATTTTTGGCACCATTGCTGGAAACTTTTGGCATTACTTCAAATTTAAAAAAATAATAATTAAAAATTTTAAAAAAATAGTTGTTTATAATTTTCAATCTTGAGTGCCCTGACATAAGGTTGTCCTGGCATAACTAGAAAGTTATGTTGAATGGTTGTCCTATGGTACAAAAAGGTTGAGTAAAAATATTTTGTGCTTTTTGCTTTCCATTTTTAGATTGACTTAGGTAAATTTACTTTTTTGCAAAATCTAAAAAAAAAATTATCCTAACATCTCATAATTTATTAGGACTAGAGACTTAATCACCAAACTTTAAAAAAAAGTAATTAGATTAATTTTGTTTGTGTGATAACTTGGACACCTTGTTTGCTGCATTCCATTTTTCCATAATCAACTTAAGGGCATAACCTAATTAATCAGATAAGATAAGGAGTTCAATACCCCTCCTTAGTCCATAAACCACCACTCAGCATTTGCATTGACCTAAGCCCGAAGGAAGGTTGTTCTTTAATTGGTTCCGTTCAGTTACCTGGCCAATTTCAATTGGTGTCTAAGGCAAGCAACAGGGGGACCCCCATCAGCCTTACACTTACCTGGCCGAGTCAACTAGTTGATCTTGGGCTTGGAGTGCTTGAAAGTAACCTTGGATCAGTTAGGAGCTATCTAGATCCAGGTTAACCCTAGGATAGTGATTGTTTTACTTGTTTTGAAAAAAAAAAAGTTAATTAAAATATTTTTTTTTTCTCTCTCTAGTTTAGGACCCTCTTAGGAGTTTGTCTTTAGACTTTTTCTTTCCTTCCCCTTTCTCTTTTTAAAAATAAAATAAAATATCCAACTATGTACCAATTTCTGAGTCTAGGTATGACCAAATTTATCAAGATCGAACTCATATGGCTTATAGACCAGGAGAAAATTTAAATATTGATGCTTACAACCCAGGTTGGGAGGCTCAATTAGATTTTTCGTGGCAACTACACCCAGTAATTATCCCGATATCCCAAAGACCTTCGTTCGTAGATGCTTCTTATTACGATCTGCCCTATTCAGATTGTCAACCTTTTCCTACTCCTTATAGCCTATCTTTTCAAGAAAAAGTTTTACAAGCAATAGACCGGATTGGAAAAATTAGTCAGAACCCACCTCCTCAAACTAACCCAGAGGTCGATAGATTTGCCCAATATCAATAACCAATCATGCCTCAGCAACAATCTATCGATGAGTTTAATATATATGATTCGACAGAGGCAGAGAAACCAAACTGGTGGAATGAACTACTTCCATCATCATCTTACTTACCGATGACTCCCTTTGATGATATGATGGGATTAATTGAGGCTCCCCAGGAACCACAACAGAATAATATAGTAGGGGAAGCCATACCTCTCAGTTATTCCCAGAACTCGTTAGATCCTTATATGGCTCAGTGTGAGGTAGATGATTTTAATGAAGATGAAGATATCATCGGGAGGGATAACCCACTTTTCAAACCCACCCCACTTTTGATGGAACAAGTTGAGCCAACACCTAGCCCCCCAATAGCTCCTCCGTTAGAATCACCACTAGATTTAGAATTGACACCGCTTCCTGTCACACCTACTGACATCCTACCAATAATCTCTAATTAGGAAGACCTAATAGTTGGTGTTCTAAGGATGCATAGACAAGCTGTTGGATGGGATGTTTATGAAATAAGGGATAATGATCTTAAAAATTTTATCACTGATTTTTCTGTATATGGCACTACTTTTGAAGATCACCTCCAAAATTTATCTTTTATTCTGAAATGATATATGAAGATAGACCTACAATTAACTTAGATAAAGTGCCATCAGGAAGGGATGATATCAACACATACCATACCCGAGAATGGGATTAGGATAAACCTTTCTAGAGATCGAAAAATTTTCAAGCCCCCACCCCCACTCTCGACCTAACACACACTCCCTTCCTAATCTTCAACAAAATTATTATAGAATTTTTCAATCTTGGTCTATCATACTTACCTCCTGTATTTTATGGATCAGGGATAATCATCGTAGAATACTCTACGAACATTTTTCTGCCATATTGACAAGGCCTCCTAATTGGCCTGTCTTCTAAAAATTTTCTTGAGGGATGTACCTAAGTTCAATATCAGTAACACTCCCTCTTAGCGTCTGGCTGAAGACTTTAAACTTAGCGCTCCTGGGAGGCAACCCAGTTCTTGCCCCAGTTCATGCTTTTAGTTTTACCCTTTTGTTCTTTGTTTTTAGAATAAATCAAGAGGAGTGATAAAAGAATATTGTGAGGAACATGGCGACAAAAGAACATCCAATATATTCTCTACCAAGTGGTATCCTTCTGTGCCATTACATTATTAGTATCCTCTTCCATTGGGGATAATGAAAATTAAGTTGGGGAGATAATTAAATTAATCTAATCCTCGAGTAAAACTTTAATCGATTTTTGTGTACAAGCTTTGTCTCGAATTGAAAATAATCAAGCTCGCTAAATGAGAAGTGATTAACGGTTTAGACAATTTTAGAGATACCGAGGGATGATTTATCAAGAAAATCCTATAAATGGTAAAGTGTAGGCCAAAAAATTTTTAAATAATTCCGGATCCTTTTGCCTATTGATCTCGATAAAGAATCTTACTTATAATGGTATAAGCATCATAAAGAGTCCCAAGTTTAATAATTAAGATTTTTAGCATCTCTCACTGAGTAACCGAGTCCCTTCGCCTAAGTAAGCATTGTTGTTCGCGTCAAAAGGTGAGGATGTAAAGAAACCTTTTGTAGAGTCAGTCTTGACTTGAAGCCTTTTTGACTCGAGTCAGTAAGCCCGAGGGATGTTTTACACCTAATGCTTTAAAGCCAACTGGTTTGGGAGTCACTGGCTTAAAGCTCGCTACAAGGATTAACTAGAAAGTAAGATGTCAGGACATTGCACTGACTTTACATTTTATTCCAAAAAAAAAAGTGGGGACTAGATAAATATTACACCAAAATCAAAGTTAGAAGATTTAGAGAGAAAGAGATAGAAAGTTGGGAAAAGAAAAACTCTAAAACTTCCATGAACTTCACTCTACCACTAAATGGATGGAATTGGTAATCCAATGAAGTACATTTTTAATGGTCTAACCGAGTATCCTCTGATTTTAGAGTTAGTAAGATAACTTTCACTTCTTGGACAGGTTAGTACACGAGACTTATTCATTTTCTTTACTCGAGGACAAACAAAGTTCAAGTTGGGGGTGTGATAATTATTAAAATAATGACAATTAATCTAACTTTATTTAATTAAAATTAATAGTTTTATATGGTATTTTGCAAAAATTAACTTCATAAATGTGTAGAGCTTGAATTATGGAATCCAACGGCGCAAACCAGATCCAAATCGGAGTTCATATGGGCCTGAAAACAATTTTAGAAGATTTTAACATAATTTTGAAAGCAACACGATTTTTGGAACATCACTTAAATTATTTCAGCCGGTTCATTGTGGACCAGCTAAATGGTCCATCGCACGATGAGTGGACCGTGATCCGCCATGACCGCCGGTCCACGGAGCAGAACCGTGGACCACCTTCCACCGTTTGCTCCGGAACTTGCCGGAGAGATGCCCCCACTGCCGCCCAAGCCGCCGGCACCCCCATCGCCGGCCGGAATAGCTCTCAACGATCGAAAATGGCCGGAGAAGGGCTGCTATTCGCCATCTTCTTCACCACTGTCCCGACGTCGCCCAAGCCGCCGGAGCCCCCCCTTTCGCCCGGAGAAGATGCCAGCACCGGTTCTCGCGCCGCCAAGAGCTTCCCATGGCCGGAAAAGTTACCGGAGAAGCTGCTGTTCACCAATTTCCTTCTCCAATGACGCCGGCCCATTCTCCTCATCTTCACCGTACCAAAGCCGCCCTTGCCACCGGGAAGCCAAATCTCGCGCCGCCAGCCACCGTCCACTCCATCGCCGGCCTTTCCTCACCGTCCCATGCCGTCTTCCACCGCCCGACTCGCTGTCAGCAGTCGGAGATGCCATCTCCCATGCTTGCTGCTCATCTTCCTCTCTTATTCATTGAAGCCATCGGTCACATCCTTTTCCTGCTACCAATCCAGACCCATTGGGGAGCCGCCGTCCATGCATCTTCCCTGCCTCAAGATCATCACGTGCTTCTTTACAGACATTGCCATTCACCGCGAAGTTATTAGCTTATGTCGGGATGTCCGAATGGGATAGGGAGATCGGAAGTACGAAGCGATAACTAGATTTTGAGTTTGATTTTTGAAACGGAGATTTGATGTGGAAGGAGAAACAAACGCGGGGTTGGTTCGCGGATGCGGAGGAAGCTTGCTACGATCTCGCGAACAGGTGCAAGGATAGCGAGATATCACCGAAATTTTTGGGCAGATTGAGATCATCGCGGTTCCCGCATCCAACGCGGTGTTTTCCATTTATAAAAGCTTCGAGATCATTCTCTGCTCCGGGGACGGGATTCTACGTACTTTCATTCTGCGTCATATTTCACTTTCAATTTTTATATTTCTGTGAAGCAGACATCCAAAATGGAAGGCTGAATCATCTTTCAAAAAATTTCACGGTAGTGTTTGACACAAGAAATTTAGTTTTTATTTTCTAATTTTTTTTGTACTTACTGTCTATAAAATAAAAGTATGAATTTCTTGTCAACATTTCTTTAAGTTTTTATTTAATTATTGTTAGGCATAATTTATGTTTCTAGGATAAACTGTGTTCAATAGGAACAGTTTGTGCTCTTGGAATAAATTATCTCTAAAAATAATTTTATAATTTATATGTATCCGATTTTTGACTAATCTATATTTCAGGAGGACGGGTCATGATCGAAGGTACGGGTCATGATTGCCAAGAATAGATTATATCTAGATCGGAACATATATATCACAGTGGAGTGCCAACCCATCTAGCAAGTAACCAGTTGGAATTTCGAGATTCTTATCTATTGTATTTATACTTTTTTATTATCTTATCTTTTTTATAAATATTAGCATTGATGTTGATTTTTCAGAATAACCAAAATTCCTGTGGGTTCGACCCTTACTCCCACTATTTTACCTTTAAGAGCAGTAGATTTAAGGTTTCAAATCAGTGCATAGCGACATGCACCACCAGGTACACCCCCTTGCCTCTCCCATAGTGGTCTTACACAGAAGAGCAACCTTATCAAGATTTTCTCAAACCTTGGCGATCATGTTTTCTCTAATTTTTGGAATTTATTTCTGCATGCATGACTTCTAAAAATTTTCTAGAATTCTTTACTTTGAATTTTGTGTTGAAATTCGGGATCTAAAACCCTAACTTCTTGGTTAATCACGAAAAAATACTTTGCATGCATAAATCATCCCGCATCAAAAGCTAGGACTAACGAGTATGCGGGTATCTATTGGAAAAAATTTTCCTTAGGCCTAGGGATATGAAGCCCGTCAGCAAGTCCAATCAATCAACTCTGCTATATGACCACAAATTACTCATTGCCAACATCGTAAAGCCCAAATCAATAAGCTTAGTTAGATAATCCAATCGCATTTCTTCCGACCATTTATTGAATTGAGACTTTGGTCAGCAGAGAATTATCTCCCGGCCCCAACATTATCGCATTATTCAATATGCTGTTCGAACGGCCCTGGTGCATGCCACCGATCATTTATTAGATTGGATCCTTAGTCAATGGACTCCCAACTCGGATGTTATCAGGTAACATGGGGCATGCTGATTGGATGGCTATTGTGCACTCGCCAACAATTCATCAAGGAAGGATCTTAATCGAAAGAGGACTTCTAGCTTTAATGTTATCATAAAATTAATATGGTCAACACATGATCATCTCCATCACTAAAGTCAACCCCTAATCAGAGTTGGCACCTTTTCTAACCAACCATGTCTAGCTAAGCACCGACTACAGAGTGCCCCTATCCGAGCAAGCCTCAGTATTGGCTAGTACTTTCTCATCAACTATCCCTAAAAGCCATCAACATGCCCTTCACCGACCACTCATCGGATCCGCTCACTAATCGGCTAGCAATTTCATTGTCCCAATAATCTTGGACATGACTCAACCATATACCCGATGCATGAGTGCCCCCTTGTCTGTCCATCATCTTATTGGAAAAAATGGTATCTCAATCATCCAGACCCACCTAAGTGCCACCCACCAACTACCTTCGTCCGACCCAACCTCAGTAGTAATCAACCCCTTACTAGTTAGTCCTCAGAATGCTATATTCACTTTTGACTAGGGCAATCATGTCAAGCATCTTTTGGCTGACCACTCCTCGGCTTCAATAGGGGCACTCAAAATGACCCTTGGTTCGATAATAGGCAGGGCCTTAGGCAATATCCTCACTATCTCTCGAAGGCTAACACTATCGATGTTCACTTTCACGTTCGTAATTATGTTGCCAAAAGGTCGTATCATTGCTCATGAATGTTATCACCACCATATTTTCATAATTAAGGGGAGCATGTCTGGATCTATATAGCACTCAATGTCGCCATTAAGAAAATAGCCAATTTCATATAAAGGATAATGTTTCAATTAAAATGAAATAGACATTCCCTGTAAATAGGAAATCTCATGACAACCAGTAATAAGCCCTGTTTCTTCTCTTCAAATCCATTGAGATTTTTTGTTATTCCAAAAATACCCTTATTCTTTACATATAAAAAGGACTCCTAAGAGTTTTCAAGATATGCAAAATCTCTACCTTACACTTCTCATACTGTTGTGTACTAGAATATTAACTTGAGCATCAGAGTTTTCATACCGAAACACCTTCCAGTCAGAACTTTTTTATAGGTTTCACCTCCTAGAGATCTCCTTACACCACCGACTCCAGCATTCTCCAGCCTCGATAGATTTCGGCACCAACAGTAATATTATATACTCCTTTGTAGAAGGATTCTATTTATGTATGTATGTGTATATATATATGTATGCATGTATGTATGTTATGTATGTATGAATGTATGTATATATGTGCAATTGCTCTGAAAATCCCATACCCAAACCTGGTTTAACAGGGTAATTTCAGATTATTTTTCTTGTTGGATTAATTTCTACCATAAAACTAACAAAGAATTTGGACTAATTGTAAAAACCTTTTTTTTTTTTTTTGACATTAGCATTGCAATTTGCAACAGGAAACTTACTTTGTTGTAATCTTTTACTTTCAAAGCCATCCATTATTTCCTAAATGATTTAAATAGATTGGTGGTACAGATTTGCCAAATTCACTGGCTGTAACATGCCACTGACAGTGCCATAGAAGTATCTGACAGGAACTTTGCTTTACCAAGAAATCAAACCTCTCTCTTATATAGACCCCGGGTTCCATTCAATTTTACTTCAAGCATATTTGAGGCCAGAGGCAGTGAGTGAAGTGGAAGTAGTCATAACGTATTAGCGTGGAGAGGAGGGATCTCTAACCAAGCTATCTGCCTCACCACAAAGATTTGGCCACTATATGCCAAAAAATAACAGAACAAATTGTAGTAACTCAAATTTGATTCCAACTCAACTATATAAACATAAATGACAATATAGTTCCCTCTTTCTTTCAACCAAAAAAAAAGGACCAAACTTAGTATCATGCAGCGATATCTACAAACAATGAAAAATCAGAAGTAAAGCAGAAAAACTGATTTCCTGCAATAAGAGATCATAAACTCAGAAGTCCAAAGACAAAAAGCAGAAGTTATTTTATACCCTATTATGAACAAAGCAACAGAACAAACTTCAATAGATTGAATGTGATTTAATGACATAAGCTTTAATATGGTTACAGTTCACTCTTGCTTTAAACTAGAGGAAATATGAGGAAAAAAAACTAAAAAATGTCAATCCAACAAAGCCATATCTAGTAACAGAACAAACTTCAATAGATTGAATGTGATTGGATGACATAAGCTTTAATATAATTATAGTTCACTCTTGCTTTAAACTAGAGGAAAGAGGAGGAAAAAAACTAAAAAGGTCAATCCAACAAAAAAAGGACCAAACTTAGTATCATACAGCGATATCTACAAACAATGAAAAATCAGAAGCAAAGCAGAAAAACTAATTTCCTGCAATAAGAGATCATAAACTCAGAAGTCCAAAGACAAAAAGCAGAAGTTATTTTATACCCTATTGTGAATAGAGCAACAGAACAAACTTCAATAGATTGAATGTGATTGGATGACATAAGCTTTAATATGGTTATAGTTCACTCTTGCTTTAAACTGGAAGAAATAGGAGGAAAAAAACTAAAAAAGGTCAATCCAACAAAGCCATATCTAGTAACAGAACAAACTTCAATAGATTAAATGTGATTGGATGGCATAAGCTTTAATATGGTTATAGTTCACTCTTGCTTTAAACTAGAGGAAAGAAGAGGAAAAAAACTAAAAAAAGGTCAATCCAACAAAGTCATATCTAGCAATAGAACAAACTTTAATAGATTGAATGTGATTTGATGACCTAAGCTTTAATATGGTAATGGTTCACTCTTGCTTTAAACTAGAGGAAAGAGGAGGAAAAAACTAAAAAAGGTCAATCCAACAAAGCCATATCTAGCAACAGAACAAACTTCAATAGATTGAATGTGATTTGATGACATAAGCTTTAATATGGTTATAGTTCACCCTTGCTTTAAACTAGAGGAAAGAGGAGGAAAAAAACTTAAAAAGGTCAATCCAACAAAGCTATATCCAGCAATAGAACAAACTTCAATAGATTGAATGTGATTTGATGACATAAGCTTTAATATGGTTATAATTCACTCTTTCTTTAAACTAAAGGAAAGAGGAGGAAAAAACTAAAAAAAGGTCAATCCAACAAAGCCATATCTAGCAACAGAACAAACTTCAATAGATTGAATGTGATTTGATGACATAAGCTTTAATATGGTTATAGTTCACTCTTGCTTTAAACTAGAGGAAAGAGGAAAAAAACTAAAAAAGGTCAATCCAACAAAGCCATATCCAGCAACAGAACAAACTTCAATAGATTGAATGTGATTTGATGACATAAGCTTTAATATGGTTATAGTTCACCCTTGCTTTAAACTAGAGGAAAGAGGAGGAAAAAACTAAAAAGATCAATCCAGCATAGCCATATCCCAGCATGAGATAGCACTACCTATGAATTAAGCACAAAGAAATTGTGAGCAATAAGCTTATTTGCTGCAACAAGAGGAGATCCTCTTTCTTTTAATTCACACCTTTCGCATTGACCGAGTTGCAATCCTTTTCTCAGTAGCAACAGGCTTGTCAGGATATGTCAAACCAGATGGCTTCTTCTTCTCCTTGTTGCTCCTCACAGAGGATCTCAGGACACGACTCGACGAGAAGTCGGCCGGCATGGATTTCCGTGTGCTGTCGACCTTCTTTGAGCTCCTCCTTTTTGCTAGTTCAACGGCGATACCTGGGTCTTGAGCAATCATCTCCTCTGCAAGATCCTCCTTCTTTCTCTTAAGCCTCTCATTCCTTCGAGCCGAGTAAAGTTCATAGAACCTCCCTCTTTCAAATATGGGACTAGTGCTGCAAGTTATGGAAGAAGTTAAAGTACTACCCAGATCATCATTGGATCCAAACTCTTCCTTGGCCCTTTCAGCCAGCACCATTAACTCCGACGAAATCATCTGGTAAACGGGTTGGATTGGTGTTTCCATGGAAGAGTGTCGAGCATTTTTAGAAGTTGCTGCACCAGGGATAGATTTCATAAAAATGTTTACATAAACTGCAAGATTGGTGATTGTGATGGAGGGATATTGAAATGGACCAATCCCATACCTGGTGGGGTTTGAACAGAGGGAGTGGATCGTGGAGGAGGCCGGCGAGGACGAAGATGCCGTGGCGACATCGCAAGCGGAGGCTTCCGGTCCATGGGAGATATCTGATGATGGATCATATACAAAGTAAAATTATTTGGCAGGGAAAAAGAAAGTCGGAAAAGATTGGGAAATTGGGAGATGGATGGATTTCCTCCCTTTCGATTGTCGATCCATACAATCCTGAATACAACCTAAGGGAGGGGGATTACCTGCACTCGTTTCTCTCTCTTCCTGGGGTTTCCTGAGGTGAGATCACCTGTCTCTTTTCTGTGGGCTTTTATTGTTTAGGTTCTGGGAGGGCAAAATTAGAAGGGAATAAAGAGGGGGAGCATCCCCCAACGGTCGGACTTTTTTTTTTTGAAATCCGTCGCCCGTTGTACCTTGGTATGGAGCCCTTCGAGCATAGTTATCGAAATGGCCATCATGTAAATCTTGCCAAAAGAAAAAGATGCTCGAATATTATGCTTTTATTTTTTGAGGAGAAGGATCAAAAACTTAAATGATAGAATATAAACATTGATCCTTCCATTGCATTGCATGTAAGATTACCATATATATATTATTAGACTACTATCTATTTAATAATTTTTTTTTAAAGAGGTTGCCAACTATTATTTTTCCTTAGAGCCCATTTAGTTGGATATGATCTGGTATAGAAAAATAAATTTTATATTAAATTATTACATTTGGTATGAAAAAATGATAAAAACATGATGGATCTCATGTTTATTATTCAAAGAGGGGATAAAATAAATATCATAGAAGATTGATATTTGATAAGTTTCTAAGTGATAGTAATCCATATTCCACAAAAGAAATTTAATAAATTATATTTATGATCATTGAATTTATTTTGATATCTTTCCAAATATTCAATAAAAAAATTTTATAAAATAATTAAAATATAAATAGCATTATATAAAAGGTCATGTGATTATAGTCATTATATAAAAATTAATAAAAAATAACAATACTATCTTGATATTAAAAATTATTTTTTATTAATAGATATATTTATAAATTTAATGATATTCCTATATAACATTATCTCCAATCAAACGTAGTAATCTTTTTTAAATATCATTTTTTGAAAAAAAAATTCACTAACCAAAACATGATAAAAAATAGTTTTATCCATGATCATTTTTTTAGATAAATTATTTTTAAGAATCATTAGATTATCCCGTAATTTGACATATCCTTACTAAATAGATTCTTAGAGAAGTGCCACATGTCACTATATTTAAAAACTATATAAACGCCAGCCAAAAAAATGTATTTAGCTGCCAGTCTTGTTTCTAGATTCATTTCTTTGTCACTGTATTTTTAAAATTTATTAGCACCAGAGACAATGCAATAGATGCCAAACAAATAATAATAATAATAATAATAATAATAATAATAATAATAATAATAATAATAATAATAGTTATTATTATTGCTATTGTTTATTGAGAAAGGTAGAATTAGCATTTATTTACTTGACACGTGGTAAGATAAATGACATGATTATCAATTATATTTTATAAAAAAAAAGGTAATCTATGATGAGATAGCCACATAATTCAATGTATAAAAGAATAAGAGTGGAAAGAAAAGGTAGTCCTAATAAAAGCATTGCCAATATGCTTAAGTATCTGCCAACTAGTCAACCGGTAGGTTTGCTTCTTCACATGGGAGGCTTTAAAGCAGTTGATGGAACAGCTAAGGCGGTAGCCTGGTTAGTAGAGGCCTTGCCTCACTACGAATCGATCGTTGGTTCGAGGAAGGATCCTTACGGTGACTCGATTAAATCCAGGATTTATTTTGGAGCTCGCAATCATTGGTATGAGTAAGAGGTCAGGATCTTCCCCTTTGTCTCCATTCTACCAGCCGGTGTCTTAGTAGTGTCAAGTTGATCTACTCACCTTTAGGTGGGAAAAGCTTGCGCAAATCTGAGTAGCTTGCATCGAACATTATCCGGTGGGTTGGGGCCTTGCGGAGGTAGCTACACCAAGATTTATCCCCTCTATCCCTTTTCTTTAGCAAAAAAAAAAGCAATTGATGGAAAATGAAATGACAATATCAGAAAGGGTGAATAAAAGAGTTTTGTGGTGGGGAATAAAAAAGTTTTGTGGTGGGGAAATTATATGAAGCTGGCACTATAAAATATCATATAGTACAGGTTTTCTATTTTATCATATTTTTTCTAATACTAATATTAAAGAATAAATCTAAAAAATAAAGATTCTTTTTATTAATCAAATAGTTAATTTCATAATTAAAATTTTAAAAAATATAAAAATTTTCTTTGTTCCTCGTTTTCATAATATATTTTTTATCAATACATACTATATGACTAAATAATATATATTAAATAAATAAATTATCAAGTAAATCAATATATATCTTCAAATAAATAAATATATAATTTTCAGAATATAGAGTTTATCAATATACAATATATGGTCAGATAATATACACTAGCAAATTAATTATTTAACAATTCAATCACATCTCCAAGAAAATTGATACATAATTTTTAGAATATTATATTTACTAGTATATACTACATGATATGATAATACATACTCATCGATTTCCTAATATATACTTCTTCTTTTTTAATACATACCTATCAATGATCCAATATACACATCTAAATAAAATGATGCATAGTTTTTAAAATATGAGTTTATCAACACTTAATATGTGATTAGGTGATATACAGTTAATTAGCAATTCAACATACATCTCCAAGCAAATTGATAAATAGTTTCTAAAATATTATATTCATAGTACACATTATATTATATGGTGATACATATTCATTGATTTTTTGATATATACTGTAACCTTCTTTAATATACACTTAGTAATGATTTAATATACACCTCAAGATAAATCGATACATAGTTTTTAGGATATACTTTTTACTTGGAGATATATATTAGATTACTATTATCTTATCTATCAAGAAATCGATGAGTGTATATCACCCATTTATATAGTGTGAACTAGTGAGCATAGTATTCCAGAAATTGCATATCAATTTGCTTAGAGATATATATGGGATTGCCAGATAACTAATTTACTAAATATGTATTATATGGCTATATATTATGTATAGATGAAGTCTATATTTTGGAAATTTTATATCGATTTATTTGTATATGTATTAACTTGTTTGATGATTAATTTATTTAGTATGTGTTGATGCTAATCCTTACAGGCCGGATGGAGTGCCTGGGTCACCGGTTCACTTCCTTGGGTTCCTGTAAAACAAATCTCTAACCGAAATTTCTTCGGTGGAGGACACTCTAATGCCTAAGTCAGTAGAGGTCAGGCCACAGAATGGAGAGCTTAAAGAAAGAGAGATAGGAAAAGAGAAGAGAATTCATTTGGCATGTGGTAAGCTAGTCTTTGAATGGTTCGGAATTGCCTAGAAATTGCTTATCTTGGAGGTCCCCTCTTACCTTTATTATAGGCATTGTCCTAACTGAAAGTGGTTAGGGCTTTTTGATTTCTATTAGGAAAGTTAATCAATGTAACTTCCCTTCAGTTGATTGTCGTTATTGTCAGAGATTAATTATGTCGGTCTTAGTGAAGCTATGACTATTAGATATATGATTGGTTGCTTATAACAACCAAGCCCATTCTTGATGGCTTTAGTTTGAAGTAGATCGGCCACTCTATTCAGAATTGGCCGATAGTCATTTTGTCGACTAGAGATTAGCCATTTACTTCAAAGCTGTTTACTTCGGAGTATACATTGTGGATCGGCTATTTACTTCGGAGTTGTCCTCTTCGGAGCGGGCCGAAGGCCGATCCCAAGCCGTGTATTGTTGCTGGCTGAAGCGTAGCATCGAATCATTCTTTCATCAGGTTTTGGAAGTATCCTCGTGTCAATCCATCTGGTCGACCGATCCAGATAAGATCCATTAAGTCCATGGACCGGCAATTACCTTTTTGAGCCGGTTTATCACAACAATTGTCCCCCACTCCCGATTTCAAGGCAATTTACTACTTTGAAGGACAAGAGTATTAATTTTTTATCATTTTTCAGAGGAGGAAGAGATAGTTAATGATGGCAAATCTCTGGTCCGGTTGGCAATGATAATTGCTTTCTATTTCGAGCATCGTGTCTAGGACAGGTGTCAAACTCTTGTTGGTCCTTGGAGAAATGGCATAAGGTAGAGAGTCATGCCACCTCTTTTCATTATGGTATTTCGGCTGACTCTTCATCATTATCTCGGATGGGGGACGGGGCATCATCCTATCCATCTAGCATCATGTGGGGATTTCAGCTTGGCCACCAGCTGCATTCTCGCGGATCGTGACTGATGGGCTAGTTTTCCTTGCATCGAATCGTTCAGCATTTTTTAGTAGTTCGTACCCACAATCGGCGCCGCCTTTACATGGCATAATCAAAAATGCTTCACGTCTTCTAAAGGAAGCATCTGAATCGTCGTTGCCCTCTATAAAAGGGTACTTGCCTCGGGAGATGAACTTCGTTTCCACTAAAAAAATTCTCTCCTATAGTTGCTCCGAATCTTTTTTTTTTCTTCTCAAGTTTTCTTCTCTTTCTATAGGTAGAAACTTTTTCTCTTCTTCCCTTTCTTTTATCATGGTTAGGTCTCTGAGAGTCCCCACCATCGATGGGATTCTGGCTAGTGGGGAAAAGGGTGTTCCTACAGCATTACAGGCTCTAGGAAGAATAGTACCGAGTCCAAACCAGAGTCCCTCGTTTGTTCCTTGTCCTTTTCCAGACTTATCTTAGGGAGTGTTATCATATTCCGGAGAATCTTCCATTGATGCCCCTCAACCAATGAAAGGGTAAACCATCCTCCTTCTGGTGCGATTGCGGTGTATGAAGACAACCTAAAGGCTGGTCTTTGATTTCCTCTATCTCCATTTTTCATCAAAACTTTCAATCTGTACCATGTGGTTCCAGTGCAGTTGACTTCGAATAGCATTTGAAGTATCTGTGGCTTTTTAGTCCTTTGTGACATTCTAAACATAGAGCCTAGGATCTCATTATTTACATCCCTCTTCATATTGAAGAAGGATTTCCATGGCCAGGGGTGATGGGTAATTAGCCCTCATCCTGGTCGAAAATAGATTAAAGGGTTGCCAACCACCATCCATGGGTGGAAATCCTATTTTTTCTTTATCTTCTCTTCTCAAGCTTGGGGTTTCAATACAGAGTAGAGAGAACCTCGATTGGATGCCAATGCTGGTAAAAAGGTTCTGAGGGCCGACCAAGCAGACTTTGATACTATGTCTGGGTCTGAAATTGCTTTAGCCAGAGAACTGTTGAGTGAGCGTAATCTACATGTCACTCGGATCAGCAAGTTCCCATCTTTAGGTATAATTATTTGTTAGTCTTTATTTCACTTAGTTCCTTGTATATTTTCGTTGACTGATCTCTGTAGTTTTTTTTGCTTGCAGGTGGAAAGATGAAGGCGAACTTTAGTAAGCTTTGTCAGGCTACTAGGAAAAGACCAGTGCCAGTCAGTCCTTCGGAGGGGTTGGAGGGTCGAAAAAAGGCTCGGGCCGAAGAGGCCTCGAGAAGTACCCTAACGAGGATGACTTTGGAGGACGATGACGTGGCTCTGTTAGAGATCCACTCAAGGGGCTCTACTCCAGTTCAGACTCTAGGATGGTCGAATCCTGTCCATGTCACCGATGTACTGGCAGTTCAACTCTTCCCTTAGGATAAAGGCAAGGCTCCTCAGACCGAAGAGGGGTTGGGAAGAGATAGTCCAACCGACAAGGAGTACGAAGTAGATTTTCTTGAACAGACATGGTTTGGAGAACCTTGAGCTGGCCAAAAAGCTGCTGAAGGCTACACTCCTCCCAAGAGACTGGGAGGTAACAAAGAATCGTCAACTCGAGCAGGTCGATGACTCAAACTATCCAAATATTCTGAGAGTAAGTATCTTTCTTCTCATCATCCATTCTTTTATGATGGTGGTTAACATAACTAACTCTTTCCTCTTTTCGTTATCTGGTATAGCTGATCCCCGAGGTGACCCTGCTAGAGGAAGGTGTATCAGGGTTCACCAATCTCAATAATAGCCTTCGAGAAGAGTTGCAATCGGCAAAAGTTGAGAAGGAAGTGGCCGAAGAGCTGAGAGCGGCCATGGAGGAGAAGCTGAGTCAGAGCATCGCCGATGTTCAGACTTTGAAAGCCAAACTGAAGAAGGCCTAGCTAAAGATATTTGAGCAAGAGACGAAGCTCGGAAAGAAGAAGAAGAAAATCCATTCTTTGGAACTCTCTGCCAAAGAATGTCAGAAGAAGACCTAAGAGGCGATTAAGAAAGCAGAGTCTGCAAGGAAACAAGCTACCCGGGCCGTAGAAGATTATAAGAAATCTTCCAACTTTAACAATGAAATAACTAAGTCCGGGGTGATCAGCTACTGCATAGGCTTCAACGATGGCATTAAAGAGGTTCGTGAACATTATTCGAACCTAGACCTCTCGAAAATAGAACTGTACAAGGTTGAAGAAGAACCTAAGCCTCAAGCTGAAGCTAAAGAAGTCCCAGGGCAACCAGAAGAGGCCACGGCCATAGCTGATCCAGAAGCTCCAAGTCAAACAGAAGAGCTTCCTTCCTTGGCCGACCCGAAGGTCATCCCAATAATAGAAGACTGAGTCTTGTACCTTTCCTTCCTTTTTGTAATAGAACAAAAGTGTAAATGTACCGAACTTCCACAGTGAATGAAGAATACTTTTTCTTTCCGAGTTGTGTAATTGTGTAGCTTTTTGAAGAATTATATATATATATATATATATATAGGGAAAAGATAGGCTTTTTTAATGAAGAGAGAGAAAAAGGTATTTGTCAATAATGACAAACCTCGGTTTTTGTTGGCGATTTTAATCCACCATTAGTGGGGCGTGCCGCCCTTGCTAGATGTTGCATCTTCATTAATGAGGAAGTTATTATTCAGATCATGGGATCACATCAATTGGAGTCATTAAAGCCGCATGCCTTCAAAATTAAATCTGTCGTGGTCCTTTTATTTCTTTTAACCACCTTCTCATGGATCGAGATCGTCGTCTCAACACCCGTCGGTTGGAAAGTACACACGTGGCATGATCAGCGGGGTGTTCAAGGGTTGAACGAAAAATCCAGGCTGTCGGTGCCTCTTATATAAGAGGCCTTTGTCCCGAGGGTTAAATCGTTTATACCATCAGCATCTTTGTCTTTTGAGCAGTCTTTTCCTTGGTTCTCCCCTTCTGCAAGTTCCTCCATTCTTCTCAATTAACAAATCCTGATATTTCTTTTTCTTCGTAGATGTTAAGATAAAGCCGAACGTTAGAAGGCTCCGATGAGCCATCAAGAAGAGGGCGACAATAGACTTCTCAGTAGGACAACAATGAAGGGATACGAAGAGGACCCATTCATCCACTACTTTTTCCTGCGGTTCTTTAAAGGTTCCTGTTGGGGACACTATCCCTATAGTCATGGAATCCACCTCAGATGAAGATAACATTCCTTCATCGGAATGCTCTTCAAAGAACGTGTCAGCAGATTTTCTCTCAGAGCAATCGTATACATCCGCTGAGCGGCCAATGGTGTCATCCGCCACTGAATCATCGGTGGAGACACGTAGCCAGATTCTTCTTATGTCCAGACAGTATGTGGTCTTCCTTTATGAGGGTCAAATATGATGATATTCCTGTTGATCATGATGCCTCTCTCACACCTTCTAGAAATTGCTCTGCTATCTGGAGAGAGATGATGACCAGGGCGTCGCTCATTATCCCTCACTTATCCTGGATAATTGGGGATGGCTTTTCGATCAGATTCATGCTTGATCCCTGGATATCTGATACTCCTTTAATAAGGTGGCCTACATACATTACGGTGCACACTCCCTTGACAATTTCTAGGAGTTATCATTGGATCTGGACCTTATCGGTTCATCCCAAGGTCTCTCTTTTTCTTTGGAAACTCGCCTGGCTTCGCCTCCCTACTCGTGAGTTCTTGATCTCCAGAGGCATCCCATAAATTTTGATTGCCCTTTTTGTGGGACTCTGAGCGAGTGGCTGGCTCATGCCATTTTTCTTTGTAGTCGTGCTATGTTGGTTTGGCAGATGGCAAGGATTGACGACTTATCCTCCCGAGCAGATCATACAGTCGACACCTTTTTATCTCTTTTGAGGATGGGTTCTGCTATTCAGGTCTCATTCATTGCTTATCTGGTATACCACATCTGGATATCCAGGAATGAGCGGATTTTTATCTGCTAGATGCTCCCCCAGGATGATGGTGGAGAGAGCTAAGAGTTCTGCTATTGAGTATTGGAGTTCGACAACGATGTTTCTGGAGATCTGGGATTCTCCTTCCGCTCTTCGAGCATCCCATAGGGTTTTTATCACTTGGGAATCCCCTCCTCCGCGTTTCTTCACTGTCAGCATCGATTGGAGCCTTCGTCGTAGGATGGGAGGTGCTGCGTTCGTTATACGGGACTCTCGCCTTGGATTTCTTGCTACCGGGGGTTTTTCTTTATTGGATTCCTCCATCCCTGTTGCAGAGTTGTATGCGGCTTGGGCTGGGATTAGGTACGCTCGTCAGGTCCTTCATTTTGACCGTTTGATTATCGAGGGGGACCCAGCTACTGTAATGTCTTGGATCACTCAGACGATTTCAGCTCCGTTTGCTTATCCCATCATCTGTGATATTCGCTTTTGCTGCTGCAGGGCTGTCTTTACTTCGATTAGGCATGTTATAGGGAGGCCAACTCTGTCGCTGACTGGGTGGCCTCTTATGTGGCTAATCATTCGGTTCTGTGTTTTGGTCTGATTGGCATACCGCCCCTATACAGCTTAGGGACCTTATCTTGGCTGACTATCTTGGTTGTATTCATCCTCGTTTCTTGAATTGAATACATCGGTTTATCAAAAAAAATATATATTTATCTTTATTTATATTTTTATCTTTACTTTATTATTATGTTTATATTTATTTTTTTTATTTTACTTAACCTATTTTATTTTTGTTTGTATGTAGTTGTTTTGTAGATTCGTAATCTTGGTTATATCATACCTTCTTCTCTTTCAAGCAAGTAGCACCATGGTAGTGAAAGTTTTTAAAAATTAAGATATCAAAACCGGTGCTACTAACTCTTCACCCTATATATAATTCTTCATGGTTATTAATACTTGTGTCCATGACTGCACAATTCCACAAACCTACTAAGGAACTCATGCACCATTCCTCCCACCGATAGAGGATTCAATGGCTAACACCTGGACATTTTATGTTCAAATTTTTAACCAAGCTCGCTGCTCGACCAAGCAACCCTCAGCCACAACCACATCTGCAGCTAATTTGGAAGGCCAAGAGAACATTTTTTAGCCTAGCGGAGTCGAGACTAGAGATTTTTAAAGATGGCCACTTGGATGTTCTGCTCCAAGTAAAGAAGCCAATCATTATCATCCAAATTGACCGACCTAATTAAGAAATACTTAATTGAGATTTTCTAGACACAGCAATCACTTGCTTTACTTACTACCAAAGAAGATGACAACTTGGTCACCTATAGCAAAGAAGGACTTGAGTAGCAAGTAGAGACCATGCAAGATAAGCTAGGGTGCACGCTTATAACCTTTAATGAGCTCTAGGAGATGGCCAATGCTCAGGGGCAACCAACCACCATGCCAATGCTCATTTAGCTGAGGCCCGACCAAGAAGAGCAAGATCAAGCGAATGGTGAGAAATTTGCAGGCCATGGTGTGCATACAAAATAAAAAAATCTAAATATAAGTATAAAAAATTATAAAGGTGCTATTGTAATTTTAAAAAAAAAAATAGGTATACTTGGATTGGGATGGCAACAAAATCCAAATCTATGATACATGATCCAATCCAATCCAATTAAATTGGATAGTCAACATTTTGACTAAATTTGAATCGGATTTAGATAAAATCCGAATGCTTAACTTTATATTTGAAACATGACCGAATAGATATGCACCCAAATCGAACCCGATCCGAACTATTTTAATACTTTCGAAACTTGAAAATTAGAATTAAATGTGCTTTTAAATTATGTTCATATTTTATTTACTTCAGAGATATTGATCTAGACGTTGTTGGATTTTATTAATATAAGATAATTTAAGTTTTATTTGATTGAATATGGAACTTATGAATATTGTTGGACTAAAAATATAGCTAAATTTTATTTATATAGGATAGATATAATTTATGAAGTCGTAGTATGATTTTAAAATTGATATAAATAAAAAATATTCAATATAACTCAATTGGATTCAAATATAAGATAACTCGAATTATCAAGGATTTGGACAACAAATATAGTCCATTCGGGATATATTTGAATAGTTAATTATATATTTTAGTTAACATTTGGATAGCTAGAAATTTATCCCCGTCCCTATACCTGGATAATCATAAATGGTTATGGCTTATGTATGGTATTTGTGATGTATTGTATGGTGTGGTATATAACATATACAATTAATTGCATGATGGATGGCTGCACACATGGGATACTAAGCAATGTATGTTGCACGGCTTATATCAACCGTTCATCGTCGTGCGGTGCACGGTGCGCGTGGTGTAATGCACCATGCGGTGCACCGCAAGGGATCCGCGCGCTAACATCACGTTACTTCCCGAACCCTCGCATGCCCTCGTGAACCCGTGCATCGTTGCACCTACCTACCCTCTTCATTTATTATTTAACAAGCCAATGCCATTTCGAACGCCATTCCTCTCAACGGTGCATGCCTTCTTCCACCAGCCATGGAAGGAAGCCTCACCACCTCCACCCTATCCTTCCTCATCTCCCTCGCTTTTGTCCTCCTCATCAAAGCCATCTTCTTCAAGGACAAGCATCCCAAGCCACACCTTCCGCCGGGTCCAACGCCCCTCCCCATCATCGGCCACCTCCACCTCCTCCGCCCTCCACTCCACCAGTCTTTCCACAAGCTGACGAGACGCTACGGCCCCCTCATCCACCTCCTCCTCGGATCCACGCCAGCCATCGTGGCCTCGTCGCCCGACACCGTGCGGGAGCTCCTCAGGACCCACGAACTCGCATTTGCCAACCGCCCCCAGTACACGGCCGTCCGCCGCTTCGCCTACGAGACCGCCGGCTTCGCCTTCGCCCCCTACGGCCCCTATTGGAGGTTCATGAAGAGGCTCTGCATGTCGGAGCTCCTCGGAGGCCGGACGGTCGACCAGCTCTCCCCGGTCCGGCGTACGGAGCTGCATGCCCTCTTGCGGACCTTGTTGGACAAGTCCACATCCGGCATCCCCGTCGACGTGAGCTGGGAGCTCATCAAGTTGACCAACAACGTGATCACTAGAATGACGGCGAGCTCGACGACTTCCGTCACGGAGGAGGCGAGGAAGTTGGTGAAGCAGGTGGCCGAGCTCGTTGGCTTGTTCAATCTCAGTGACTACATCGGTTTTCTCCGCAACGTGGACTTGCAAGGACTGAACAAAAGGATCGACACCGTCCATGAAAGGTTTGATGCGTTGATGGAGAGGATCATCAAGGAGAAAGAAGAGATTAGGAAGAGAAGAAAAGAGAGTGGAGAGGGATCAGATGCTGTTGTCAAGGACTTGCTTGATATCATGCTCGACGTGTCCCAGGACGAGAATGCCGAAATGAAGCTCACAAGAGAGAACATCAAGGGCTTTGTTCTGGTAACCCGCTTCCTTTGTATCTCTTATCATCTTCTTCTTCTTCTTCTTCTTACTTTTTTTTTAAAAAAAAAAAAAAAAAAAAAAAAAAAAAATTTAACTGGTTTGGATATGGAACAAGCATCGGGGATCGCCGTGAGGGCCTTTTGCTTTGGGGGGCAGGATCTGAGAATCTCGTACGGTTTCGGTCCCCAGGGAAGCGTTGGTAGAGGGGTCTATTATCGGTTTGGAATGGATCGCGAATGATTCCGATGATTCAATTTTTGATCAAATTTTAATATTAAATATAATTCTAATTTATTAAAAAATTAAATCGTACCGGATCGAATTTATCATCAAAAATTTTTAATTTAATAGATCATTCAGAATAATCGGGTCCATAAATAATTTAATTTTAATTTAAAATTTTAAATCTATATATAATTTAAATAAAATATAAATAATTATATTTTAATTGGATCGGATCGGATCAAATTTATTATTAAAATTTTTAATTCAATGAACCGTTCAAAATGAACCGAATCATAAATGATCCGATTCTGATCTAAAAATTTTAGATTTAAATATGATTTAAATAATATATAAATAATTAAATTTTAATTATCATACAATTAAATGTTATTAATCATAAAATAAATAATAAATAATATTATTTTTTAAATGAATTAAGATATAAAATAATTATAATTTTATTTTTAGGTTAAAAATAAATTTTATATAAATTTTAAATTATAGTTTAAGAATTTAAATAGATATAATTTTAATAATATTAATATATTCTAATCTCGATCGAATTTAAATTTAATTAATTAAAATTTAATTAAAAAAATATAATGTATATAATTTTAGAATTTAATTCGAGTTTGCCTGTTCTTAGAAGTGTATTGGATTCGATTTAAATAGATTAGGTCGGGTCCGGGACAATCCCTGTATCCAACGTCACCTTATTTTTTCCGCAGGGGAGCCTTGTGAGCTGTCACTTCACCCCTCCTGTCCTTTTCTCTTTGTTTCCCTTGAGTTATTGCATGGATTTGGTGCAGGTGGACCGGGCACGTTCGAGCATGAATAAACGGTGGGTAACGCACGATGGATAACGTGGCGTGTTATCCACCGTGAGGTTTGGAGCGATCCCTTCGGATCTGGTCCATGAATAATTACGCATCTTTATTTTATAGTACCTATCTTACCTACTCTGATCAAGGCTGAAAACCATAGAAGGAAATATCAATTTCAATAAATTTTGCTACAATATAAATTTTATATTAAAATACTTTTTTTAAAAAAATATTATTTTATTATAAAAATATTTAAAATATATTATATATATTATTATTATTTTTTAAAAAAAGTATTTTAATTTTTTTTAAACGCTTTCTTTCCTTCCTCGTCGGCGGGTTCTCGACCGCGTCCTTTGGACGGTCGTGGCTCCTCCCCCCTCCACGCCTCTACGGTCGTGGCTTCCAATCCCCCACGATAGCATAAAATATTCGGCCATTTTGACGCGAGAAAGGGTGGGACCGGTGGAGTGGATTTTTGGGATAAAAAAAAATTTTAAATCGATCATTGATACTAAATAAGATGATCATGATTTTAATTTTAAAAAAAATAATTTTATTTCTCGAAGCACCGTACTAATTTTTTATAATATTTTATTATAAAAATTATTCAAAATATTACGATATCATCAAATTTTTTTATTATTTTAAAATTTTTTTCGCGCTTTATCTTCCATTTCCTCCTCGTCGCCGCCGCCGAAGGGCGGTTCTCCACCCGCGCGAGAAAAGGGAAAATGCCAATGAGCCTCTAATTATTCACACCACCGGTACCTGGCTTTTTTTTTTTTTTTTCAAATTATATTTATAATTTAAATTATTTACTGCATCCATTACACAAATAATCAATTAATTAAAACTGATTAGCAGTAGGTTAATCAATGCCGTTCATTTTAAAACAAACGGCTAGAAAAGGAAGGATAATAAAAGAACCGCACACAAAAAAAAAAAAAAAAAAAAAAGGCTTTGGAGAACTATATATAGCTTAGAATCCCGGCGGGGTCCTGTATATAATATCCTTAATTATTCTTTCTACACGCTCGTAGGATATTTTCACGGCGGGCTCCGATTCATCGGCCGCTACGGTGGAATGGGCGCTCGCGGAGCTCATCAACCATCCTCAAATGCTAAGGAAATTGAGACAAGAGATCGACCAAGTGGTGGGCAAGGACAAGGTCGTCCAAGAGAGCGACATCCCGAGTCTACCATACCTCCAAGCTGTGGTCAAAGAGACTCTAAGGCTCCACCCGGCAGCGCCACTGGCAACGAGGGTATCGGACAAGGAAGTGAGGGTGGGAGACTACGTGGTTCCGGCCAACACGAGCCTCTTCGTCAACGTGTGGTCCGTCGGGAGAGATCCCAACTACTGGCAGGACCCGCTCGAGTTCCGGCCGGAGAGGTTCGCAGAGGGGGCCGGAGAGGGCGGGCTCGGCGGCTCGATCGACTTCAGAGGTCAGCACTTCGAGCTGGTGCCCTTCGGGAGCGGCAGGAGGGTGTGCCCGGGGATCTCGCTGGCTTTGCAGGTGATACAGCTGACCTTGGCTGCCTTGGTTCAGTGCTTCGTGTGGAAAGTTGGTGGCCGAGAAGAGGAGATGAGCGCAGGTTTGGACATGAGCGAAGGCGTTGGCATGGTGATCCTTAGGGCTAAACCTTTGGTCTCTGTTCCCGTCGCGCGTTTGGACCCGTTCCCACCGCTCGATCCATGAAATCTATCTCGCATGTCATGCCGTGGGGAAGCAAAATATTAATTTATCCACTCCGGTAGTTTTAAGTTTTGTATCCCGGTGGTTCGTTGATATCAATTTGGGAAGAATAACGTACAAATGGCGTTTTGTATTTTATTTATTTTGGTGGAAATGCGGGCTTCCATTTAATCATCCAGGATGGACATGACTCTCCACAATATAGATAATTTTCTGGTTTCCGATATTTAAATATACATAAAAAGTTATTCCCCGATCAAGTTTGGATGCTGGAATAGAGCATGGAATAGAGCTTTATTTCATGTTATTCTTCCAAACGGTCCTTAAAAAAAAAAAAAAAAAAAAAGAGTTGGCCCGTTGGAATTGGTATTCCGGTCAACTCTTTCTATTCCTATTTTTTTTATTCCATGTCCTCGTGGAATAGGCATATTCCGATTTTTCTTATTCCAGGAATATTATTGAAATTTCAAAAAATTAATTAATATAAAATATTTTTTAATTATTTTAATATATAATAATAATAAATTAATTAATATAATATATTTTTAATAGATCATAATAATAAATTAAATAATATAAAAATAATATATTTAATTATTTTAATATATTATACTAATAAATTAATTAGTACGATATAATTTTAATATATCATAATAATAAATTAAATAATATAAAATAAATAAATTTATTATTTTAATTGATTATAATAATAAATTAATTACTATAACATAATTTAAATAAATCATAATAATAAATAAATTAGTATAAAATAATTTAGTTAATTATTTTAATATATCATATCGATGAACTAATTAGCATAACAAAATATTAATAGATCATAATATTCATAATTAGTATAAGAAAATTTAGTTAAATAATTATAAAATTAAAAAATATTTGATAACTTATTTTACTTTATTATTTTGTCAGGGGTATTATTGAAATTTCTAAAAAAGTTTTCATCTATTCCTAATAGAATACAGGCTTATTCCCATGTCATCCAAATACCATTTGGAATAATACTATATTACTTACACTGAAATAAAGTGGAATATCAGATTTCAAATCAAACAGAAATCTAGAATAATGGAGAGAATAAGCTATTCTTGGAGAATTCATAAACCTGTTCCTAGAATAACTTTTTTCCATCCAAACACTATCTTGGAAGTCATTTAGCTGATTTCCGATAATTAGAAGGAAGAAAGGATACAGTAAATATGGCGATCGAGGTTTTCTATAAACTTATGAAATAAAAGGATTTGAATGGTAGATACAAAGATATTTTCTTGTTCATAATTTTCATTCGATTCAGAGTATATTAATAAATTAGTGACTCACTCTATCCATCTAGGTAATATTTTATTTTATTTATTTATTATTGTTTAAAAGTTTACCATTAGTGTTAGAATTAGATTTGGATGTTTATAGGAAACTGTGTAGTATGAATATAATTGGAAGACTATCTTTTAATTATATTTTCATGTATATTCACTGCTTGGCCAATTACATCTATATTTTGGAAAGTATGAATATAATTGTGAATATCTGGTAAGAATAAAAGGTCAAGTATATCTGAGATAGCTCGAAACACATATTTATTTTATCAAAGAACGAAAGGTTTGGCCACCAGGATCCTATCATCGATCGATTGTCAGGGTCCTTTCATCGGTCCGACCGCCAGGGTTCTACTACCGGTCCGGCCATCAGGATCTTGCCACTGGTCTGATAGTTGGTCTGGTCACAAAGGTCCTGTCCCCATTCCGACTATCAGGGTCCTGCAACCGGTTCGATCACCCGGGTCCTGCCACCGATCCGATCGTCAGGGTCCTACCACCGGTCCGACCGTCAGGGTCCTGCCACCAGTTTGACCGTCATGGTCCTGTTACCGGTCAGACCATCAAGATCCTGCTATCGATCCAGCCGCCAGGGTCCTGCCACCGATCCGATCGCCAGGGTCTTACCACCAGGCCGATCGCTAGGGTCCTGCCACCAGTCCAATCGCCAGGGTCCTACCACCGGACCGATCGCTAGGATCCTACCACCGGTCTGATCGCCAGGGTCCTGCCACCGGTCCGATCGACAAGATTCTACCATCAGTCTGATCACTGGTATAAAATATTTATTATAATATAAAACATGTCATAATATATTATTATTATCATATTAATATTTTTCATATTTTTTAAATTTCTTTAATTTAAAAAATTACAAATTTTTAAAGATTTTTATTAATTTTTTTTGTAAATTATGATATATTTATTATATTTTTGAATGTAAAATATGTATTATAATATAAAACATGTCATAATATATTTTTTATAATATCATATTATTATTTTTCTTATTTTTTTAATTTTCTTAATTTTTTAAAAAATTATTAATTTTTAAAGATTTTTATTAATTTTTTTGTAAATTATAATATATTTATTATATTTTAAAATACAAAATATTTATCATAATATAAATATATCATAATATATTATTAAGAAATATTTATTAAATTTTAAATAGAAATATAAAAAAATAAATTTTAAATAGAAATATAAAAAAATAAATTTTAATTAATTAAAATTGTATTTTTAAAAGATAATTTTAAACTATTTTTGAAATCCTCTTTTGAAAGACGATTTTAAATTAAAATTATTTTTTTAAATGACGTTTTCATCTCTGTATATCATATTTTATAATCATAATTCGAAACACCTAATTTTATAAATACATATTAAATTTATATTATTTGTAAAAAAAAAAATCATGATTTTATGTTGGCTTGGACGGGGACGTAGAATTGGTTATCAGACTGATTAATATTTTAATTAGTAGAATTAGAATCATGTTCTCCTCCATATCATTTAAATATTATAAAAATGATTGAGCCATTATTATTATCGTCGAGCATTGAATATTTTTAATAAAATGAAGGTTCTCATAATCAAGTTTAAAGGAATAGCTATGCTATCTTTTTTTTCTTTTTTCTTTTTTCTTTTTTTTATAAAAAAAACGGCTGCAGCTTTTCTTTTCATTATTTATGTATAACAGAGGTCAAATAATCGGAATAAAAAATGAGAGCAAATCTAATGCGAGGCAAAAGGTTGAATCTTCCTTGGAGGATAGCAACTCTATAGAAAATAATTATCTCTCTGGTAATAAAAATTGATATAAAAGTGTGGGAGAGCTTATGTTAGAAATGAGATACAAGGTGCTAATAATTTGAATGAGAATAATGACTTTGATTTGCCCAGCAAAATTTAATTCAATTTAAAAACTTGTATTATTAAATCTCGGATTTAATCATCCATATTAATTAATATATTTATCTTTTAACCAATATTTCATGTAGGACCGAGTTGTATATTTTACCTTAATTAAGATGGTCAATTTGAAGATAATGATTTTCAATGATTCTTCTCTCATCCTTCTAGCTAGGGATGATAATTTATGACCCGACCCGCCAACCCGATTCATATTCAACCCGTCATAAATAGATTTAGATTTGAGATAAACGGGTTCGGGTCGTAAACAGGTCGACCTATTTAACCCATTTAATAAATGGATCGGGTTCAGATTTTTTAGACCCAACCTATTTAACCCATTTAATCCGTTTAATCCATTTAATGTATGGATAGGATCGGGTCAAGTCGGGTTAGGTAAACAGACTATCTATTTATTAAATAGGTTGGATCGGGTTGGGTTGGATAAACATGTTATTTAATTATTAAATGGGTTAAACAGATTGGATCGGGTCGGGTTAGCAAATTACCAGTTTAATAAACGAGTTAAACAGTCGCGTCGGATTATCTGTTTATTAAATGTGTCAGATTCAGGTTTTAAATTATAATCCGTTTAATAAACAGGTCAGATTTAGATTGAGATTTTTCTGATCTGACCCGTATATAACCTTATCCGTATATATCCGACCTGACCCGATTACTATCCCTGTCTCTAGCTAATCCCTTATTTACTTACAATAAAATCTTGATAAAAAAATTAACTAATAATAATTACTAACTTTGAGATCCATGCACCGTTGGGCGTCGATTCTAAATTGAGTTTTGAGTTGGCTTTCAATTTGGTATACATAATTTGGACTTTCCCATGGATCATGGAAATAAATGGATGCCATTAACAAAAGAGTTAGATTATGAAATTTTGTATCATAAAATAAATATCATTATTTTAGAAACAAAAAAAAGTGAAGAAGGGATTATGCGGAAACCTGTCACGATTAATGCAGGTCCCACTATTATGATGACAAAATTACCTGATCCTAATCATACCAAGGTAGGATTAAAGTTTTAATAAAATCAAAAAATAAAAAAATAACTGTTAAAGGCTTAAAATCTTAAAAAATTTAAGATTGACAACCCGTTAAATCAATTATTAATCAACTCGGTGCAGATTGAATTTGATAATAAGTTACTAAAATAATATCCAAACAAATTATTATTTTCATCAAATAAAGGCTGAAATAGTGGATTTTATTAATTAAAAATATACAATTATATTTGTTGTTTAGAGGTTCCATCTAGTCCACCAAAATTAATTTAAAATACATGATAAAAAACTAAATAAGCAAAGCTAAAAAGGTGAGATAATATAAAATATTTAAATAAAAAATATTTTTTTTAAAAAATATATTTTATTTTAAATAATGATATTTAAATTTTTATAATTTTTTTTAATAATTAAATTATTGTATATGAATTATGTCTCAAATTCATGATTGCTTGGATTTTAAAAATATATTTTTATTTTAAATAATGATATTTAAATTTTTATAATTTTTTTTAATAATTAAATTATTGTATATGAATTATGTCTCAAATTCATGATTGCTTGGATATGAAATAAAGTTTCTACCAACTACCAGGTGGATTACCCCTTTATTATCTTAACGGTAAAAATTAATTTTTTTAAAAAAATTGAGCACTAGTGTAAAATTTTTATTAGGCTTGATGGCAATGATGTCAAATTGAAGTACATTGTCGTTTGCAAATTAATGTACTGAATAAATGAGAACGCAAAGTTAGGTGGTGACGACAGAAATAGTTATGATAGATCATTTAAGTCTATAACTGGCACATCGAGTGGGTCACGCTATCATCGGAGTTTAGTTTTTTTTTTTTTTTTTTTTTTTAGATAAAATTAAAAAAATGAAAGAAATTAGATCCCGAGCGTGGCCATCCCCAAATGGTCCCCCAATTCCAACCAGGAAATGTTCGATGTACGGTGCATATTAATTTTTTCGCAGTCGTTTCTCACCTTCACCACCAATCAACAGGGACTTTAGAATTATTTTATTAATTTTTTTTATTTTTTTATTTTATTTTTAGATTATTTTTTATTTTATTTTCAGATTTTTTCATCGAAATATATTAAATCAAAATTTCTCGGACTTTCTAGTCGAAATATGTTTAAACCAAGACTCGAATTTTTGCTAGTTGGTTATAAAAAATTTAACAACTCATCGATATTAAATATTATTTTTTTAAAACTTATTTTTTTAAATTACAGTAGGTTTTAAATCATCATTCAATTTATAATTTCCGTGGCGAAGACGCATGCCACGGAATCATGGATAGAACTCATATATAATTTCATCATTTTAAAAAAAAAATTATAAATTAAATTTATAACTTTATTTTATTTGATTTATTTTTTTAATTTAGGTGTGCTCAAATTTTTCTTTCTCAATTTCGATTTCCGTGCCCGTCTGGTTGGTTCTTTTCTTCCACCAACCCATCCCTATTATTATTTTTTTTTTTTCGGTCCCCCTCTCTTTCTTGTCCATGTCCATTTAATCTTTTATTTTTTATTCATTTTTATTTATTCAATATATTATTTAAATATTAAATAAATATTAAATAAATAAATATATTATTAATTATTATATTTAATAAGTATTTATTAATAAATTAATAAATATTTAATAATTTTGTTATCTTTTTATGCTATGTATTTAAATTTTATTATCTTTAAAATCATAACAGCCGTTCTTACGAACCATATTATGGGATGATGTAGTCGGTATGGAAGCATGTGGCTCCATGAAATACAAAGATAGTAGGGTATGAAGCAGTAATGATTGATATAGCATCTAGAGATGGCATCTTCTGCTTAAGTATTCACGAGACACTCTCGCTTCTATGCATGATACTGATTGCATTCACCTTTCACGTATATACAGTTGTCGGTATCTAGGACACTCGCACGAATGCTACTCATCACCACTGCATCGACTCTGATAAAATAAATAAAATATATTATTTAATATTTTATTTAATATATATATATTTTCATGATTAAATGGTAAAAAAATAATTTTAAAAATAATTGATGACATGATAGAGAGCTTATCATCTATCATATTAAAAATAAAAAAAAATAATTTAGATGGAAAGCATGGTATCCTGTCTTTAAAATAAAAGAAACATTACAAGAATATTGACGTTTACCAATAATATTAGTGATAGCAAATCTGCCATCACTAACAGTTATTTGTACCGACCACCTATAATGATCGAAAAACTTAGCATCATTAATATTATTATCGATGGACCATAGATTATTAGCGATGGCAATTGCTGTCGCCAAAAAAAATTTAAAATTCTTTTTGAAATATTGATTTTTATTGATGATAGTTTGTTCTAATAATATTTTCCAATTTTGACTATTATTAACAATGATAATTTTTGCCCATGTTGATAAATTAAAATAATAATATGTTTTACAAAAAAGATTTTTTCTGGCAATTTCAAAGGTATTAGTGATGGCATACTGCACCCTATTTTTAACCACTATTAGTAACAGAAAGTTCATCGTTGCTAATAGTTTAAATTTTTTAATTTTTTTAATAAATCTTTTTTGATCGATAGTATGTTGGTTATTAACAATGGCATCATGTCGTTACTGATAATAAAGACTATTAGGGATGGCAAAATTTGCCATCGCTTATAGTTTTCCTCCAAATACCTTCCTCGTCCGATCAGAAGGAAAAAAAAAAAATTTTGCCCACCTCCAGCCTCCCATTCCCACCGTTCCGCTTTCCTTGCCGGTGTGCATCCACCGCCACCATCTTCCGTATGTGGTCCCCTTTGCCCCGGCATCCCCGTTTTCAACAATCCCTAACATTCCCCATGCCATGGTCCCCACTGCCCATTTCTTGTGTCATGATCTCCGCCACCTATTTCCCGTCGTTCCCCTGCCTTACGCGTGCCTCCACTGTCAACGTTCTTCGTGCTATGATCCCCTCCGTCCAGTACCCCTACTTTTGATGGTCCCCACCATTTCCCGTGTCATCCGTTTCTTGTCATTTCCCGTGCTCCCTCCCTAGCACCCGGTGCTCCCCCACCCCCCGAGTGCTCTCTGCTACCAATTCTCCTCTCCTTTCGATGCCTTGCACGCTATATTTTTCACTAGAAAACAAGTCTCCTAGCAAGGATCAAATTCTAGATTAATTCTGGAACACGTGATTGGAAGCTGAGCGGCCAAAACTTCGGCGCCATAGTAGAGTTAGGCTGACGTACTCGTCCAGTTGATGAAAAGGGTACGTAAAAAATTACGGTCTGAATCGAATAAAGATCTAACGGGTTATGATCCGGGTAGGGAGCTACACCGGCAGGTCTTCCCCCCTCATCTTTTTTTTCTATAAAAAATAAAAAATAAAAATAAAAATAAAAAAAGACTGCCCTGCATGGATGATATTTTTGTATAGAAACTCTATACCCTGCCCTTCATCAACCAACATGGTATGGGTTGTAGGGTATAGAGTGACATTGGCACCAAAGCACCAAAGTCCTTGCCATCATCATAGATATTCCTCCTCTGCTTGAACACTTTTTAAGCCTTATATTTGTGCTTTGTCCTTCTCTCGTAGTTTGTGGCATGCCTCATTTGATTGGTTCTTTTTGTGCATCGTATTGCAATTAGGGTTAAATTGGTTATAGCATTCTCAATACCCATGATTGATTTCATTTCCAAATAATTGACACTACCTTTAATCATTATCCCCACCCTTTAGTGCACTGCTACTTCTCAGTCCGAACCTAGATGATATAATGATATAATTGATGCACATATGAACAGATCATTTATGCAGGAGAGCCTTCTAGTGGCTTATCCCTAGATATTACTCGTAATTGCATGGCTGTATGGATGGATTTTTTCTTTTCACTTTGCCCATTTGCATTTTTTTTTTTTTTTTATGAAATAAAGCTGAACTTTCAATTCACAAGTATAGAATAAATATAATGAATATCATCCATCAAAAAAATATCCCTAAAAGAAAGGGGAACCTTTTCTGTTGCCGCCAAGATCGTCGTGGCCCGTAACTGCATCGGCATCGAAGTGCGCTCCTTCTGCCGCCCGCGGCTCTCGGTTCCCGGATCTTCTCGCTGGGTGCGGTCGCCGTCGTGTTGCCCGGCGGTCCTCCGTTCCTGGACCTGCGAGACAACGGTTAAAGACCCGGGTTGGGATTTACGGCGGGAGCACTCCGATGATCAAGTCAGTGATGACCAGGAAAATAGATCCTCCTGGTCGGGCCCCTCTTGATGGACTCCGCTCTAGGAGGAGTGTAAAATGTAGGCGAAGGTGAAAACGTTGCCGGGGAGAATAATAGCGGGGACAGAGGGATGCTCTGTTCCTCCGCCTCTCCTTGTATCCCTCGCTTTCCCCTCCACTGTGGTGGTAATGGCGCTTCGCTCTCTTGGTCGAGCTTGCGCTTGTGTTTGTGGTGATGGTGATAATGCCGTCCCCTCTTGCTGGTGGGGGTTGCACTTTTTCTTCTCCTTTTTATTTTCTTTCTCTTGGAGTTGTTGTGTGTGTTACCTCTGGGTTTGCTGTGAACCAGGTTACCGTTCGGTGCTTGTCTCGGGATCCCCGCCGGGCTGTCAGGCACCTGGGGCGGTGTCCCGAGGGACCTTTCCTTATTCATGATAGGGGGTGTTGTCAGGTGCTCCGACACTCTTCTTGGTTACCTCATTCCGGAAAATTTGGGGGTGGTTCGAATGGCGGGCCGCCGCCCACGGGATTCGAATCCCCGGATTGGTGTAACTGACGGTCGTAGGTGGTCAGCATAGCCTGGAAAGTGCTTCAGTGCAATCCTCGGACGGCTCGCCGGTGTTCTGGGCTGGTGAAGATCTCGTCCGGACTGGGGCCGAGCTGGGGCGGCATGACTCGCTCCGATCTCGGCATTTCGAGCTCGTGGGAGCGCCTCGGTGGAGGAGGGCAGAAGGCGGACCCGTTCCAGAGGGCGCGCGCTCGGAGAGGCTCCACATCGGTGGGTGAGCTCGTGGCTCGACCTCGACCGCAAGGCACTAGCCTCCAAGGGTCTCGCTCTGGAGGGCGGAAGGTGGACCCGGTCCAGGTCCACCCTTTAGTGCACTGCTACTTCTCAGTCCGAACCTAGATGATATAATGATATAATTGATGCACATATGAACAGATCATTTATGCAGGAGAGCCTTCTAGTGGCTTATCCCTAGATATTACTCGTAATTGCATGGCTGTATGGATGGATTTTTTCTTTTCACTTTGCCCATTTGCATTTTTTTTTTTTTTTATGAAATAAAGTGAACTTTCAATTCACAAGTATAGAATAAATATAATGAATATCATCCATCAAAAAAATATCCCTAAAAGAAAGGGGAACCTTTTCTGTTGCCGCCAAGATCGTCGTGGCCCGTAACTGCATCGGCATCGAAGTGCGCTCCTTCTGCCGCCCGTGGATCTCGGTTCCCGGATCTTCTCGCTGGGTGCGGTCGCCGTCGTGTTGCCCGGTGGTCCTCCGTTCCTGGACCTGCGAGACAACGGTTAAAGACCCGGGTTGGGATTTCTGGCGGGAGCACTCCGATGATCAAGTCAGTGACGACCAGGAAAATAGATCCTCCTGGTCGGGCCCCTCTTGATGGACTCCGCTCTAGGAGGAGTGTAAAATGTAGGCGAAGGTGAAAACGTTGCCGGGGAGAATAATAGCGGGGACAGAGGGATGCTCTGTTCCTCCGCCTCTCCTTGTATCCCTCGCTTTCCCCTCCACTGTGGTGGTAATGGCGCTTCGCTCTCTTGGTCGAGCTTGCACTTGTGTTTGTGGTGATGGTGATGGTGCCGTCCCCTCTTGCTGGTGGGGGTTGCACTTTTTCTTCTCCTTTTTATTTTCTTTCTCTTGGAGTTGTTGTGTGTGTTACCTCTGGGTTTGCTGTGAACCAGGTTACCGTTCGGTGCTTGTCTCGGGATCCCCGCCGGGCTGTCAGGCACCTGGGGCGGTGTCCCGAGGGACCTTTCCTTATTCATGATAGGGGTGTTGTCAGGTGCTCCGACACTCTTCTTGGTTGCCTCATTCCAGAAAATTTGGAGGTGGTTCGAATGGCGGGCCGCCGCCCACGGGATTCGAATCCCCGGATTGGTGTAACTGACGGTCGTAGGTGGTCAGCACAGCCTGGAAAGTGCTTCAGTGCAATCCTCAGGCGGCTCGCCGGTGTTCTGGGCTGGTGAAGATCTCGTCCGGACTGGGGCCGAGCTGGGGCGGCATGACTCGCTCCGATCTCGGCATTTCGAGCTCGTGGGAGCGCCTCGGTGGAGGAGGGCAGAAGGCGGACCCGTTCCAGAGGGCGCGCGCTCGGAGAGGCTCCACATCGGTGGGTGAGCTCGTGGCTCGACCTCGACCGCAAGGCACTAGCCTCCAAGGGTCTCGCTCTGGAGGGCGGAAGGTGGACCCGGTCCAGAGGGCGCGCGCTCGAAGAGGCTCCACATCGGCGAGTGAGCTCTTGGCTCGACCTCGACCGCAGGGCACTAGCCTCCGAGGGTCTCGCTCTGGAGGGCGGAAGGCGGACCCGATCCAGAGAGCGCGCGCTCGGAGGGGCTCCACATCGGCGGATGAGTTCTTGGCTCGACCTCGACCGCAGGGCACTAGCCTTCGAGGGTCTCACTCTGGAGGGCGGAAGGCGGACGCGGTCCAGAGGGCGCGCTCTCGGAGAGGCTCCACATCGGCGAGTGAGTTCTTCGCTCGACCTCGACCACAGGGCACTAGCCTCCGAGGGTCTCGCTCTGGAGGGCGAAAGGCGGACCCGGTCCAGAGGGCGCGCGCTCGGAGAAACTCCACATCGGCGGGTGAGTTCTTGGCTCGACCTCGATTGCAGGGCACTAGTCTCCGAGGGTCTCGCTCTAAAGGGCGAAAGGCAGACCCGGTCCAGAAGGCGCGCGCTCGCAGAGGCTCCACATCGATGGGTGAGTTCTTGGCTCGACCTCAACCACAGGGCACTAGCCTCCGAGGGTCTCGCTCTGGAGGGCCGAAGGCGGACCCGGTCCAGAGGGCGCGCGCTCAGAGAGGCTCCACATCGGCGGGTGAGTTCTTGGCTCAACCTCGATTGCAGGGCACTAGTCTCCGAGGGTCTCGCTCTGAAGGGCGGAAGGCGGACCCGGTCCAAAAGGCGCGCGCTCGGAGAGGCTCCACATCGGTGGGTGAGTTCTTGGCTCGACCTCAACCGCAGGGCACTAGCCTCCGAGGGTCTCGCTCTGGAGGGCGGAAGGCGGACCCGGTCCAGAGGGCGTGCGCTCGGAGAGGCTCCACATCGGCGGGTGAGTTCTTGGCTCGACCTCGACCGTAGGGCACTAGCCTCCGAGGGTCTCGCTCTGGAGGGCGGAAGGCGGCTTCGACCTAGGCGTCGAGCTCATGAGCTCGACCTGGCGGAGGACTGAGCTCGGCCTGCTGTTCTGAAAAAGCTCAGCTTAGCTCGGTAGTGGAATACGGGCTGGAGAGTTGACACGGCGTCTTTTCTCGACGTGGCGCCTGCCGGTTCCTCCATGTCAGCGATCCTGCCACACCATCTCCCATATAAGGTCAAAGAACATCTTCCGAGTAATTAGCCACATAGAAAACCATCCAATCAACCGTCGTATTGGCTTCCCTATAAACATGCTGGACCACTATCCCAGTGCACCTCTGCAGCATCCTCATAATATCACAGATAAGAAGGTAAGCAGAGAAAGAGCTGAAAGCCTACTGGATTTAGGAGATGACCATCATAGAGTTACCCTCAATAATGAACCGCTCTAGACGAAAGGATGTGATGCTCATTTGCTTTAAAATGCAGGTTTGGGCATTGGCTGTCGGTAGAAAGACAGAAATGCTGGCTACTAGCGGTACTGATGCCATTGTTAGTTTGTGGCATGACTGTGCTGCTGCAGATAAGCAAGAAGCCTTTCATAAAGAGGTCAGTGCATCTGCAACCCATTCATCCATGATATCAGTTGATTTGATAAGGCATTAAAAGCTTGGTTTCTTCTTTTATTTTTATTTTTTTTTTAAAAATGTTTTCCTACATTTTATACCTTTTAGAATTTATCAATCTAAACATTTATTCAGCAGCTTAGACCTCCATTCTACTGTAGTTCTAACCTTGAATCATTCTTATTCTCAGGAAATGTTTGACATGGATTTCCACATCATACTGCAGTTATATTTTAGACCAATATATGCAACTACAAAAGATTGTCTCCACCCATTTTATGCTAGAGGTGAAGCGATATTTTTCAATAATCTCAAGCATGATTCATATTCCATCTAATATACAGTGAAACCTGAATTCTTTGAAAACTTTGAGACTGATTTCTGACCCTGGTTATAAGCAATTCTTCAGAAGTCTGAAGATGGAACATGCACTAAACATAGATGGAAGCATCAGGTGTCAAGCGTGTGGGGGTTTGGCAGTTTCATTTTCAGTTTCAAAAAATTTGGTCCAATAATTAAGAGAAATTAAAAAGAAAGAAAATTTAAAGAAAAATAACATAAGCAATATATATATATATATATATATATGTATGTATATCAGACACTCCTAGAGTATTCTATATAGTTGATAATATTTGGATTCATGGTTTCAGTGTTTATGGCTGAAAATCTATAAACATGGATAACAATCAAAATTTATATAAAACTTATATCATTTAATATAATATAATTATTTTTTTGATTTATAATTGTGGTTGTTAATTATTAATTTAATTTTAATAGGGTTTAAGAACTGTAATTGTTTGTTATTAAAATTAAAATAATTTTTTAAAAAATATGTTTTAACTTCAGATCTACTATAATTAAGAAAATAATTTTTTAAAATATAATAATTTTAAAACAACTCGGATCACCGACGTCTATTTAAAAAATTCTATTGTGATGCTAAATCGATATTCTCCTTCAAACATTATTCTATATCATATTATCATATCGTTGCATGACACAGATTCCCTGCTGTACGTATATGGCATCATAAAATACGACATATTTGTACGTAGATAACGTTGACTGCCATGCATGAATAAAACTTATGTGATGGACGTCGTATGCAGCGGTAACGTCATCCACGAGTACACCGCACTGCAGGTATATTTGTGCTCCTTCATGAAGGATAAAGGAGGAACATTCTCAAGGAATTCAATATTATCATCCCCTCCTATTTTTTTTTTTTTAATTTTTTTTATTATAAAAAAAAAGTAAAGGGATAAATTTTGGTATAGCTCTCCATTTTGATTTTCAGTCCATTAGATAATTATTCAATTCGGATTGCATATTTTTACGTACCCTCTTCATCAATCGGTAAGTACGTCAATCTAATCTCACTGGAATACCGGAGTTAAAGCCGCTCCGCTTCCCAGTTATATACATCTAAAATTTTTAAAATTTAATCGAGTCATCCAAAAAATTATGTCTCATACTCATAATTAATAAATTATTCATAAAAATGAAGCCGTGCTAGCTAATCGCTTTGGCTAACCGATCCACAACAATAGATAACATGTTTGTGTATCAAGGAACAACACACGTCGTTAGGCCATCAATCATGAAATATCTTTTAATCAATGATATATATATATATATATATATATATATATATATATATATGAATAACCCGGGCCCCCGGCCGATTGATTTAATTTTGATAGTTTTTATCATTCAGCAACATGATGGACGGGGCCTTAATTGAGGGTTGAACAGGACTGCATCAAATAAAACAATCCTCTGTAAGATGTTTGCAGACTTACCACCGGCGTGCAGTACAGTTAACAGGTTTCGAATTCTGAATTGGATATATATTGACCGGAAAATCCAAAAATAAAATAAAAAATAAAAAAATAATTCGAGAGTAAAATAAAATAATAATAATAATAATAAAATAATTTTAAGTTCTTGTTGGTCGATGATAGTGAAAAAGTTAGGAATATATATAATAAATCCCGTTTACTCAATTGGTACCGGTGGTAGTCAGCATGAAGAATGGCTGCGAAAAAATTAATATACGCAATGTATGGCTGGGATTGGAAGACCGTCTGGGATAGCCATGCCCGGGATCTAACTCCTTCCCTCACCGTCCTTATTTTTTATCAAAAAAAGATGCTCGCAGACTTTGGCTCATCGACCTCCTCAATGCTTGGTCGACTTCAGGTAGATATATATCCAAATCCATCTCGATCGCCGTAAAGGTCTCCATAAATATAATCACAGGGGATGGAATAAAGAGGAAGGGAACTGGAGAGATCTTGGCCTCATCTTTCCCAGCAAGTTGTTGCATGGAGACGTACGTCCTACCGGAGTGTAAAATGCCCCGTAGAGCAATTACCTCAATAGGATGCGGACATTGTTTAATTTTCTACCATTAAAAATCAATCAACCTGGAAGCAGCTTAGAAGGGATTGTTATATGCTATTCATAAACTTCGCATATTAATCTAGAAGATTATTCCATAACTATATATTATCAAATGACTTTCAGACTCATATATTAGCGTGGATAGACCCTATCCTATTTTGTATGATCATAAGAGCATTCATTATTAATCTCTCCAATTATACATATTTATATTATTAATTTGGATAATTCTTTATGTAGTGCATCAAACGGGATCCATGATTTAAATAAATTTGGATACTCTTTCTGTTCAGTTTAGCATCCATAGATGCATTTTTTCCAGAGCAATATATATTATTCAAGATAGATTATTGTATCTTAGGGATGGAATCACTGTAAACCTGTATGTAAGGGATGGATCATATTCTTAGAACAGTACTTCACACATCTTGATCCATCCAGGCAAGGCATTTTCAATCATTTACTTGTTTTAATTTTTTATTTTTTATTATAATACTATCTTAAAATTATATAAGCAACATAGATTTTTTTTTTTTTTTTTTCTTCATTGATTTTTTTTCAACAAGCTGTGCACCGGTGAAAGAGCTAGTATATACTTTGATCGCTTGCTTCCAAAACGGCGAGGCAATATTCAAGACGTACCGAGATGGTTCGGAACGGGGTCTCTTGGAATGGTTCGTAGATCATCCTTACCGGGTTGCACCAATGTTTTCCTCGATCAAGATAGAAATTCCACCACCATTTCATCAGAAGTGTTTGACTTGGAGTTCTAAGATGAATTATATCAAGACTTCCGAGATTTTTGGGACGGCTGATGTATTACTTGTGGTGTGGGATCATTTTTAGAGATATCCTACCCCATTCACAGGACAAAAAAGCTGGTACAGACGCAACTTCACTTCGGTGCAAGTGTTTGACGTTGTTGGCCTCCCAGAGGGGCTGCGTTTGCCACCGTTATTTTGGAGAGTTGTGCTTGCTTTATGTCCAACTGGTTATGGATTTGAGATATAATTTTATAAAAGACCCGATTAAATTCAAAAATTATTCTTTGAGACATGTAATAGTTAAGTGAGTAAGAGGTTATTATCCTTCTTCTTTTTCATTTTGACCAAATGATATCTTGATTGTGTTGGATTGACGTACTTATCCTTAGTATAGAAAAGCTGTAAAAATCTAGTACCTTAGATCGAATATTTTTTGATAGAATGGAAGTCTACGAGAACAGCTATGCTGAATTTATCCTCCTGTTCCTTTTCTATATAATATATATATATATATATATATATATATATATATATATATATATATATATATATATATATATATATATATATATATATATATAAAGAGTTGTTGGGGTGAAGAATGGGAATGAATGAGTCGAGGGATGAGGTTGGGTGTTGGAGTGGGTATACGTACAGGAGATAAAAATGGGGAGGAGAATGGCGAAAGCTAAATTTTGTGCATTCTTTTTAGGTACTAAGTTAACAGCGTGTAATCTTTAACATATACAAGATAATAATAACTTGCTATGAACATTATGATATCATTTTGTCATGGTATACAACCAAATGGCAAATATTCTTTGAACTTGTGCTATTGGTTATCTATCAACAATATTATTAGATACTTAGTAGTTGTAATGACAAAGTAAGATGAAAATAATAGCAAAAATCATGAAGTAATTAATTACCTAGAATATCGATAATATTAAAAATCAACTGCCTAATAATTTTAATCATTTTATTAAATTTAAAAAATAAATAACTATTATACAATTTCCTAAATGTAATCAGGTTTTTACTAGAAGATTTTAGTTTGTATAAGATATTGAACATTAAGTAGGTATAGTAGTGGCCTCTTTAGAATATTTGGGTTAACTAATCATAATATTCACAAACATTAGATATATATGAATAGGATATAAACATTATTATGATGAAAGTAAAGATAAAAAGAAAATTTTCTTTAGAGTACCTTCATCGGTGAATCTTACCGTAATTTGATGGTTGATGGGATAGACTTGAAGCTAAAAAAAATAAATAAATAAATACAGCAAAAGAATCAATCAATATTATCTTATTACCAAATATTTGATTCACCCTCTGATATGGCAACTGCTAGTATGGACTTGAAGATTTCTTGGACCATCGAATGTACTACCATCCGTGATAGATTATGGTATCCAACTAAGCATGATTGGATAGACAGATGAGCCCGGGGTGCCAAGGGCAAATAACCCATCACCCACGTGTGATCGGTGGCAAGACCCATCAACCGACTAATTTCATCCTGGCCAACTAGCCGGTTCGAAGCCAAGTAGCAGGAAGCAAGTACAATCATCTAGCATGATACCCCAACTTTTAGTCCTACCGACTTTCTATTCAACTCCAGCTAGCTAGTTGATCGTGTCGGCCCGTTGAGCCCGGGCGTATGGACAAGTCTCCTTTCCTTTCTAGCGGAAGCAAGATGGCTGGCGATCCAACCAATCACGGTTATTCTAGCATAAATCATGGCGGACATAATCCTAACAAACTCTGATATCATAATAGAAAAGATTCCTCCAGTCAGAGCCCCAGGGGATAGAATCTTGCCATCTTAGCCAAGTTTGTTATGCATGTTAGAGATCGACATCACATAATAATATTCTGTTATGCCATGCAACCATATAAAAAGATAAGAGGGACCTCCAGTCTAGGTACGTTTCGAATGTCCCCACACGACTGCTTACATAGTCACCGAACCACCACAGGCTCTCAGCTCCGGCTACTGTAACCTTTCATTATCCGTACACTAACTTGAGCTTTGGAGTGTCCTCGCCGGTAATCATAATCCAGGAATCTTTTTGTAGGTTTCAGAAGTGAAATGATCCAACTCAGCTTTTCACTCCTTCAGGAGAGCCTAGAGTTCATTTCTCCATCACTAGGGTTCAATGGCGTGTGACTTGACGGCAATAGATTGGCGTACCAGGTAAGGGGGCAAAACAACTCGTGACCGCAAGAAAGCGATTGCTACATGACGAATACCCATTCACCGTGGCTCGAAGTTATGGCGGTGACCCGTGCCCAGGACTCCTCCACTAGTCATGTGGGAAACCTTTCATGCCGTGATGACCAGTGCAATCAGGGGGTGGAGCTACTAGCTCCACCACCTCTACCATTGTTAACTTAGCAGGACCAGCTCGCCATCCTTATCCAGTAGGTCGAAATACTAGTAACGACGGTCCTGAACCTGTAGCACCAGCAATGATCCATGGCCACACAACAACAACCAAGGACCCTAGCTATCCCTGCCGTCGTTGCTCGCACCAACCACCAATCCCCTCTTGGGAGGCCCTTAAATTAGCAGGCCCCCCTCCATCGATGGTCCCCTTCACCCCATTGGACTAGCCACCAGGTCTCTCGTGGGAGATCGCAGTATCATAGGGCCACCTGCTAAACCTAGTGTAGGTCTCCTACACCACGCAGAGTGGTCCCTCTCAGTAAGAGCGATGATCGGGAAAGAGGCCAAGCACGAGCATCCCGGTCTCCATCCACCTTGACTTCATAATCTTTCAAGGGGCCCACTAACGAGGTGATCTGGCATCCGGTCCATTAGCACCTTAATGAATATGATCACAAACTGGCTGATCTCAGCCACCGGTTTGCTAACTTCCAAGGCAGAAATCGTGAACTGATAGATTATGTAGCCCATCCTCTTTCCCACTAAGTTCTGGATGAATCAATTTCCAATTTATTTCAAATGTCCCAGCTGGATCCATATGATGGTACCACAGATCCATTGGATCATCTCGAGAGATACAAGGCTCTCATGAAAGTACAGGGCACATCCGATGCCCTTCTCTGTGTTGCCTTCCTAGCCACACTCTACAAGGCAGTAAGAGCTTGGTATTCCCGACTCGAATCGAGAAGCATTGACTCCTTCAAGCAATTAGAGAAGAAGTTCATGGCACATTTCAATGCTTGTCAAAAAATGCCATGAAAGGTAGACAACCTTTTCTCCATTCGGCAGCAAGATGGGGAGTTATTTGGAGACTATATGGTCTGATTCAAGTTGGCTATGCTAGAAGTCTATCATCTAGATGAATTGATGGCCATGTTAGCTATGAAAAAGGGATTCCATACCTCCGCTTCACATACTTCCTAGATAAGATGCATCCCAGGTCCTACTCAGAGTTGTTGACCCATGCATAGAAGTGTATCCGCATGGAAGAGGGAGATTGGATCCAGAGGGAGTTGGACAGAAAGCTCTAGAAGAAGAAAGCCTGCGGGAAACCAAGAAGAGTCAAGGTAAGGAAGTCAGACCTACCCCACTGACAAGACACCAAGTCAAAAGCCTTCGCTGACAAGAATGATTGGTATACTCATCTTCTCACCCCCAAGACCAAGATCTTGATAGAATAAAGGAAAAGCAATATCTCTGTAGGCCTCCTGCACTGAAGTCATCATTAGCCAATCGAGACAAGATCAAGTCTTGCTAGTTCTACTATGACATGGCCACGATACCGAGTGATGCCACCATTTAAAGATGGAGATCAAGGATCTCATCCAACACAGCTACCTCAAAAAGTATATATGCAGAGGAGCCCAGACCAACCCCAAAGTTTTGACCATCAACAAGTTTAGGTTGAGGTTGACAATGCCTCGACTAAAAGACCAATCAGCATGATTTTATGGGGGGCAGGGATAGCATCAAAGAGGTCGAGAGGAGAGGGGAGAATTGAAACTGTAATCCCTTTTCTAATAGGGACCTTATTGAGGTTCAAAATTCCAATAATGATGCTGTCATCATAGATATAAAGATAGCAAAATATGCTATAAAAATAATTATGGTCGATAGTGGAAGCTCTATAGACATCCTTGATAAGTCTATTAAATATCCCAATTGAAGCATTAAAATATATATTAATTAATCATTATTCTTTAAGAATTAATATTTTTACTTATGTTTTATAAATAAGATGTTCATAGATGGAAAGAGCTTGATCTATAGAATCCAAAGAATCAAACGGCACTCAAATTGGAGTTCAAACGGGCCCAAAATTAACCTAAATCTAAGATCTGCACAGATTTTATAGCAACCGGTCCATGGTGGACTAGCCGCTCGATCTATAGGCTCTCTTCTATGGATCATCCTCTTCCCATCATAGACACTATGAGATGTCATCACCGGCCATCACCCATCACCGCCATCTTAGCCTCCCAAGCCACAGTCATAGCCCAAGATGCCGCCATGGTTGTCCTTCCGCTCGTTGCCACCACCATGCCCATCTTTCTTACAGCCATCGGCCATCCTTTGCTCATCACCGCCACTTCCCCATTGCTCTCGATCTTCCTCACCATCCCGAGATGCCTGATGCTGACACCAGCCATCTCCCTCTCAACCCATGTCGCCTTCACCCATTTTGAGCCGCCAATAATGCTGCAGCCTGCCACCTGCCCACTACCATATCATTGCTTGTCGTCACCTCCTACCCATCATGACCACCGATGTCATTTCCTCATTGCTCCTCCCTAGTCTAGATGATGGTCAGTTGCCACTTCCTTGCCACCAAGACACCCGTCTCCTCTAAATCCACCATAAGCATCCATCGCTACTGCCTTCCGAGCTCTTAGTCCAATCCACTATGCTGCCGCCCCCTTCTCAATCCGAATCATTGTCACCACCGGCTATCCTCTCCACCGCCACTCCTCTACCCACCACTTGTACCTTCAATATAAATGAGTTTGAATGGAGGAAGGAGTTCCCAAGCGCAATCCATGGCTATCTGACATCCCTGAGGCCATCCAATATAAGATCCAATGGTGGGATTTGGTTGATGGCTAGGAGACTCAATAGAAGATGGATTTAAGTGGCAAAACCATATGATTATTTAATCTAATACCTTAGTGAATCTCTCAAGATTGAACACTCAATACTATAAGGGTTTTGCTCCAGTTCGTTCCAAGATTTAGCCTATGCCAAAAGTATTTAAAAGGAGGCACAGGGGACATCAAGAAGCAACCAGTAACTAGTAGTAGCCATTTTTATTTTACTTTTATTTTGTAATTAGTTTAAGTTACTAAAAAAGAGGAAGAGGACTAAAGAAAGATTTCTTTGGGAGAAGAGGTATTGTGACAGAGCCCCAAATATCCAAGAAGATATATCCAGGAACCATGCATGACTGAGGTGCAGTCTATAGAGTAAAACATATTTCCATACATAAATTTTTATATTTAATTTTCTATTCTACGCAATTGAATAAATACTTGCAATTTCTATTTCAATTTTTTTATATTTGATTCCCTGAATAAATTATCTATAGGTGGGATGGATTATGATCTTGACTTGATATGTTCATGCTCAGCATAGATAATTAATTCTAGGATTTTATTTTTACATAATTAACTTGTTAGAATCTGTTCAACTAAATCATTGGATAGCCTATACTTGTGAGACGAGTCATGATCTTAATAAGATATAGTTCATACTCAGTAAGATAGTCTATATTAAGAATTAGTTTATAAGATTCCTGATTAATTACAGACTTTGATTGTTTAGATTAGAATAAATATATGATTTAGGTTTATGATTACCTAGAAACCTAAAGATGTCGTTTTATCATATAAACCCCTAGATTTTATAATTTATTAAGATTAGTTAGTTTTTATTAAAATATTAAATACTTTTAAAGATTTAAACTTTTATCTTTTTTTATTAAATAATTATTTTAGATCCTGGAGAATACGATCCTTACTCATCCTAGCTATAGTAGTGAGTTAGATTTTTATTTTTGATCGTCCTATGACAAGTGATCAATTATTTTCTATGATGCTTTTGTTCATATGAATCTACTTATGAATCTCCTCAAACCAATGTTTGTGCTTCTAGTCGGCTTCACGGGAGATTCAGTTAAAGTAGAAGGGAAAATCATGCTACTGGTCACCGTAGGTACCTTGCCCAGGCAAAGTACTGTTCCTATAACCTTTACAGTTATTCATCTATCCTTGGTATATAATATAATTCTCGGATAGCCCAGATTAAATCGCTTGGATGCTGTCATCTCTACTAAACTTTTTTGTCTACTTTCAATTAAGAATGGAGTCGATGAGATGCACGGAGACTAGCTGCTAGCTAGACAGTACTACTATATTAGCATCAAGGATGCAGAAGGTAGATGAGGTGCTGCCTATGGAATAACTGGACTAGAGGGAACCAAGAAAAAAGGGAGAACTAGCATAGCAACTACATTCCTTTCTATGAGGGGGGGACCTAGTGAAGTTGGTTCAAGTAGGTGCCCTACTACCAAAAAGGGAAAGAAATCGGCTACTCGACTTCCTTTGGGTTAATTCGAATATTTTTGCATGGTCGATGTCAGACATGTTGGGGATTCCCCTTGAAGTAATCATATATAAGTTGAACATTGATTCGGGGTTTAGATTGATCAAATAGAAGAAAAGGAGCTTCACTCCAGAGAGGTAAAGAGCAATCGATGAAGAAATTGACAGGCTACTCGCTGTGCATTCATTCAAGAAGTATAATATTCCAACTGGCTTGCCAATATTGTTATGGTTAAGAAAGTCAATGAAAAGTAGAAGATTTGCATCAACTACATGACCTCAATAAGGCATATCCAAAAGCAATTTTTCATTATCAAAGATAGATTAGCTAGTCGATGCAACATCAGGGCATAAGCTGTTAAGCTTCATTGATGCCTTCTCAAGATACAATCAAATTAAAATGGTTGCAAAAGATGAGGAGAAAATCTCCTTTGTGATTGATAAAGGTGTTTATTGCTATAAAGTGATGCCTTTCGATCTGAATAATGTGGGAGCCACCTACCAGCAACTGATTAATAAGATTTTCAAGGATCAAATAAGCTATAATATGAAGGTTTACATTAATGACATGCTTGTCAAAAGTACTAAGGTAACTGATCACAGTGTCGACTTGGAAGAAGCTTTTAATAACCTCCATCGCCATCGAATGAAGCTGAACCCCAGCAAATGTGCGTTTGGTATCATAGCGGGTAAGTTTCTTGGCTTCATGGTTACCAAATGAGGCATCAAGATAAATCCAGAAAAGATCTGGATGATTGTGGATATGCAGTATCTAACCTCCAAGAAGAAAATCTAGTAGCTAACTGGTCGAGTAGCTGCTCTTAGTCGGTTGATATCCAAATCAGCCAAACATTGCCTACCCTTCTTTAAGGTCCTATGCAAAATACATGATTTTACATGGATGGAGGAATGCCGACTGGCCTTTGAGAAATTTAAAAAGTTCCTTATCTCACTACCTTTACTTTCCAAGCCAGAAGTTGGAGAAGAACTCTTCCTATACCTTGTTGCCACAACGAAAGCAGTCAGTTCTATGCTCATCCAGATGGATGATAAGAAGGTCCAAAAGCTAATCTACTGCACTAGCAAAGTGCTCCATGACATGGAGATCAAGTACTCCAAATCTAAAAAGATTATTTTTATATTAATTATCTTTTCTTAATATCTTAGACCCTCCTTTCAATCCCATCCTATCATCATTTTCACCGACCAACTGCTCAAAGCCATTTTGCATCAACTTGACATCTTTGGGTGACTAGTAAAATGGACTATCAAACTCAATGAGTTTGATATTTCTTATCATCTGAGGTTATCCATCAAGGTCCAGGTCTTGGCTGACTTCTTGGTCGAATGCACGTGATCGAATGACCAGCCTGAAGAGGCACAAACCAAGCAACCTCCTGAATCATCCAACATGGGTTCAACTAGATCCTTCACATGGATGGCATTCCAACTCGTAAGGGAGAGGAGCAGGACTTATCCTAATGAACTTGGAAGGAGTAATCACCGAGTATGCTCTGCACTTTCTATTTAAGGCAACTAATAATCAATCTAAGTACTAGGCGCTGCTAGCTAGGTTGAAGCTGGTAAAAGAACTTAGAGTGTAGCGCCAAGGGTTTTCACTAACTCACAGCTTATAGCCAATCAAATCACCGGCGAGTACAAGGTTTAAGACTTGATAATGGCCAAGTATCTTAACAAGGTGTGAACCTAAATGTTAGTACTCGATAATGGCCAAGTATCGATAATGGCAAGTAGTTCAATAACCAAACCTTCAAGGAGTTATGTGCTGAGTTGCACATCCAACACTGATTCACATCAGTCGGCCACCCTCAAATGAATGAGGAAGTAAATGTAACAAATCGTATGAACCTTCAAGGCCATAGGACCAGGGTAGATGAAGCCAAAGGCAAATGGGCCAAGGAGCTGCCCAGTATGTTGTAGTCATATCACACCACCCCAAGGACTTCAATGTATGAAATTTCTTTCAACTTGGTCTTTGGTATTGAGGCAGTTATATCGGTGGACATCAGCCTCCCAATTATATGGATCGAGCACTATAATGAATCAAGTAATCCAGTTCAACTGAGAACTTACCTAAATCTTTTAAAAGAAACTCATGACAAAGCACGCCTTCAGATGGCCATGTACTAGTAGTGGGTCACTTGGTACTATAATTACTGGATGAAGTCGTAAGCCTTCCATCTAGGAGAATTCATTTTCCAGACTGATCAAGCAAGACAAGCTATCTTTAAATTGGGAAGGGCCTTGTTGGGTAGTAGAAGCCCTACACCAAGGAGCGTACAAGATTGAGGAGCTCGATGGGACTCCGATTCCCTGAACTTAGAATATAAATAATCTTCTAATGTACTACCAATGATGTATTTACTCCACTTGAGAATGAGAAAAATCTCTCTCAACAAGGCTCTCAGCTTTCCACCGATCTACAAAACCTTATGACTGACTAGCCGTAGGTTAATCTCAAAAATGGGTTGCTTGCTAACACTGCATCATATGGCCAATATGTTAATTTCAAAGATAGATCGCTTGCTAGCACCGCATCTTATGGCTAACTAGCCATAGATTACTTTCAAAGATAGGTCGCTTGCTAGTACTACACTCTACGATCAACTAGCCATAGGTTAATTTCAAAATGGGTTGCTTGCAAGCACCGCATCCTACGATCGACTAGTCATAGGTTAATTTCAAAGATGGATTGCTTGCTAGCATCGTCCCCTATATTCGACTAGCCATAGGTTAATTTCAAAGATAGGTTACTTGCCAGCATCGTACTCTATGACCATTTGCTATAGGTTAATTTCAAAGATAGATCACTTGCCAACATCGTACCTTACAGTCGATTAGCTGTAGATTAATTTCTAAGATGGGTCACTTACTAGCACCTAGGATTGGAATTGGGCCAGGCCGAACCGGACCACACCCCTACGTAAGCCCGGCCTGAAAAAAAAATTTAGGCTTTGGGTCAGGCTTAGGCCCAAATTTTTTTTAAAAAATCAGGCTCGAGCCCAAGCCTGAGTCTGGCCCAAGCCCGATTGGGCCAGCTCGAATTATGTTGGCCTAAATAAATGAGGGATGACCAAGAACCAAAAAAATAAAAAGATCGCATGTTGGAAAAGGGATGGGATGATCGGACATGGAGGGGAGAGAGAATCAGCCTACATTCGCCAGATTGGTGCCGTCACCATTGTCGTGATGAGAAAAAAAATTGACAGCAGCCACAATTGAGATTGGTACCTTCGTTGGAGATGTACCAGAGGTGGTATGACAGTGGAGAGGGCGGTGGCTGCTGGCTGTGCTAGTGAGGGGCTAGACATTGATGCCCATATGCAGGATCGAGATGGTGAAGGGGCTACTGAGGACCTCCATGATGATAGAGGTGAAGTTCTCAAAGGCAATGAGCTCGATGCCGTGGCTTTGCCGATGCTTCTTGTGCTCGATCAAGTCATGGATCTTCAGGTCAATGATATCAAGATGGGTGAGGCTCCAAGTGATGATGGAGTCCATGGCAGGGGTAGGGGGCAGTGATGGCAACAACAAGGGGGTGCTGGAGGAAGAGAGGGCCATAGCTCGAGGGATCGCAAGAGATCATCCTCGATGCAGAGCCACTCGACAAGGAAGCAACGAAGAGGGGAGGAGAGTTTGGATGAGTGTGGCCCGGTGGAGAGGGAAGGAGAGGTTGGATGAGGAGAGGTCAAGACCAGTGGTAGTGAGGGTTTTGTCTTAACGAGAGAAGGAGAAATAAAAAAGTGAAAAAAGTAATAACTAATAACCTTTCGGGCTTGGGTCGGGCTTATGTTGGGGCTGGGTTTGGGCTGGTCCAAGCCAGACCAAAGGGAAGCCCAAGCCCAACCCAAAAATTGCATGGGCTCAAAAATCAGGCCCAAGCCTAGCCTGATCTACTTCAGGCCTGGCCCAAAGCTTGACCATATTTCAGCCCAATTCCAACCCTACTAGTAGCACACCCTATGGTCGATTAGCTATAATTTAATCTTAAAGATGGGTTACTTGCCAGCATGGTACCCTACAACTGACTAGCCGTAGATTAATTTCAAAGATGGGTCGCTTGCCAGCACCACACCTTATGGTCGACTAACCATAGGTTAATCTCAAAAATAAGTCACTTGCCAGCACCACACCCTATAGCCAACTAGCCATAGGTTAATCTCAAACATAGGTTGCTTGTCAGCACCGCATCCTATGACTGACTAGCTATATGTTAATCTCAAAGATAGGTTGCTTGCTAGCACCATGACCTTTCTGCTCGACTAGATATTGGTCAAATTAAATAGCATCTTTATGCCACAATAATCCTTTATGATCATTTGGACATCAATCAGGATATGAACCAATTTCAATTGCTATGTTTATTACGGCCAAACCCTCATGACCCTACAGTCAACTCTGGCCCAACGCCGGCATAACCCTATCAATTGCTAAGTTTCAATTCTTATAGTGAAGCCTCATTGGTCAGACAGCCTCTCATAGCTATTGATTGACCGACTAGGGGCCTGGGAAGAACCTGAAGGCTAGACTACCCATGGTGTTGATCGATGCACTTGCTAAGTGAAAACTGAACAATACATAACCAAGCACATCCAAACAATACAAATTCAAGCACAAGACTTGTTAAAAAGAACAAAAATTCTTTTACTTGAAAAAGTTTTTTACAATAAAAGAGGCTTCATTGACATGAAAGCCTCTACAAAAAGAAAAGAGAAAGAGGGGCTATGCTTGGATACAAAATGGGTAAAGAGAAGAAATGGAAGATCAGCTACTTGAGATAGGGGCTACAGAGGAACCGGGCTCAACAGCCACTATCGTGGCATTGAAGATGGCCTCTGTCTTGGCCACCACCTAGGCAATCACTTCCTGCATGGAGATGGAACCTGCTATTTTTTTCTCGATCCCTACATTCTTGAGGAGCTCCACTGCGATGCTGAGCTTATCCTTTTTAGTAATGGCCTCAGCCATGGTTTTCTCTGGCTCTTTAACATTTTTGGTAGCCACGATCTCTATGGCAATTATGACTTCGACCTTCTCAACCTTAGTAATTGAGGCCTTGTCAGAAGCTTCTGCCTCACCCTCCTCCTCTTCTTCCTTCTCTCTGACCTCGGCTATGATGCCTCACAAGTCAAGGCCAGAGAAGGCTTCAAAGATCTTTGCCTTGCATTTGGTGAAGCCTTTCAGGTAGGCATCATAGACAGCCTTCCCTACTTCACTTTTGAAGTCTTTCGAGCCCTTGAAGTCCTCAACGGCACAAGACACCGCCAAAGCCACTTTTACCTCTATGGTGCTGGCCTTAGCCTCACCTCCCTTAGCCCCCTAGTTGGCTTCCTTTGTCACGTCGTAAGCTGCGTCGAGACTCTAGTTGGCCAAGATGGTCTTAGACTCCCAGTACATCCCCTTGGGGACCATGTTAGCAAGGTGGATCCCCAGATTGAAAGCCTCTTCCTCTTCACTCTTGAGCTCTTCCTCCTTCTTCAATTGGGCCTTGAGCCCCTGAATAGTGTTCTGAGAAGCCTCCTCCTTCTTCTTCAATTGGACCTTGAGCCTCACTCATAGTGAGCAACTTCTCCAAGAACCTTGCCTATCTCTTGACCATCTTGGCCTTGTCCTTCCATGATTCTAGTGATTCTGTTGATTTATTAGATAACCCCTTCATGGCAAGGATGTCATGAATAAGCTACGATAAGAAAAGGAGCTTAGGATTAGCTTCTTGGTGCATGAAGGAACCAATCAAGAGTAGAGTGGGAAAATACCTATCCCATGCAGTTGACATATGGCATCTGAGTAGATCTCGCCTGGAGACCATGACCATCGCTTTAGCTGATCCTAGGGGAGAAGTATATGGTCGAGCAGATCCTCAGTCAACTTCTTATTCTTGAAGACAGAGGTGGACGGATGCACCTTCATCCTCAGCTTAAGAACCTCTTTCTCATTTAGGAAGGCCTCCCTAGGAGAGGATGGCCCAGCTCGGATCGGAGAACTTGGCAAACTAAGCCCCACTACAAGAGAGGATGCCAGTGGAGTAGCCAAGCTCTGTAGTCAGACGGGCGACACCACCAGGGCGAGCACGGGAGCGGGCAGCAATGATGTTGAGATCTCCATGACCTCCATACTGGCAGCTATGGGGGCCTCCTCTAGATGGGGCACGAGAGTGCCCCTCGGTGGCAGTGCAATAGCAGGTAAGATGGCAGGTGAGTCTGTGCATGGCCTCTTCTTGGCCGCCTTTCTAGATTTCTGAGTGACACTCCTTTTTCGATCGACATTTTTTATGTCCTCCATCAAGAACTTCATATCTATAGAACAACCAAGTACAAGGTCCAGTTAACCATAAGTAATCTAACCGAGAAAATACATGAGGAATTCTCACCTAAGGCTTGTATTGGGCTGATTTCGGCCTCATATAAGTTTTGTTCTCATAATAACTCTTCCTCTTTTTGGACCTTCGAATTAAGGAGCTATTCATAGATCTCCTAATCGATAGATCCACCTCATAATCTTGGTTGGGAGACTTGTCCAGGTCGCTCTAAACCCAATTCACCCCCTCAAGGAAGATGAAAAAGATGTTACTCTTCTATTCCTTGATAGAAAAAGGCAAATTAAATCAGATCATCCCTTAGCGAGGGGCTAGGAACCACCACCCTCTCTCTGTCGAATGATGCTTCAAGATGAAGATTGCCCTGAACAAAGAAAACCTAGGAAAAATCCCATGGACATGGTAGAGAACCAAGAAGGAACAGATAGTCTGGAAAGAGTTCGGGGTCAATTGAACTAGGACAAGGCAGTATTGGTCAATTAGTGTAAGAATGAAAGTATGGAAGGGTAGACGAAGACCCGCTTGAAGAAATGCCTCAAATATGGCAATTCCCCCTTCTAGGCCAGAGGTTACCCTATCACTTGGACCAGGAGCACTCATCCATATATGGTCCGGGATCCCGTACATTATATGGAGGAGAAGGGTGTTTGGTGTAGACACCATCATGCTATGCTCATCAGACTGGCAAAGGCCTAAATCAGCATGGGAGCCAGAACCAGCACAAGAGGCAGAACCAGAGTGAATCTACTAATCTGTCGTACTATTCTAAAAGGGGATTCTTTCCCTTCTTGGTCTAAGGGATCAGGTCTGTACAAATATGGTTCTTCTAAATCCAAAAGATCGAAAACATGGCTCACTAAGTGCTCGTCACCCTCAGATGAACTAATGAAAAAAGAAGACAAAATCTTAATAAAAGAGGGGACCTAAAAAGGACAAGGATCATTCCATGCAGTCTTGCCCAAGGAGCCCTATTGGAACCCTAAGAAGGATGAGGACAGGAAGTAGATGGCAGAAGGAGAAGGAGACCAACCTACAGAAGAGGACTTCCAAAGGTAAGTTAAGATTTAAGACTTTCCTTCCTAATTGCCTCTCTACAAGTCAATGGAGAAGAAATCCTCAAAGTAGTGCCAGAAATCCATTTTAGATCAGAGGCTCCAACAGTCCAGATTTCACTCACCCTAGTTTGTCCTCCCAGATTTTGATGCATTGCAGACATCCAATCGCAAGCATCACAGCACCTCAGATCTTTCCCACTTCTTCTAATACCTGATCCTAGGAAGCACGAACAAATCATTTTGAATCATTGCTTCTAGGACACATGGCAACCAATCGCCGATCGAGGGAAGACGTGAAAACCACCTCCTATGGGGAATTAAATATGGCCCCATAGGTGTGCCACATTAGCTCTCCCCCTCCCATGCTGGAGGCATCTAGGTAGCTGGCAACACCTTACCTCATAGGATAGAAAAGAAAAGAAAAGAAAAGCTAGCTACTCCCATCACTCAGAAAGGATAGAAAAGAAAAGCTTTCTGAGCTTGGAAGTCGGGGGCATCTGATATGGCAACTACTGATATGGACTCGAAGACTTCTTAGACTGTCAAATGCACCACCATCCATGGAAGGTCATGGTATCTAGCTTGGCACAACCGAATATGTGGATGAGCCCAGGATGCTAAGGCCAACTAACCCATCATCCATGGGTGATTAGTGACGGGACCCGCTGGCCAACTAGTTTCATCCGGGCTGACTAGTCGGTTCAGAGCCAGTAGCAGGAAGCAAGTACAACCATCTAGCATGATACCCCCACTTCTAGTCCTGTCGACTTTCTATTCAACTCCGGCTAGCTAGTCGGTCATGTCGACCCAATGAGCCTGGGCATATGGACAAGTCTCCTTTTCTATCTAGCGGCAGCAACACCTAGAAAGCCCGTGACTCAGTCAATCATAGTTATTCCAGCATAAATCATGGTGGACATGATCCTAACAAACTCTAATATTATAACAGAAAAAGATTCTTCTGGTCAAAGTCCCAAGGGACAGGATCCCGTCACCTCAGCCAAGTTTGTTAGTCAGTTAGAGATTGACACCCCCACAATAATATCCTATTATGCCACACAACTATATAAATAGGTAAGAGGGACATCCAGTCTAGGTATATTTCGAACGTCCCTATATGATTGCTCACACAGTCACCAGATCACCATAGGCCCTTAGCTCTGGTTGCTGTAGCCTTTCGTTATCCATATACTAACTTGAGCATTGGAGTGTTCCTACTGGTAACTCCGATCCAGGGATCTTTTTGTAGGTTTCGGAAGTGGAACGATCCAACTTAGCTTCTCACTCCTCCAGGAGAGCCCGTAGTACCTTCTTCCATCGTTAGAGTTCAATGACGTATGACTTGATGGCAACACCGCCTAGTGATAGTAAAGATATCACTTCGGGATTAACAAAGATATAATTAGGATAACTAGAATATTATTAGGTTCTAGTGACAATTATTGAGTGTGGATGTTAAAGCTGGGATTGTGGGGTAGGGTAATTTATGCACTACATAAATCAAGTTAATTAATGAACAATCATATATGAACTTTGCACAATAATATTAAAATATATCATTCATTAGAATCAAAGTTTATTATACAAGTTAGTATCATACCATATTGGTATCGAATCGGTACATTATCTAATATCGTACCAATACTCAATATGATATCTTATACTATATTGAGCCGCATACTGATATCGTGATAAAATAGTACTGATATGGGGTCCTATTCTAATTAAGATGGCAAATCTGGACTAAAATGATTTTTTTTTGTGGGCACTCTTGAGCAAACGATGGTGAACGCTGCTGGAGGGTAGGTTATCATTGGAACAATTTCATTCAAGAGAGCTTTTACAATAGGAGGAAGCTAGGCAGACATTCTTTAGCTCTTAGAAATGCTCCATCACCCTTTTGGAGACAACATCTTAGGACAGAAGGATTATTCTATCACCAGTATCAAGATGAAGGTTGGTAATGGTGCAGATAATTGATTTTGAATTATGTTCTTTTGTTCATAGAATTTTTGTGCTGGCTAAAAATTAACAGAATAATACTATCCGGGACTATAAATTTTCTGACAATGATCAATGCCCATTTTGGCCTAACTCTAAGTACCATCTGATCACCATGGAGAAAGGCTAGTAAGGAGATCAAGCTGCAATATATTTTACAATTGATAAATCTTTGTAACATAGCACACAAGATGGAGTGGCAGTGGAGCAAAGCAAATCAGACATTTTGGCTACTAAAATCTTTCTACGACCTTTTCCATTGTCCAGTTGTGATAACTTCCTACTTCATTACAATTTGGAGAAGCTTCATTCCAAAGAAAATAAGTGTTCATTTGGCATCAGTTAATCAACTTTTTCTTTATAGCAAGGTCATCTTTGGACTATTCTTTCATTACGGCATGTACCAATGGAGGATTCAGCAAAGCCAGAAGGAGATCAGTGATATCTGGGGAGAATGGTGGAAGGAATGCATTAGAAAGCCGTGGTTAAAAGGTTGGGATATTTTGGTTGCAGCTGGATGGTAGCAACTTTGATGGGAATGGGTGGGCATTCTTCAAAAACTCGAGGTCCAATATTATGGAACTCATTAGAAAGAGCAAAGCAATGCTTGGACTATGGTTGGAGATGGTCCCTATAATAAAGATTCATAAGAAGTGGTAGCCTTCTTCAAGAAAATCCAAGAGAGGACTTTGAGCATGACCTAAAGAGAAGCTCTTGTCTTCTTCTTTCTGTGTTTTCTTTTCTCTTTCCTCTTCCTATGTATTTCTTCATTTTTGACCTTTGAATAAAAATCTTTAGGCATTAACCATTGTTTACCCGAAAACAATGTTTTATTTTCCTTTTTTAGGACAATACGTTGGCCTTAATTTATGGTTCCCCTTTCATGTCGAAGGAACTAAGCACCAAATATTTCCACGGTTAAGTCATCCAGATTTTATTAATTCATTTATTAATTAAAAACTAATGATTGATCATGTAATGCCTAGCCTATATTCAAGTCCGACCCGACTTGGACCTCGGCTCCAATTGAACCCCTTCTAAACCCATTGCCTAAGCCATCGTCTCCTTTTCTTTGACAGCTCTTTTGGTCGGCAGGAAAAAGAAATTTTTATTGAAATATTTTTTGCTGGAAAGCTGATTGCTAAGAATATGATATCCGAAAAAGAGATTTTAGCATATTTAGTTGATCATAAAAAAGTTGCATTTTCCAAAGTGCCTTATATTTGGTTCAATATCTACTTTCAATATGTCTATTTTTTTTATAAAGTAAAAGATTTTATCCTATTCTATTCATAATTTTAAGATTATTTTTTTGAAAAAAGTATAACAATTTTCTTTTCATGAAAAAATCAAAAATTCATATTTCATATGGGTTTTTTTTTTTTTTTTCATGAAACATGAAAAGTTTATTCTCATAAAAATATCACTTTACATTATCTTTTATTTGAAAACTCCAATCAAACAAGAAGAATTTCCCAATTTTCCTTTGACCACACGTCCCCTCTCCTACTCCTATTAACCAAATCAAACGAGTTCTAAGTTTGAAACTTCTTGGTCCATCCTTTCCCACTCACTCACCCCTCTATTGATATGCCTTTTTTTTTTTTTCCTTCTCTTCTCGAGCCTTGCCTACTTTCATTGTTGCTCTATCAAATTTCACTACTACCTCCTAGCTATTCTATATCTATCCTCCTTCGCCTCTCTCTCTCTCTCTATCCCAAGCAAGAAAGATTCCTTTATTTTCTTATTGACCGCACTTCTCTCTTATTCCCATTAACCAAACCAAATGAGCCCTAAGTTTGAAACTTTTTGGTCCATCCTTTCTCATTCGCTCACCCCTCTGTTGATATGCCTCCCTTCTTTCCTTCTCCTCTCCTCTTTCTCTCTCCCCCGCCCCCACAAATATACCAACCCAATTTCTCCCTTCTCTTCTCCCGTTGCCTCTTGTCCATCTCTTCAGTATAATCCCTCTCTCTACCAATGTATTTCATTTCTCATTATCTTAATCTAACACAAGTGCTTATCGTATTCCCCATTCTCTCAATCTAACATTGTTCTTACTTCCACATTGCACAAGAAGAAATTGGATTCAAGGCCTCACCTCTAGCAGAAGGTATAATTTATATAAGCCCCAATATCTTGTGACCATTAATTCAATGGATTATCATAGTTGTGGGATAGATTTGGGGAAAACTCTAAGTCCACCTCTAATATTTTTCTATGATTTCGTGTATCTTTAGAACCATCATGTTCTAGAGATGCTAACAGGAGAACCAACAAAATCTTGGAGATTTATTTTGAAAAATAAGTAACAATTTTGTGATAGAGAAGACCTAGATCTAAAAGATGTCCATAAAGATCTCTTGGCTAAAAATATGCATATATTAATTCTCCTATTTACACAACTTATTTTTAACTAAGTTTCACCATTTTTTAAATTGTTAGTTATGTGTCATCATTGAATTTTGGGAGTTTTTTAGATTAAGAAGTAATATGAGTTGATGAAGTGCTTCAGCATATTTTTTTCATACCTAACTTCTACTGAAACTAGAGTAGTAAGTCCTTTTTTTTTTTTGAAGAACTAGAAAGGTTATTGGAATATTTATTTTGAGACTATATTATATACATTAATTATTGTTATATAAAATCATTTCAAAATTATTTGCATTAATTTTTTAAAAAAATATTTTGTCAATTAGTTTGCATTATGGCACAACATGTTGACAGAATTTGATGAGTTTTTCTTGTAAGAAGGCAATGGATTTTGCAAGATGGTTAACTATTGAATTGTATACTTAAGAGCCAAGCACCTGGCAATAGTATGCCCTAGTCCATTATGAAATTCGCATTGAGCATTAGGATCAAAGCCTTTTAGATAGGAAGAGCTAAGGGGGTCTCTAGGTGGTGAGTGGAAAATAGATAAGAAGAGATACAGTTGGAGAAATAAAAAGAGCAATTAGTTTAAACAAGAGTTCTTTTAATGGATTGGGATGGGTATTCAGAGTGAAGGAGAAGGAGGTTTATATCATGAGTTTTTGGGTCTAACTAGATCAGATTTGAATTGGGTCAAATTCATATTTTGTCATCTCAAATTAGCCTTAGATGATATAAAGTTTGGATTATATTGGGTAGTCATGTGTTGAAAATTACATGACCCAAGCATGACTAAAATTTTAGATTGGATCCAATTCTAAAACCCAACCCAATCCACAAGTTTTCTAATAAGGAGAGGGCCGAGTCTAATTAAGTCAAGGGATGGACCATTTGGATGGAGAACCTTCTCCCTAACCCTACACAAACTATTAAAGGTGAATTCCTATTGAATCTTTCATGCAAAAAAATAATCAATCTTATTTTGCAACAATAACCATTAAATCATATCTTACACAACTTTCAAAGCATCAAAAGTTCTTTCTCATGCTTATATGTATGGATCTTAAAGCCAGTATTGTGCAATCCAATGGTTGACAACAAAAAATTATTCTTTAGCATGAAAGAGACAACCTGTTATGATGACTCTTTACTTGGCCTCGAGAGAACTCAGGCAAAGACTAAGTTGGAGTAGACTAAATCTACCAATTACATCAAGCAACCAAAGCACTCAAGGTTAAGAAACAAGTAAAATTGACATGACACCCCTCAATGCACCTTGACCGAGTAAGCGCTCAAACCCGATTAACTTCCAAAACAAATTTAGTCAAGTACGTTGGGATAGTGTCAAAGCTACTTTAGTTGGCATTTAAGACACCAACCATTGTCTAAGGCACTCAAGCAAGAGGCGAGGGTGAACGTGAGATAGCTGTCATAACAGAAAGCCATTTTCCTAACCAAAAGAGGTTAAATCTCAACCATAAGCTATTGCTCCTGATCGAAAGAAGTTGATCTCAACAAAAAGCTATTATACTCGATCGAAAGAGGTTACCTCCTGACAAAAATTGGTTGTTGCCCAGTTGGCCAACCCAAAAAGGGGGTGAATTAGGTTTGTAAAAATTTTAGCAAGTATGTACCTCTTGAAACCTTGTGTGGTGAGTGAAGTAGATAGAGTATTGCATACAGAAGTAAATAAGAATGCAAAAGCAAGAACAAACACAAACACCATAAGATTTAGAGTAGTTCGGAGCAACCTAGCTCCTACGTCTACTATCCAAGGTGCGCTCTTGGGATTTCCACTATATTCATCCGGAATACAGTCGGATTATTTTTCTATGGGCTCACAATCCAAAATCCTAATACAAAGTTAGTTTTTCCAGGCTCACTAACAACCCAACTTAATTTTTAAGTCTAACCAACAACCTAAAACCAATTCACAAGCTACAACCACCTGCTGTACTTGTAACAACTCAAAAACATAGTATCAAAAGAAGAAACACAAAAAATAAACCCAATGTGTTGAATGGTTGTAGTTGAAGCTCTTAATGAGGCCTTCTTGAATGTTTCTTCAGTGCTCTTCAAGGCTCTCTTAACTCTTCAAAAATTAACTCAAGAAAGTAGTTGGAAGTTGTTGGAGAACTTGAGTTTCTACTTGAAAACTCTTGGTATATTCAATACCCTTTTTTTTAAAAGCTCTTTCTCTTCTCTTAAATCCATTATTTATAGCTTCTTGAAGTATTTCCAGATGAATATGGCCATTGAAATCTCTTGGAAATCGAAAACTAGCCATTAGAAGGCTTTAACTTCAAAAATTTTGAATTATGGAACTAGCCGTTACTGCTAAAATTATTGGAAGGTGAGTCGACTCACAGAACTTGAGTCAGCTCAAATTATCAGTGAAGTAATTCTACAGTCTGTGAGAGTTGACTCTTATTAAATTAGAGTCGGCTCGGTTGACTGAAATCTCAAAAGCTACTTTCTGTCACTCTGTAAGAGTCGGCTCTGATCTTCTTTAAGTCGACTCAAATATTTTGTATCAGAAAAGTGCTGTGCCGTGCTAAGAAATATAACAGCTCTATTTATTAGAGTTGGATCGAGTTGAAAGTTCTCCAAAGTCTTTCAAATAGCTTCAAACTACTTTCAAACAAATCCTAAACTCATTCTAAAATATTTATACTTAAAATTATATTGATTTGGCCCTTTTTCATGAATATACAATTGAATTTATTTAGGGCTTTCAAAAGATTGAAAAAATACATGTGTTGCCGCGCTTCCACCTGGACTGGGCTCGGCTCGCTGCGCTGGAGAGCTCCTCCGCCGGTCAACCTACACAAAGTTCCCTGGGCGCCGGAGGTGTTCCAGCGGGGGACACTCCGATGCTTAAGTTAGCAGGGGATCTGGAGCAACATAATGGAGAGAAAAATGAGAAGTGTAGCATGGAGAGGGAAGAGAACCTCTTACCCCTGCGGAGGTCCCTCGGGTACCTTTTATGGGCATGGGATACTACCAAAATCCATTAGAGGGCAGAATAAAAGTTCTTGATTTGCCCCTGGGGGAATCAGAGTGACGGTCAGGTGGCATAAAGTCGTGGCCTCGTCGTGGAGTCCGTTGCAATAGAATTTTGGTACCAGCTAGAGGGAATCTTCCGGAACCTTCGAGCGGTTCCCTGGATGGGAATAAGTCCGTCATGCTCAACAAAAGTGGGCCAGCCAGTCTTCATGTTGGTCAGCCTTCGGTAGGTCGGCCTTTAATGGGTCGGCCGATCTTCAGGTCGGTCGGCCTCCAAACCAGTCGAGCCTGCAGTCAGTCGGCTCATTGGACCTCCGGTGGGGGACCAATCAGGACCTCCACGAGAGTCGATCAGCGGGAGCTTCAACCCGGGTCAGCTGGCTGGATGCCTTGTCGGGCCCAATCCGGGCCGACCGGATGGGTATAACAGTTGCCCCCCTGCTGTTGGGCTTTAAGGAGGCACGTGATCTCGAAGTGCAGGAGCATCATTTTTGGTACAGATCACGTCCATTCAGGCTCGATCCGGGATCATCGTGACAGATCGCTTCGAATCTCCCATGATCGGCCTCCTGGACAGATGTCAGCCCCGCATTGGGGGTGCAGGGATCGCAGTTAATGCTGAAAAAGCATCATGATGAAGAGTCAGGCTGGCAAGCATACTGGCGAGAACGAAGGGATACGCCGCTCCATGTGGCAACATCTGGGCGGCTGGTTCCATTTTTTAGGCGATTCCTGCACCGTTGATTTGGCACTTACATGGATCGCCGTCTGCCACTGGGATCGGCCCGTCGCTTCAGTCTCCGAGACGTGGGCGGTCGCGTCCTCCAATGGGGCGGTTGGGATGCCCACGAAGTGAAAGGCGGTGCCCCTCTAGAGACCTATAAAAGGAGGGGTGAGTCGCTCTGAGAGGGTTTTCCAGCCGTGTTTGTGCCCCGCAAGAGAGAGAGCTTCTCCTTCTACTTTCGTGAAACCCGGCTCTTAGGGGTTCAGCTTTAGGTTAGCTCCTTAGTCTTTCTTCTTCTTTAGTCTTAATGGCGACCACTAGTAGGGGTACAGTCCATAGACCTAGGCAGCCAGGGCCGAGTGAGATTCCATTGACCATGACCTGAGAACGGGTCGAGAATCTTAGAGCAGTGTATGGGATCCCCACTACCCTGCACCTCACATTGCCAGGCCGAAAGGGGAGAGCGAATAGTCCATTGGGACCGGGAACCCTCCCAATGTATGAATCTCACCTCAAAGCTGGTTTAAGATTTCCTTTGCACCCCTTCTTTGTAGAGGTCTTCAAGTTCTATAGGATAACCCCGGCACAGCTAACCCCGAATATCATCCGAATCATATGCTGTTTCGTCGTGTTGTGTCATAGGGTCGGACATGAACCGAGATTATCTCTCTTCGATAACTTTTTTCTTTTAAAGAAAAACTTTAGGAGCCGGGAATGGTGGATGTTCAATCCTCGTCCCGGCTGAAAAATCTTAAAGTGTCTCCCATCGGCCATCCACGGGTGGAAGGCCCGGTTCTTCCTTGTGAGCAGTCTCCAACCCTGGGGGTTCGAGCCCTTGTGGAGGGAACCGTGGGCAAGGCTCCGCGAGGGGAGGTCGATCCTGATGGCCGACCAGGCTAAGTTCAATAAGATCAATGGAGCTGGCCCAACCGTGGCATTCGAACTGTTGGGAGAAGACCGCCTTCACCGGGCAGGGATCAGCTCCCAAAGATTTTTAGGTAAGGGCCAAACTCTTTCTTCACAGCTTGCCCTTTTAACCTTGTTATTTTTCTTCCTTCGGCTAACTTTAATCTCTTTATAACAGGAGGGGGGATGAAGAGAATCGATAAGGCTAAGGTCATTCAGCGGGTGGTGTGGAAGAGGCCCGCTCCGGGGTTGGCCCCAACACTAGTTTCCATAAGACAGAAAAAGAGACGGGAGGAGAAACAGCCTGCACCCATCGTGGAGGTAGAGTCCGATGAGGATGATACCCCCCTTACTGAGGTGTTAGCCAAGAAGACGCCCGGGGCTTTGACTCTTGCCGGGGGGTCGGCCACCTCGCGGGGGCAGGAGCAGTCAGAACTATCTGGTACAGCGATAGTGTCAGCCCCTGCACCCGTCGGCCCAGATAAGGCAGAACCCTCGATGGACAAGGGAAAGGGGATGGCTATAGGAGGAGAGGCCGAAGACGAGGCAGCCGAAGAAGAGTCTGACGAAGAAATTCGTCAGGAGGAGTTCCAGCACTGGAACACCCTGGACCACCCCCGGAGAGCGCGGAACCTACTTAGGGGGGCGATGACTGACGTCGATTGGGAGCGGTCAATCCAAAGGAACCTGAGTGACGTGGCTGTAGAATCTTACCGTAACCTCATGAGGGTAAGGCACCTAGCTTGCTTCCTCGTATCTTTTCCTCCCTCTTACAGTCCTAACTTAGTCTTGCATTTGCAGCTCCTTCACGACATCTCCTTGATGGATGATGGCATCGGTCGAGTGCTTCACGCAGCCAAGACCTCTGTCAGAAGGGTGCAGGAGCTGGAGGCAACTCAAGCTGCCATGGAGGCAACTCAAGCCACCATGGGGGCATCCTTAAAGTCTGTGGAAGAGAGATTGTTGGCCGCCCAAGCAGAGGCCGAGTCATTGAAAGAGGCCCTGAAGGAGGCAGAGAGCCAACTAGCCGACCAAGAGGCCAGACTGAAGAAGAGGAAAGCGAGGGTGAATTCCTTCACCCGTCGGCTGCAAGAGGAGGAAGGTCGATCCTCCGAGGTTGACAAGAGGGCCCAGGCCGAATGGGCAATGGTAGTACAGTTGACGACCCAGCTTGAGGAAGTAAGGGAGCTGGCCACGAGGCAGGTTCGGGATGCAGTGACGGCATACAAGGCTTCCTCTAACTTTGATGAGGAGGTTGAAGAGGCGGCGTTGGACTTCTACAGAGAAGGCTACGACGACTGCTTGAAGAAGGTGGCCTCACTTTTCCCGAAGCTGGACCTGTCAGGCGCGGAACTGGAAGAACCTGCGGAGGAGGGAGAGCCCCAGGCCGAAGGTGAGACAGAGGAGGCTAGGGCCGAAGTAGAGGCGACGGACGTCCCGTCCGAGCCCCCAAGTGTTACGGCTCCTGTTGACCTTCCAGTTGTAGCAAACGGGGCCGAAGTTGGGGCCCCCAACGCATCTTCCGTGGGTCCGACCTAAGGGGTTTGTAAAGGTCCGACCCACCTTCTTTTGTAAGCATCTGCTTTTGATGTTAATGAAAAGACCTTTTGGCTATCTTTGGTGTACGTAGGTGTAAAGCAAACACTTTTCTTTCGAAATTTTTCTAAGTGTTCCCGGTCAGCCCCTTCGTACTGCGGGTCACCTTCCTTTTCTTTCAAAATTTTTCTAAGTATTTCTGGTCGGCCCCCTCATATCGCAGGTCACCTTTCTTTTCTTTCAAAATTTTTCTAAGTATTTTCGGTCGGCCCCTTGAAGCTTGAAGCCGATACATTGGCCGGAAGGGGTGACAGCTTAGTCCAAACTCACGAACCTGGAGATTTTCTCCAAGCTTAGTCCATCGCTGGCTTAGGTTTGCCATTTGTTCTCCATGCAGTTCCGCATGGGTTATTTGCGGTGATTACCGACGGGAGCCGGACTTTCGGAGTGTGCTGCCCTAGAGCCTCTGCCTACCAGAGCTGGACTTTCGGAGTGGGCTGCCCCAAAGCTTCTGCAGACCGGAGTCAGACTTTCGGAGTGGGCTACCCTAGAGCCTCTACTGACCGGAGTCAGACTTTCGGAGTGGGCTGCACTAGAGCCTCTACCGACCGGAGTCGGACTTTCGGAGTGGGCTACACTAGAGCCTCTGCCGACCGGAGTCGGACTTTCGGAGTGGGCTGCCCTAGAGCCTCTGCCGACCGGAGTCAGACTTTCGGAGTGGGCTATCCTAGAGCTTCTGCCGACCAGAGTCGGACTTTCGGAGTGGGCTGCCCTAGAGCCTCTGCCGACCAGAGTCGGGCTTTCGGAGTGGGCTGGCCTAGAGCCTCTGTTGACCAGAGTCGGACTTTCGGAGTGTTGATGGAAGAAACTGTGAACTTTATTGATATTACTTGCGAAGGTTGTCTACATTCCATATGCGTGATATTTGTCACCCGTCCAAATGCTCGAGCCGGTAGGTCCCGGCCTGGATCACTTCGCTGACTCGATAAAGACCTTCCCAATTAGGAAAAAGTTTCCCTTGCCCGGTCGGCCTTGAAATCTCCGTCCTCCGCAAGACCAAGTCTCTAACTTGGAAGGTTTGCGCCTTAACCCTCGAATTGTAATATCTAGTCATCTTCTATCAGTAAGTCGCCATCTTCATGCTTGTCCGGAGCCTGGTTTCCTCCAGCAAATTCAGGTCAGCCCTTCGTTGCTCCAAATTGATCAGCTCAGTGAGGTGATCAACCTACATGGATTGCAAGGAGATTTCTACGAGGATGACCGCCTCACTCCCATAGGTCAAGTTGAATGGAATTTCTCCGGTTGCTGTCCGAGCGATCATCCGGTATGCCCACAGTATCGAGTGAAGCTCTTCCATCCAAAGTCCTTTGGCTTCATTCAGTCGAGTCTTCAACCCATGCAAGATCGTCCGATTGGTGACTTCAGCCTCTCCATTGGACTGAGGGTGGCCGACCGAGATGAGTCGATGGGAAATGTGGTATTGCTGGCAAAAATCTCGAAACCTTGAGTTGTCAAATTGTCTTCCATTATCAGTAATGATTGTCTATGGGATGCCGAACCGAAAGATGATGCAGTTTTGGACAAAGTTCTCCACCTTGGCCTCCGTTATTTGTGCCATTGCTTCAGCCTCCACCCATTTGGTAAAGTAATCGATGGCCATAAGGAGAAATTTTCGTTGGCCGGACGCTGGCGGAAAGGGTCCCAGGATGTCCATGCCCCACTGGGCAAATGGCCACGGCACTGTAAGCGGGGTCAACTGGCTGGCGGGCCTCCTTTGGACACCCGAATACCTTTGGCACGCGTCACACTTTCGCACAAAGTCTAACGCGTCCTTTTGAATTATGGGCCAGTAATATCCCTGCCGAATAATTTTACAGGCCAGGGATCTTCTTCCAAGGTGGTCGTTGCAAATGCCTTCATATACCTCCCTGAGCACATAGTCTGCATCGATCGGCCCCAAGCACTTCAACAGCGGCTATGAAAATGACCGCTTGTAGAGGGTCCCATCGAGGACGACGTACTTAGAGGCTGTCGAGCGTATACGCTTGGATTCAATCGGGTCATCCAGGAGAGTGCCCCGAACCAGGAAGGTACAAATCGGGTCCATCCATGATGCCTCCTGCCCAACTTGATAGATCCCAGTTGGCTCTTCAGCAATGCTCGGGCACTGCAGATGCTCCACAAAGGTCCGGTTGGAGGTGCTGACCACAGCTGTAGCTAACCACGACAAGGCATCCGCTCGGGAGTTCTACAGCCGAGGTATATGGAGAATCTCGAAGAACTTGAGCCGAGATGTAAAGCCTCGTACCTTGTCCAAGTACTTAGCCAAGGTAGGGTCCCTCATTTCAAACTCGCCTTTCACTTGATTAACTACCAACTGGGAGTCAGAGAAGGCCTGGATTCTACCACTGCCTAATTCACCAGCTATCCTCAACCCTGCAAGTAAGGCTTCATATTCTGCCTGGTTATTCGACACCTGAAATGCAAAATGTAGAGCATACTCCAGACATTGCCCATCGGGGTCAGCTAAGATCAGGCCTGCCCCTTATCTAGCGAGATCAGAAGCTCCGCCCACATGGAGAGTCCAGGTGGGCTCGATTCCTTCCGCTGGATCAGCCATAGGTACTTCGGCTATCGAAGAGGTGGCCTCTGGCCCCCAGGTGCATTCTGCAATAAAATCAGCGATTACCTGGGCCTTCAAGGCTGATCGAGATTGAAAGGAGATGTCGAACTCGCCCAGCCTAACAGCCCACTTGGCGAGCCGTCCGGAGGTGTCAGGGCTTCGGAGGATTGCCTTGAGAGGCTGGTCAGTCAGCACAATGATCGGGTGTGCCTGGAAGTAGGGCCGAAGGTGCTTCGCTGCTATAACCAATGAATAAATCAGTTTTTGGACTTTGGGATACCTTGTCTCGTCGTCGTGGAGGACCTTGCTGATGTAGTAGATAGGTTTCTGCTGGCCGTCTTCCCCCACCCGCATAAGGACGGCACTGACGGCTTCATCAGAGACCGACAAGTACAGGTACAACACCTCCCCCTCCATTGGCTTGGCCAATAGTGGAGGGTTCTTCAGATAGTCCTTCAAGGCTTCGATGGCCGACCAGCACTCGTTGGTCCACTGAAAGCAGTCCGACTGATGCAAGGTTTTGAAGAAGGGCAAGGACTTCTCAGCCGACCGGGAGATGAAACGGCTGAGAGAGGCAATACGACCAGTGAGCTCTTGCACCTACTTCTTACTGGTCGGGTGCGCCATGTCCATAATGGCCTTGATCTTTTCAGGGTTGACCTCGATATCCCTTTGAGTGACCAGGAAGCCAAGAAATTTCCCAGAGGTCACCCCAAATATGCACTTGGCAGGATTTAATTTCATCCGATGACGTCTCAACGCATTGAAGGATTCCTGCAAGTCCCTAATGTAGTCATCCTTTTGGAGGCTCTTAACAATCATATCATCGACGTAAGCCTCCATATTCCTTCCGAGTTGCCCTTCAAAGACTCGGTTGATCAGCCGTTGGAAGGTAGCACCTACATTGTTCAAGCTGAAAGGCATCATCCTGTAATAATACAGCCCCTTGTCTGTGATAAAGGCCATTTTCTCCTCGTCCTCGGGGTGCATCCTGATCTGGTTGTATCCAGAGAAAGCATCCATAAAGCTCAAGAGCTGGTGGCCAGCCGTAGTATCCACCAGTTGGTCAATCTTTGACAGGGGGAAGCTGTCCTTCGGACAAGCCTTGTTGAGGTCCATGTAGTTTACACAGATCTTCCACTTTCCATTGGCCTTCTTTACCATAACGATATTGGCCAACCACTCCGGATAGTGGGACTCCCTGATGAAGCCGGCGTCGAGAAGTTTCTTCACTTCTTCTTTGAGGGCTTTCTGTCTTTCGGCAGCGAAGCTCATCTTCTTCTGTCGGACAGGTTTATATGTTGGATCCACCTTATGTTGGTGGATAATGACATCCGACGGGATGCCTGGCATGTCTAAGGTTGACCAGGCAAAAACATCAGCATTGCTTCTCAAGAACCCCACTAGCTCCTGTCGGGCTTCTTCACTCATCGTACTCCCGATTTGAAGTACTTTAGTAGGGTCGTTCTCTTTGAGCGGAACAAACACAATCTTTTCGATGGGCTGACCACAGTCGTCAGTTTAATCTCCGGGGTCAAGTTTCTCAAGGTGGGGTGCCCATCCAGTTGCCTGTCATGTATGGCCAGATATTGTCTGGCCATCCTGCGGTCTCCCCTCAGTTCCCCGACCTCGTTACGAGTCAGGAACTTGGCCAGTAAGTGATAAGTGGATACAATGGCGCAGAACCTGTTAAGAGCTGGTCGGCCTAAACCAAGTGATAAGTGTGGAGAATGCCTCCCTTTGGCGGAGATACTTCGTGTTCTTCCCCTTACCATTGATAGCTTTTCTCAGTCAATCTCTCCTTTTAGAGTAGAGATCGGAATGAAGGTTCAGCCGCCCTTCCTCTAGTGCCAATCTGTTGCCGCGCTTCCACATAGATCAGGCTCGGCTCGCTACGCTGGAGAGCTCCTCCATCGGTCAACCTGCACAAAGTCCCCTGGGCGTCGGAGGTGTTCCGGCGGGGACACTCCGATGCTTAAGTTAGCAGGGGATCTGGAGCAACAGAATGGAGAGAAAAATGACAAGTGTAGCATGGAGAGGGAAGAGAATCTCTTACCCCTGTGAAGGTCCCCTGGGTACCTTTTATGGGCATAGGATACTATCAAAATCCGTTAGAGGGTAGAATAAAAGTCCCTGATTTGCCCCTCGGGGGATCAGAGTGACGGCCAGGTGGCATAAAGTCGTGGCCACGTCGTGGAGTCCATTGCAATAGAATTCTGGTACCAGCTGGAGGGAATCTTTCGGAACCTTCGAGCGGTTTCGGTTTCCTGGATGGGAATAAGTCCGTCACGCTCAGCAAAAGTGGCCCAGCCGGACTTCATGTTGGTCGGCCTTTAATGGGTCGGCCAATCTTCAGGTCGGTCGGCCTCCAAACCAGTCGGGCCTACAGTCAGTCGGCTCATTGGACCTCCGGTGGGGGACCAGTCAGGACCTCCACGAGAGCCGGTCAGCGGGAGCTTCAACTCGAGTCAGCCAGCTGGACGCCTTGTCCGGCCCAATCCAGGCCGGTCGGATGGGTATAACAACATGAAACTTTTTCTTGAATACATGGATACATTCTAATGGTCTTGAGAAACATAGGATTGATGATTGTCCATTAAAAATGCCCTACAAAACTTCTTAAATACTTAAAAAGTATTAGTATCAAATACATGCTCCAATATTTTGTGATCATCAAAATCATTCCAGGGGTCAACAATCTCCTCCTTTTTGATGATGACAAAACACTGGGCATAAAAAGAATAAGTACATTTATATTTGCAACTGTATCAGAGTAAGTGGGTTTACAATATGCTATACAGTATGTCATATCAAGCAATTCAAGTTATGATTTATATTTGGTCTATTGTAAGAAGATATAGGAATTCATTTTACGGATTAACTGAGGTGTCAGAGCTGTTGAGTGAAATGTTAAGGCTGTCAATACATTCTAGCTGATTTCTCATTGTAATTTTTATGAGGTTTTAATGAGATACACTCCCCCTTTCTCAAGCATTTTGCACACACATTCCTCATTAAAATTTTCCATGCAACACATGATATTACTCCCCCTTTTTGTCATCAACAAAAGGTAAATTATAAAATACTCCCCCTTACTATAAAATTATATATATCATCATACATTTAGAGAGTAAAAAGAAAGGTAAATTATAATTATCATAAATAGATAAATTTCAGTTCAGCAAATGATTACAAAATAACATACATAAATCACAATATAAGCAAGGTATCTGTGAGGCTAGTCCTCATCAAATGGAAGATCTAGTACAATAGTAGCCTTAACCCTAGATGTAGATGGCCTAGGAGTCTGGTTGGTCATGTTTCTGGTCCTAAGAGATGGGCCAGCTCTAGGTCTAGCTCTAGATCTATGATACTACCTAGGTCTAGCTCTAGGTCATGCTTCAATAGGTGCTAGTGGAGGAGTAGGCTCTGGAATTGGTGCTGAAGGAGGTGGCTTTGACTCAGAAGCTGAAAGTAGTGGTGCCCTCTGATCAGTGAATGTATCAGACAATGCTAGAGTACTAGTCTCAGAGAGAATCAATGTGGCAAGAGTATCAGGAATGCACTGCTCTCACTGCTCTGCCTCTGGTGCTAGTGTGTCCATAACATGCGGGTCTATAGAGTGCACATCAGCCTGCTGATCAATAGTGTAGAAATCCTGTCCATCATCTAGTAGCGAAGGAGGTGATGTAGAAGGTCCAACTAAGGTACTCAGATGTAGAGCTGCCAAGATCCTACTGAAACCATCTCTGACCTCTGTCTGCAGCTGATCAATCATAGAGTGAACCTCTGCTCGAACTATCTGAAGATCAAATCTAAGAGCAGAAATATCATCACTAAGTATCTTCATCTACTAGAAGTCATGCTGCTGTCCACCAGTGTTGGGCTCTAAAGGTAATGATGAAGGTGCTGTGGTAGGTGCTGGCTCTGAGGGTCCAACCTCATTATCATGCTCATCCTCGTCATCTCCAGTCTGCTCAGCAGTCTCAGCATCCTCTAGGATGTCATCCTCATCATCATTTGAGTAAATTGCTCTCTGTCCTGACACTTTCTTTACCCATTCACCTTCAACTTTATAATACCCCATTATGTGAAGTAATTTCTCAGAATACCTTTCAGTGTGCATAAGGGGTCTACTGTCCTCTCCAGATAGATCAATACCACAGTCCTGAAACAGTAAGGTGAAAGCCATCCCATAGGTAGATAACTCTGGTCTTGCGAGCGGCATCTCTAATCTGTGTCATCATGATAAATGGCAGATTAAGGGCCTCCCCCTCAATCATGTATCTCATAAACATGAGATATCGCTCACTCACCCAATCAAAATGCCCTATCCTTGGCAAGAAAACTCTGCTAATGATGTTGTGGAGTAGGCGCATCTCAAGTGATAGTCGATTGGCTTGTATATTGGAGATGCCCTTCACATTGCTTCTTTCCAAAACAATTTTCAAAGTATTCTCCCTATCTTTGATATTCAAGTAACACTTTCCAGTCCTAGGCATTTGAAGAACTCTACTCAATCTAGCTTCATCTACAAAAATAGTAATACCCTTCACAGTAGATAGGATCTGGTGTGTGCCAAAGGATAGGTGCTCAAAGAATGTTCTAACCAGTGTGGGATAAGTGGGAACATCTAAAGAATAGAAGAACTCCCACCCCTGTGCTGCTATCCAATCACCAATGCAGAAATGTTGCTCAAGAAATCCAAAATCCACTTTTCTACCTGATGTCACAGGTCTATTGCCTATTTGAATGATCTGTCACTGAGGAGGAGGTCGAGCTTGTGGTTCTTGAGGAGTTGGCTTATCTTGACGCCTCTTTGATATTCTTTTCGCTTGATCTGAGCTTGGAGCTGTCCGATTCCTTCTCTTTGCCACTGCCTTTTTGGAAGCCATTGATCTAGAATCTAAGGGAATGAAGTTGATTGGAGTGGCCCCTAGGGCTGAAAAGGAAAGGACTCCCTTAGGCTCGAGTTCAACAGGAAAGAATGAGCAAAAAGAAATTTTAGGGCTCTGCGATCCTTAAGTAATTCCGTTATCCGAGTTGGCTTGCCTAGAGAGCTTTTTTTGCTCGAGTCGGCTTAAGCAAAAACAAAGAAAATAGCTTAAAATTTAGGAAAAAGGTTTCTATTCCTAGAAAAATACTAGAAAAGTATGTATCTAACTTAAATAAGTAATGGAAGTCCTCTAGATGAATTTTCCTCAATTCTTGAAGAAATTAGGTCAAAAACTCTAAAAAGGATCACAAAGGTATAATTCTCCTCTGATCATTTGAAATCTATCCTCACTAAGGGATTTAGAAAAGATGTCAGCCAGTTATTTTTTAGTATAAATAAATTCGAGTTCAATATCATAATTTCGAACATGATCCCTAATGAAATGATGTCTAATTACAATATATTTAGTTCTTGAGTGCTGAATAGGATTCTTTGTTAAGTTGATAGCACTTGTGTTATTACATTTGATTGAAATTTTAGATTGAATAACACCATAATCTTCTAGTTATTGCTTAATCTATAACACTTAAGTACAACAACTCCCTGCAGCCACATACTCTATCTCAGCAGTAGATAGTGCCACGGAGTTTTATTTCCTGCTGTGCCATGAGATTAAGTTCAACCCTAGAAATTGACATGTGCCATTAGTGCTCTTCCTATCAATTCTACAACCACCATAATCAGCATCTGAATAACTTATTAAATTTAAAGATGAAAGTTTAAAGTACCATAATCCTAAGTTTGATATACCTTTGAGATATCTTATAATTCTCTTAACAGTAAGTATATATGATTCTTTAAAATTAGCTTGAAATCTTGCATATATACAAATACTAAACAGTATATCAGGTCTATTTGCCGTCAAATAAAGTATAGATCCAGTCATACCTCGATATAATTTTTGATCAACCTTGTTACCTTCCTCATCTTTATCAAGTTTGCAGGTTGGGCTCATGGGTATGCCAACTTTCTTTGTATATTCCATCCTAAACTTCTTTAAGAGTTCTTTGATGTATTTTGTTTGGTTGATGAATATATTTTTTTTTATTTATTTAATTTGCAGTCTAAGAAAGAAAGTGAGTTCACCCATTGATGTGGCGGGATCACTGACATGGGGGAACCGGCAGGCGCCACATCAAAGGAAGACACCGCGTCGAACACCGCATCAATTCTCTAGCCCGGACTCCGTTGTCGAGCTGAGTTGAGCTGAGCTCCCTCAAGACAGCGAGCCAAGCTCTGTCCTCCACTAGGTCAGGCCCGCGAGCTCGAGATGCCTAGGCCGGAGTTTCCTTTTGCCCTCTAGAGCGAGACCCTCGGAGGTTAGAGCCCTGTGGTCGGAGTCGAGCTCAGCGCTCACCCGCCAACATGGAGCCTCTCCGAGAGCGTGCCCTCTGGACCGGGTCCGCCTTCTGCCCTCTAGAGCGAGACCCTCGGAGGTTAGAGCACTGTGGTCGGAGTCGAGCTCAGCGCTCACCCGCCAACGTGGAGCCTCTCCAAGCACGCGCCATCTGGACTGGGTTCGCCTTCTACCCTCTAGAGTGAGACCCTCGGAGGTTAGAGTCCTGTGGTCGGAGTCGAGCTCAGCGCTCACCCGCCAACATGGAGCCTCTTCGAGCACGCGCCCTCTGGACCGGGTCTGCCTTCTGCCCTCCAGAGCAAGACCCTCAGAGGTTAGAGCCCTATGGTCGGAGTCGAGCTCAGCGCTCACCCGCAAACATGGAGCCTCTCCAAGCGCACGCCCTCGGGACCGGGTCCGTCTTCTACCCTCCAAAGCGAGACCCTTGGAGGTTAGAGCCCTGTGGTCGAAGTCGAGCTCAGCGCTCACCTGCCAATGTGGAGCCTCTTCGAGCGCGCGCCCTCTAGATCGGGTCCGCCTTCTGCCCTCCAGAGCGAGACCCTCGGAGGTTAGAGCCCTGTGGTCGGAGTCGAGCTCAGCGCTCACCCGCCAACGTGGAGCCTCTCCGAGCGCGCGCCCTCTGGACCGGGTCCGCCTTCTGCCCTCCAGAGTGAGACCCTCGGAGGTTAGAGCCCTGTGGTCGGAGTTGAGCTCAGCGCTCACCCGCCAACGTGGAGCCTCTCTGAGCGCGCGCCCTCTGGACCGGGTCCGCCTTCTGCCCTCCAGAGTGAGACCCTCGGAGGTTAGAGCCCTGTGGTCAGAGTCAAGCTCAGTGCTCACCCACCAACATGGAGTATCTTCGAGCGCGCGCCCTCTGGACCACGCCCTTTAAACACACAAGCAAAACATAAGCCAGAACACAAAAGAAAAAAAATAGAAAGAGAGGGAGGTGCAACCCCCACCAGCAAGAGGGGCATGGCACCACCAGCATCCCAGAGGAAGGTCGAGAGGAAGGGCCACACAGGGACTCCACCTAGCCAGGCCACACTTTCCCCGACACTCCTGCTACTCACATTCACACAACACACTCCTCCTCGTATGGAGTCCATCAAGAGGGGCTCGACTAGGAGGATCTGTTCTCCTGGATCGTCACTGACTTGATCGCTGGAGTGCCCCCGCCGGAAACCCTGGCCTTGGTCACTAACCCCTGTCTTGCAGGTCTAGGTCCACCGGGCGGCGAGGCAGACAAGGGAGTGCACTCCGACGTCGATAGCTGCTACAGGCCATGGCGATCCTGGCGGTAATAGATTGGCGCGCCAGGTAGGGAGGCCTGAATCAAGCCCTCCACCTCTTTTCAGATTGACACTCCATGAAAGAATGGTGACGATGCAAGCTCAAGAGGCCTCCACCAATCGTGCAAGGGGTTCCCTTTCCCAAGGGCACCCACGTCACCTTCTCCGTCTCCTCTAGCAGAAAGGTCCGCTGACGAAGCCATCAAGCGCGTAGCGGAAAGGCGCCTGGAGAAACACGAACGTGGGCTAGCGGAGTTCTCCCGCCGGCCCGCCAATATGCAAGGCTCAACTAGAGAGCCACTGGACTACAACACCAGCTACCATTGAAGCACTTCACCGATCATGGTGAGGCAAAGTATTGTCGCCTTCACCATGATCACGGCCATGACACCGAAGAATGTCGCGACCCTAAGTAGGGAATCAAGAAACTCGTCAAGAGAGGCTACCTCCAGAGGTTTACGGGGGTGGCAGGATCCTAAGAATGTACTTCCCATTATGCGGAAAGGAGAAAGCAAGGAAGAAAGGCGAATGAAGATGCCACGGTCGTCAGGATGATGATCGCGAACCACCCCGGAAAAGCGCACCACGGTTGGTAAGGGAAGCTCCACGGACGTGCTTCCTTACGATGCCCCCTCCAAGGGCGTCACGATGATGACTTTTGTTGTCGATGGGCTTGGCCAAGAACCTCTGGGTCCGGAAATCTGGTACCGCATCGGGCAGAGGCGAATCAGTCCCGAGAACGTGGCAAACTCCCACCAAACTGAGAAGGTCCCTACAAGGCAGTCAAAGCCCCATCACGAGGGGCTTATCACCTCGAAGATCTCGACAGTGTCAGGCTCCCCCGGACGTGGAGTGCCCGCGGTCCGCGATGATGCCACCTATGATGGAACAGTCTCAAAGCAACCCCGAGCCCAGCTCTAGGATGTCAAGAGATCTTCAAGCCATGCAGCTCACAACCTCAAAGCATCCTCGTGCCCAGCTTCAGGATGTCAAAGGATTTTCGAGCCATGCAGCTCCCAATCTCAAAGCATCCCCGAGCCTAGCTCCACGACGTCAAGAGATCTTCGAGCCATGCAGCTCCCAACCTCAAAGCATCCTCGAGCCCAGCTCTAGGACGTTAAAGGATCTTCGAGCCATGCAGCTCCTAATCTCAAAGCATCCCCGAGCCTAGCTCCAGGACATCAAGAGATCTTCGAGCCATGCAGCTCCCAATCTCAAAGCATCCCTGAGCCTAGCTCCAGGATGTCAAGAGATCTTCGAGCCTCGCTGCTCTCAATCTCAAGCATCCCCGAGCCTAGCTCCAGGATGCCCGCCCCAGACCGGAGCTCAGTTCTCTGGCTAAGGGACCTTCGAGCCTTGCAGCTCTCAGTCATCAACATCCCCGAGCCTAGCTCCAGGATGCCAGTCCAAGACCGGAGCTCAGATCTCCGGCTAAGGGATCTTCGAGCCAAGCCGCTCTTTATCTCAAACGTCTTCGAGCCTAGCTCCGAGATGCCAAGAGTCTTGGGGCCAAGCAGCTCCCATCAACGTCTCGAGCCTAGCTCCAAGGCACCAAAGACCTGAGCCAAGCCCTCAAGCAATCCTTTGATCGGAGCCAAGCTCTCCGACCAGGAAGGCCTCAAGCCTAGCTCCAAGGTGCCAAAGACCTGAGCCAAGCCCTCAGGCAATCCTTGGACTGGAGCCAAGCTCTCCGGCCAGGAAGGCCTCGAGCCTAGCTCCAAGGCAATCAAGTCCTGTAACCCTCTTCTCTGATCTCCCCACTCCAAAAAAAAGGAGAGGGAAAAAGGGAGAGGGGAAGGAAAGAAAGAGAACGAGAGGGAAACACGACAAGAACCCTCTTCTCTGATCTCCCCGCTCATTAAAAAAAAAAATAGAGGGGAAGGAAAGAAAGAGAACGAGAGGGAAACACAGCAACAAAGCTACCACTCCTCAAGTCCAAGATCGGAGCTCAGATCTCCGAGCCACGCAGCTCTTAGTCATCCACGTCCCCGAGCCCAGCTCCAGGATGTCAGCCCAAGACCGGAGCTCAGATCTTCGGCCAAGATACCTTCAAGCCATGCAGCTTTCAGTCATCAACGTCCCCAAGCCCAGCTCCAGGATGCCAACCCAGGACCGGAGCTCAGATCTCCAGCCAAGGGAACTTTAAGCCACGCAGCTCTCAGTCATCCACGTCCCTGAGCCCAGCTCCAGGATGCCAACCCAGGACCGGAGCTCAGATCTCCGGCCAAGGAAAATTCGAGCCACGCAGCTCTCAGTCATCCACATCCCCGAGCCTAGCTCCAGGATGCCAGCCCAAGATCGGAGCTCAGAACTCCGGCCAAGAAAACTTCGAGCCACGCAGCTCTCAGTCATCCATGTCCCCGAGCCCAGCTCCAGGACACCAGTCCAAGACCGGAGCTCATATCTCTGGCCAAGGAAAATTCGAGTCATGTAGCTCTCAGTCATCCACATCCTCGAGCCTAGCTTTAGGATGCCAGCCCAAGATCGGAGCTCAGATCTCTGGCTAAGGGAACTTTGAGCCACGCAAATCTTAGTCATCCACATCCCCGAGCCCAGCTCCAGGACGCCAGCCCAAGACCGGAGCTTAGATCTCCGGCCTAGAGATCTTCGAGCCATGCAGCTCTCAGTCATCCACGTCCCTGAGCCCAGCTCCAAGATGCTAGCCCAAGACTAGAGCTCAGATCTTTGGCCAAGGGACCTTCGAGCCACACAGCTCTCAGTTACCAACGTCCTTGAGCCTAGCTCCAGGATGCAAGCACAAGACCAGAGCTCAGGTCTTCAGCCAAGGGACCTTTGAGCCACGCAGCTCTCAGTCATCAACATCCTCGAGCTCAGCTCCAGGATGCCAGCCTAAGATCGGAGCTCAGATCTCCGGCCAAGGGACCTTCAAGCCATGCAGCCCTCAGTCACCAACATCCCCGAGCCCAGCTCCAGGATGCCAGCCCAAGACTGGAGCTCAGATCTCTGGCCAAGGGACCTTCAAGCCATGCAGCTCTCAGTCATCAACGTCCCCGAGCCCAGCTCCAGGATGCCAGCCTAAGATCAGAGCTCAGATCTCCGACCAAGGGACCTTCGAGCCACACGGCTCTCGATCAACCACATCTTCGAGCACAGTAGCTCTTAAGTGTCATAACTCAACCCCAAGCAAGGTGAGGCCCTTCTCTCTGATCTCCCCACTTATATACAAACAAAAAAAAAGCGAAAAAGGAAGAAGAGGAGCAGAAGGAAGAGAGAAAGAAGGGAAGAGCCAGACAGAAAATAGATGGCAAGGAAACTCAGATTTCATTAATCGAATACAAGTTACAAGTATTCTGCAGGCCCTCAACATGCCGGGCGACCCTGACTAAGTACAAAAATAAAAAAACAAAGTAAAGAAGGAAAAAGGGGGCTACTCCACGCCGGTCGGCCTCCCTGCTGAGCTTTGAGACTGAGAGTTCCCATCTTCAGGAACCTCCGGCTGAGCAGCTCTAGTCTCGGATGGTTCAATCTTGGCTGGCATCGAAGACTCTGAGGCCACGGTTTCCTCCACGGCCTCCTCGTCAGGCTCTGCATCTTAGGCTGAAGGATATCGGAGGCGGTCACGGCTCTTCTCGGGGACAAGCGCCTCAACCCGACCGTGCAAAAACATAAAGCCCTTGTAGAAGGAGTCCGACGCCATCTAATGGATTTCAGCGATGAACTCCTCCGAAGCCTTGAACTTTGTGACGGCATCCTCAGCACCCTTCTTGGCCTCAGCGGCCAAACTCCTCGACTCGGTGGCCTCCAGCCTAGCAGCCTCTGCCGACTTAGTCGCCACCTCCACCGCCCTCTCAACTGTGGCCAGTTTCTCCCTCCCTGCTACAAGCTCTGCCTGGGCAGCCCGGGAGGCCTCCTTGTGTCGATCAGCCTCGGCACTATACCAGTTCAACTTCTACTCCACGGAGGAGAGATCTTCAACGGCCTTCTTCACACGGCTCCACTCCAGGTCGCGGGCCTCCAAAAGTCTCTTTGCTCATTCCTCGACGTCAGCGAGCTGTTTCTCAAGGTCCTTGACCTTCAGTTCAAGGGCCATGTTCGCTCCGACCTTCTCCTTCAGGTCGGCTTTCAGGGATTCGATCTCGGCCACCTGTTACCGCTCGAGACACTCCCATTTCTGATAACAGCCCTTGATGAAGAGGGCCTCAGCACCGATCTGCACCATGAGAAGAGGTCACCTCAAAAAAAAATAAATAAATAAAATAAAATAAAATAAATGAACGAAATGAAAATGAAGAAAGAAAGGTGAAGAAAGAGATAGCTCATCGAGTAGAGCTGGGGAAAGATGGCACTGATGATGTCGCCCAGCTGCATTCCGGCCATTTCTTGCCGGTCGCATAGTTGGACCGAGAAGTCCATCATGCGCTCGGCCAGTTCGGGGTTCTGGAGGAACAAGCTCTTCGGCCCCATCTTGAAGGGGAGACGGCGTCGTGCCTCCTCCCTCCTGCCCTCTCTGGAAGTGGGCGGCCTCGCCCTGCTGGCTGAAGAGTCCTGGAGGGCAGGCTGGGAAGATGGCGTCGGTGCAGGCGGCACCTCGGTTGTGGGCCTGGTCACGGCCTGGACCTCCTCATCCCTGATCTCTATGACGGGCGAATTCGGAGGACGGCAGGATGCAGCGGCAGCAGCTGCGGCCCTTTCCCGGACCACTACTTCGGGCTCCGCAACTGTGATCTCCTAGAATGACCTCGGCGCTACAGAAATCACCCTCTCCACCGATGCAGGAGCAGCCCGAGCCGCCTCCGAGCTCAGACCACTAGAGTAGCCGAGCTCGGACCAACCGCTGTAGTGGAGGCAGCCATAGGAGTTCTCTCGCCTTGGGCTCACCTCGATGAAGGCTCCCTGGCTAGCCCGGTTGACAGCTTCTTTCAGGTGATCGCCAGCAGATCGTTCTCGGAGAAAATCATTCCTGCATGCAAGTCACACAACAATTAGAGTCCGTGGGAAACAATGCAAGATGTGCAAGAAAAAAGGAAAAGAAAAGTTCAGGTCGGACTCACCCAACCCATTCGTTAGGTCGACCCCGGAGTCGGTAAGGTTCTTCTTAGATAACAGGACCTCGAGAAGAGGAATATGGATGGTACGGAGCTGCTCGTAGTCATCTCGGTCAGCCGCATCGACCATATAATTTCGGTTGGGGGACTTGTTCAGATCGCTCCATACCCAGTCGACCCCCTCAACCTCAACAAAGAAAAACTTACTCTTCCATCCCCTGACGGAAGAGGGAAGCTCAAATTTAATGCCCTTCGGGCGGGAGGACAAAGACCACCACCCATCCTCAGTTGGGTGGTGCTTCAGGGCGAAGAAGGCCCTGAACAAGGAAAACTAGGCAACAAACCCGTGGAGGTAGCAGAGCATAATGAAAGAAAAGATAAACCCAATGGCGTTGGCACTAGCTATGCAGGGACCAAACGGTAATTATCTAGGATGGACAGAAAGAAAGGATGAAAAGGAAACCGGAGACCCCCGGAGAAGGTCTCCTCATAAAAAGCAAGACGGCCCGGGCTATTGGAAGTGACCCATTCCCCCAGACGAGGGATCATGAGCCGAATGGAAGATGGGATGCCATAGACATCCCGAACGGTCCTTAGTTCCCCGGTAGTGATCATCGAGGCGACCCCACCAGGACCTGTGGACCGAGCAGACTCAGAAGCAGAAATGGAAGTAGGAGGAGGGAGAGAAGGACCGGATCCTGGTTCCCTGATGAGTACCGGACCGGAAGGATGCCTCTTACTGAGTTCGAAGCAAGTTGCATCTTCCTCCCCTCCAGAAGAAGAAGAAGAAGATGTCGGCCTCTGCTCGGAAGGACCGGCCTCACCCTGATCAGTGGAGGGGCAGAAGCCCGGACCAAAACGGGACATCCTCAAGAACAAGAGGAATGAAGAACTCAAAGTGAAGGACGGAAGAACAGACTCAACTCAAAGAAGACCCCGGACCCAGAGGAAAGACCCTACTCTAGCAAGGGAAGAAGGAGGAAGAAACTGACTTGGTTCCTTAGAAAACTTGAGGCAACTGTGGGGAAGAAGGAAGCTTGGGCGTAGCAGCAGCAGGCACGGGGAATTCAAAAGAATAGATGTTTTGGATAAAGCCCTCCTTTCATTTCGAAATGACCCGATGGATTCGTACCAATCCGACCCCTCCACCAACGGATTCACGCCACGTGCTGCCCATCGATGAAAACAGCATCCTGGTCGCTCCGAATTCTATGCCAGCATTAACTTGCTTCTCGGACGTGGCCATATGGCATCCCCGCATTCGTCCGTAGGGTAGTTCCTCGAAGCGCCAGCAATCATGGCCATCATCATGCCAGATTTCCACCTTACCACGTCAGCGCCACAATTACTCCCTTCGGCACGAGCACCGTGCACTAACGAGCCTTGGGAGTGGGGGGCAAATGATGTGGCAGGATCGCTAACATGGAGAAACTGGTAGGTGCCATGTCAAAGGAAGACGCCGCATCAATTCTCCAGCCCGGACTACGCTACCGAGCTGAGCTGAGCTGAGCTCTTTCAAGATAGCGAGCCAGCTCTGTCCTCCGCCAGGTTGGGCCCGCGAGCTCGAGACGCCTAGGCCGGAGCTACCTTCTGCCCTCTAGAGCGAGACCCTCGGAGGTTAGAGCCCCGTGGTCGGAGTTGAGCTTAGCACTCACCGGCGAACGTGGAGCCTCTCCGAGTGCGCGCCCTCTGGACCGGGTCCACCTTCTGCCCTCCAGAGCGAGACCCTCGGAGGTTAGAGCCCCATGGTCGGAGTTAAGCTCAGCGCTCACCCACCAATGTGGAGCCTCTTCGAGCACGTGCCCTCTAGATCGGGTCCGCCTTCTGCCCTCCAGAGCGAGACCCTCGAAGGTTAGAGCCCTGTGGTCGGAATCGAGCTTAGCGCTCACCCGCCAACGTGGAGCCTCTCTGAGTGCGCGCCCTCTAGACCGGGTCCGCCTTCTGCCCTCCAGAGCAAGATCCTTGGAGGTTAGAGTTCTGTGGTCAGAGTCGAGCTCGGCACTCACCCGCCAATGTGGAGCCTCTCCGAGCACGCGCCCTCTAGACCGGGTCCGCCTTCTGCCTTCCAAAGCGAGACCCTCAGAGGTTAGAGCCCTGTGGTCGGAGTCGAGCTCGGTGCTCACCCGCCAACATGGAGCCTCTCCGAGCACGCGCCCTCTGGACCGGGTCTGCCTTCTACCCTCCAGAGCGAGACCATCAGAGGTTAGAGCCCTGTGGTCGAAGTCGAGCTCAGCGCTCACGCGCCAACGTGGAGCCTCTCCGAGCGCATGCCCTTTGGACCGGGTCCACCTTCTACCCTCCAGAGCGAGACCCTCGGAGGTTAGAGCCCTGTGATCAGAGTCGAGCTCAGCACTCACCTGCCAACGTGGAGCCTCTCCGAGTGCGCGCCCTTTGGACCGGGTCCGCCTTTTACCCTCCAGAGCGAGACCCTCGGAGGTTAGAGCCCTGTGGTCGGAGTCAAGCTCGGCGCTCACCCACCAACATGGAGCCTCTCCGAGCGTGCGCCCTCTAGACTGGGCCCGCACTCTGCTCTCCTCCACCAAGATGCCCCTGCAAGCTCAGAGAGCCTAGGTCCGAGCGAGCCCTGCCATTCCAGCTCAGCCCCAGCTCAGACGAGGTCCTTGCCAGCCCAGAACGTCAGCGAGCCACCTGAGAGCTACACCAGAGCATCTTCCATACTGTACTAATCACCTGCAATTGCCGGTTACACTAGGAAGGGAAGAAGCACGCTGATCGAGATGCCACACTCCTCACCAATCATCCAGATCATCCAAGAAAGGAAGCCAATCGGGAGATTCGAATCCTGTGGGCGGCGGCCCATCATCCAAGGCACTACCAAGTTTCTCGGAATGAGGCGACCATGGGGAATGTCGGAGCGCATGACAGCTCCCCTTATCATGAATCAGGAAAGGCTCCTCGGGACACCGCCGCACGTGCCTAACAGCCCGGCGGATATCCCGAGGTGGACGTCCAACGGTAACCTAGTTTGCAACAAACTCGAAGGTAACACCACAACCCAAACACACAGGCAAAGCACAAGCCAGAACACAAAAGAGAAATAAAAGAAAGAGAGAGAGGTGCCACCCCCACTAGCAAGAGGGGCATGGCACCACCAGCATCCCAGAGGAAGGGCTACACAGGGACTCCCCCTAGCCAAGCCACACTTCCCCCGACACTCCTGCTACTCACATTCACACAACACACTCTTCCTCGTGTGGAGTCCATCAAGAGGGGCTCGACCAGGAGGATTTGTTTCCTTGGATCATCATTGACTGATCGTCGGAGTGCCCCCGCCAGAAACCCCGACCCGGGTCACTAATCCCTATCTTGCAAGTCCAGGTCCACCGGACGGCGAGGCAGACAAGGGAGCGGACTCCGGCACTGATAGTAGCTACGGGCCACGGCGATCCTGGTGGCAACACCCATTATGCTCATTTTAAATTCTCCCTGTATTAGCTTAGCAAATTTTTGACATAAAGTTTTATTAGTTGCACTAAAGATTATATCATCAACATATATTTGTACAACTGATAATTCATCATCTTTTCTTTTGATAAACAATGTTGTATCTACTCTACTTCTTTTGAAATCATTTTCTAAAAGAAACTTGCTTAACCTCTCATACCATGCTCTAGGTGCTTGTTTTAAACCATATAAAGCTTTGTTTAGTTTGAAAACATGATTTGGAAAAGAGTGATTTTTAAAACTGGGAGGTTGTTCCACAAAAGCTTCTTTAATACAGCCATTTAAAAAAGTAATTTTTACATCCATTTGAAAAAGTTTAAATTCCATGTGACATGCAAATACAAGTAAGAGTCTTATGACTTCTAATCTTGTTATAGGTACATAAGTTTCATCAAAATCTATTCTTTCCTCTTGCCTTTGTCATCTAATTTATTTCTAAAAATCTATTTAAAACCTATGACAGGATGTTATTTAGGTCTTGCTACTAAGGTCTATACATTATTCCTTTCAAATTAATTAAGTTCCTCCTGCATAGCCATCATCCAATACGGATCATTTTCAGCTTCCTCTATGTAGTTAGGTTCAACTTGAGAAACAAATGCTAAATAGTCAAAGGTGTCTCTAAAAGATGACCTAGTTTTTACTCCTTGAGAGGGATCATCAATAATTAATTCTTTAGGATGAGAATGTGCATACTTCCAATCCTTTGGTAGCTCATCATGTTCTGCACTTACCTTCTCCTTTTCTGTTGACTCTGGTCTTAATTTTTATGAATGACAAAATACTTAAGTATATATGAGTACTAATGTATGTTAAAAGTATTTATCAGATACAGGTACTTATCAGTATTGAAAGTTTAAATTGCTTGTCAATTAGTTAAAGAAGTCAGTTAAATTAATGGAATTTCAAGTTATATAGGCTTTGAAACAAGAGAAAGATCTTGAAGAGCTCATAATTTTAATTTGGACAAGTTTCGATACTAGTCAGGTCAAGTGTCGACGTTTGAAAGTGTCGACATTTGGAAGTATCGACTCACAGAAGGCTTGGGCTGATACGTAGAGAAAATTTTAACTGACACTCGGAAGTATCAACTTATGAAAGCTAAGTGTCGATACCTGGAGATGAAGTATCGACTCATATATCGACTCAAGGCCTGAGACCAAATAGAATACAGAACATGTTGATTTTAGGATTCTAGTTAAGTATCGACACTTGGAGATGAAGTGTCAACTCATGGTCTGAAGTGTCGACACTTATAGATTTAACAACATTGTAATAGCTAGTTTTTTGAAGAGCAGAACTTTCCCAATTTATTTCTAACGGCTATATTTTTCTCTCCAATAGTCATAAACGGTCATTTAAGATTTGGGGACCTATTTAAATAATACCAAATTCAAGGGAAAGTAATTCTTTGGATTGATTGATAATTTCTTTGAAGATCCAATTAAAAATTATTTGAAGATTCATATTTTAAGAGTGTTGAGCCTTCAAGCTTTCAAGATTCAAGAAGAGCTTCAAAGTCCACATCTTCAAGCATCATTCAAGGCTTCAACAACCTGGAGACAAGCTTCTTCAACATCATCAAAGAGTTTTAAAGAGATATTTACTTTTATTTAGAAAGCTTTTATTTCATTTTCTCATACTTGTATTTGAGCTTTTATTGCTACTAGTTTCAAGTGGATTGAAACTAGTATTGAGGTTTATTGGTAAGCCTTTATATGAAAACCAACTAAGGTTGTTGGTAAGCCTTTTATGAAAACCAACAAGGTTGTTGGTAAGCCTAAGTTACAAAACTAACTAGATTTTTGGTTAGCCTTGTGAAAACCAAGAGATTTTTGGTTAGCCTTTGAAAACAAAGAGATTTTTTATTAGCCTTTGAAAACCAAAAGATTTTTAGTGAGCCTTGTGAAAACCAAGGAATTTTGACTGGTGAGTCCATTAAAACAAGTGGCTTTGACTTGTGAGCCCTGTGAAAATAAGTTGACTGTAATCTTGGTAATTATAGTAGAATTTCCAAGTGAAACTTGGAAAGTGGATGTAGGTGCCTTGGAGTATACCGAATGGTGTGGGCACCAGAATCAGGAAGAGACTCCAACCAATTCAAGTCAAATCCGAGTCCTTATGGTTGGATGAGTAAAAGAAAGTCCTGTAATTTTTTTCTTTCTTTAATTTTGAGTCCAAATAATTATGTAATTCGAGTCCATTTCAATTTTATGTTGGGACTAGTCCAGCCTGATTAACCTTGTATTTAAGAGTTGGGTCCAAATGAGTTAAGTCCAATCCATGAAGAATCAAACCAAACCACATTTGAAGACTAAAGAAGACTCAAGACTTATACTCCAAAGCAAGACCAAAGCCACCTCAAGTGGGGACCACATGCCACATGACACATGCCACCTCATCATCCAAGATTGCTGCCACATCACACATGCCACCTCACCATCCAAGATTGCTGCCACATCACACATGCCACCTCACCATCCAAGGTTGCCGCCCAAGAGAAGAAAAGGGGAATTTGAAATTGAATTGGCTACAACCTCCTCCACAACTTCCTCCACTCTTCATGGGACGCCCCATATTTTTCTCCACAAATTTTTCTCCATGATATTTGGTGTAGTTTGAATTCAAAATGGCTTAATAGTCTATAAAAGACTTTTAGTCTTCTTGTAAAAGGATGATGGAAAAGAAAAATTAAAATTTTCTTCTATGTGAGTTCTATGTGCCTAAGTGGTAGTTTTAAAGTCTTCTCCCTATCCCACGCCAACCATATTTCTCCTCCTCCATCTCCAACGCCAAAGACACTCTCCTTCTTCTCCAATCTCAAGCTAGCTCTTCAATGTTCAAGGTTGATCAAGAAGACCATCACAAGGAGGACGGCCTAATTCATTTCAAGTGATCTACCATGGCGCCAAGATTATTCTTCAACAATGCTTCCTCGACTCTTCTTTAGTTTCTCCATTTCATGACTAACGTATTTTTACCAAGTACTTAATCTTGAGGTTTCTTTGTGTAGGGTTCTCCGGGATTCCGAATTCAAGAGGAAGGAATTACTTGCCACAATCCAGAAAACAAGAAGCACCCTCAATTTGTAGTATGGTCTTGTCATTTGGGAGGTCTCTTCATGAGTGATCTTGATCTACTTGAAAGATTAATGCCAGGTATGTTCTAGTGTCGATTAGGTTTGAAATATTAAATTTGCCTAGCTTAACTTGTGTGGTTCGAATCTTATTCCTATTTCTTAGTTATTTTGATAGTCTCATTAATTAGGTTTACGTTTGATCGTCCGAGTTCTCTTCATTAGACCTCCTTTGATATTATATGCTGAACTAATCATATGCAAATAAGAAAATTGCTAAGTTAATCTATGCTAATCTCCTTTAGGGTTGCATCGTTGCATTCTCAACTTGCATGTCCCCACCACTGAACCACTAAATATCTTTGTATTTGTGATTGCTTTTTACTCTACTTGCATTTACCTTTTTGTTTCTACTACATATCATCATTGAGCACACAAACACTTTGACAAAATACAAGCACTTGATTTAAATTGGCACATACCTTGTTTAAAGTTTTTAAAACCCAATTCACCCCCCCTCTTGGATTACTTACTGGGTAACAAGTGGTATCAAAGCTTGGTACTCAGCGTATAGATCTCACGATCTTAAGTCAAAGATCTAATAACAATCCTTGTAGGTATTAGTGTTAGACCACCATTTTTCAATGGCACTAATTACACGCATTGGAAAACTCGTATGCACATATATATTAAATCTATTGATTATTATCTTTGAAAAATAATAGTTAAAGGTCCACATATTCTTTCAATAATGGTTAATGGTATTTCCATTCCAAAACTTGAAGAGAACTGGGATGAAAATGATATTAAGCAATTTGAGCTTAATGTCAAACAATAAATTTGCTTTATTGTGTATTGGATCCTAGTAAATTTAATAGAATTTTCACATGCGAATCGGTAAAGAAAATATGGAACATACTTGAAGTTACTTATGAGGGTACTCATCAAGTAAATAATACAAAGATTAATATGCTTGTAAGAAGCCGTGTAAATGACTTAACATCACAAATAAAGACAAAAAGAAATAGTGTTTCAGGAAACTTACTCATAGTGTTGATCGGGCTAAGTTTCACATTTTATAAACTCTGCTCCAATAGTTGAATTGAGGAGGAATCTCCATGCTGATTAACCTTTTGAAATCCTCTTTATCAATGATGAGGACTTCATCATTCTTGTTGGAAGATTGATCCGGCTCTCCCCAAACCTAGTGACCCCCCAAGGTTGGTCGAAAGAAATAAAGAAAAACCTGTGAAAAACCTGCTCTTCTAGTTATGAATAGAAGAAGGCACGCCCTTAATAAAAGAATGCATGTGGCAAGGGCTGTTGAACCACTAGCCTCTTGTCTTGGGGTGTCTCTTAAGGATAAAAAGAGCTCAGAATAGAAAAGTTCTTAGTTGAGTTTTGAGCATATGGCACAAGATAATAAAAGAATAGAGAATTATAAAAGAATTTAGAGCAAGCTGAGCTGGTACAAGTCTGAAGAAGTCAAGAATAATTAAGATGGAGTAGAAAGGAAGTCTAAGTCCTACACAAAGAAACTCTTTGTATAGAGAAATACACCTCGTATGCCAAAAGTCACCTGATCATCTAGCCTGGGAACATGAAGTTAGAACTGACTTGAGAACTGATATTATTCTCGGAGCTGAAGGATCTCAGACTTAGTCACCGATGAAGTAGTGTTGCCAGATTCGAGGGTATGGAGATGTCCAAACTAGCTGATCAACTAGCCCAAAGGGTTTCCTGAAAAGAGATGGTCCCAACCTCTTTTAGTTCCTAGAAACTTGCCTCTGGAGAAGATTTTTGAGAACCCTGAAGGTATGAGGCATGACTTATCAAGTGATTTTCATCCTAGAAAGAAGTTATCTTTTCAAGACAAGAGAAGAGGAAATGGATCAAACAAAAAATATGAAAATGCAGAAAAATGAGCAAAAAATTCCACCCAAGAATAGGTTGAAGATTTGAAGAAAGCAAGAACTATTAAAAGTCGTTCTGCCAATGGAAACACTAAAGAGATCCTAAAAAGAGCAAAGAAAAGAAGAAGTAAGAAAACACGACCAACCTAGGAGCAGTTTTTTTGGGAGAAGAAGCTTGGAGCTCAAGCAGAACCTTCTTCCTTCTTCTTCTTCCTCTTTCTCTTCTAGTTTTGTAAAGAAGTAGATCCCTGCAACCATGGCAAGGAGCCCTATTAGTAGCCAACTTAGATAGCCCAAATTGAAACCTTAACTCAGTTAGAGCCACTTGATTTTGACATGTGGTTCAATCTAGATTGAGTAATGGCTATCCACCTCGAGATTGTTATTAGTAGATTAACTCTCGTCATCAGAGTTTGTGCAAATCATTTGCAGCTATTTGGCCATGTAGCACAATCCGATTGTTTGAGGAAGATCGATCAAATCACCAACCGCTCAGGAAGTTAATGCACAATCCTTTTGAGTGTTGCGTCAAGATTCCTTGGTCTGCCATGATCAATGTAATAAAATAGCTAGAAATGGTTTTCAAAGAACCAGTGAATTCATAAATGGCAAGAAGTTCTATCTAACTCTTAAGGTCGAAGAAGTAGCTACTCCCTTCACCTAGAAACATTAATACCCAAAAAAATTATTTGACAACATTCTAAACTTGGGAGTGGAAGGCAACTATTATGGCACCTATTTACTTTACCTCGAGAGTCAACTTGGGCAATGACTAGGTTGGAGCCAAGTAAATATATCAATTGCACTGATCAACCAAAGCACTTAAGGTTGAGAAACAAGTGAACCTGACATGATTTCCCTCAACACACCTTGACCAACTAAGCACTCAAACCTGATTAACTTCAAAGAAAAATTTAGTCAGATATGTTGGGATAGTGTCAAAGCTACTATAGTCGACATTTGAGATACCAACAACTATCCAAGGCAGCTGAGCAAGAGGCAAGGGTGAACATGGGACAACTATTATAATAGAAAGCCATTTTCCTAACCAAAAGAGATTAGAATCTCAACTAGAAGTTGTTGCTCCCAATCGAAAGAGGTTGGTATCAATAAAAAGCTATTATACTCAACTGAAAGAAGTTACCTTCTAATAGAAATTGGTTACCCGAGTAAGTCTATAAATAGGTAAGAGAAGACTCCCGACAAGATAACATACTATTATAACTCTCATTCTCATTCAATTTTTTTATCACTCCCTCTCTACTCTACTATTATCCAAATGTTTCATTGACTTGAGAATCAGAAGGTCCCCCATCGGTAACCACCAGTCATGGAACTTTTTCTTATAGGAATCATGAAACTTTGATAGTGCACCTCACCAGAAAAAGTGGCGGGATTTTTCAAAAGCAACCAAGTTCTATGAGCCAGTGATTTGACGGCAACATAACCATTTCCCATCAAAGGTGCATGCAGACCTGATAACCGCACATCTATATGAAACTCAAATTCCATGAGCATGCTTTAGGAGTTGTTTCTGACTTGGACTAGGCTTGGACTGAGCCTTTCCTCTTCCTAATCCACCATGTTGCCAACAGTTTCCTTCTCCAACTAGGATTACACATACCTCCTAGATCATAGATGTCGTGCTACATGCCCACTCCTCTTTTCTGTATAACCTATGCCCTAAACCCCACAAGCTTCTTCATCACCCACCTAGCCTTGTATACACCTCCATCAAGCCAGTTCTTCCTTTCATCAACCACTCCTCTTCTCAAGATCTAAACCATGGAGAAGGAACCGTGCAGGTATATATTTTGTCTCACATCGGTTATTCATAATGAAGGTCTCCAATACTTATACAGGACCAAGAAATCCAAAATAACCTTCTAGCTAGTTTTTTTAGATGAAGTCCTGTGTTGTTACAAATGGTATCGAGTGAACTTGGTCCATAATCGATGTAGACTAAGAAATATTATAGCACGGGATCATAAGCTGACCATGGGCTGATCATGATATGTATAAATAGAAACATGGATTTGGACCCTTAGCCTGGTGAGGATGCTAGGGCTTAAACAAGAAGAGTATATGAGAACCCGGGTATTTAGTCCCATATCAGTTATTCATTAGTAAGGTCATAGATAACCAAGAAATCCAAAATTACTTTTCAGCTATCTTTTCGGTAAGGTTTTGGGTCGTTACAGTTGCCCTGGTCATTACTTTTCATCGACTTGGTCCACCTAGCTTCCTTCGCCTGACTCCAAGAACACAATCCTTCAAACCAAAACCTTATAGTGATGCACAAACTGATTGAAAGAGTCATCAACTCTGGCTCCCTATCAGTTTGCTTCGACGTTAACTTCTTCCATATCACCATCATTGATGCAGAACGAAAGCTCTGATACCATAAATGATGCAGACCAAAAATGTGGAATGCGGAAGCAAATTAAAATTAATGTATTTTTTTTTTTATATATTTTCAGAAGTTGGCTTTGACTCAAAGGAAAGATAAACTAATGTTGAAAGAAACTAAGAAATGACAGAAAGCACAATTAAAAGGAGTGGATTATCAGAGTAACTCAGAAGTAGGATCGCTGGGGATTGAGAAACCCCCAGATCTAGGGTTCGCTCTGAGTTTCAACGAAACAGACAAAGCGAGAAGGGAAGGTTCTTGTTACCTAGCAGTGATATCTCTCTATTTGGTGGAAAAAGACTCTCTCGAGCAGATTATTGGATCCCGGGAGTCAAGGTATCTTCGCAATGGATCCTCCGATAATGGTCCTTGGCAAAGTTGGCCTCTTCTTGAACCCTGGATCCTGGAGAGAAGAAGAACAAGGTTAGGAACAAGAGACTCAGGGAAGAGAGTTACCAGAGTAGAAGAAAGGATGGGATCTGAAGGTCTTCAGCTGATCTGGAACTCCTAGGCTGCGGATTTGGGACTTCTTCTCCTGGATCTACTGGATGGACTCTGAAGCAGTGGTAGTTGACTTGAAGATGGCTGGATTGGGGGTCCTGGTGGTCGGCCACCCTTTGGAAGAAGAACCTTGGAAATGGTGTAGAGGCTAGGGTTTGGTGGTGGTGGTGGAGTAGAGATGGGTGGACTAAGCTAGGGTTTTGGGGTTGGAGATCTCACACCTCCTCAAGGTTCCTAGGGAACCCGGATTTACTCCCTCACGGAGCTCAACACTCAGAATAAGTACGGAAGAACAAGACTTTCCTCAAAAACAAGGGATTTCATTCATATGATTTCATAAGATAAGTTCAAGTTACAAAAGGGGTCTAATATATAGACCTATAAGAAAAATCAAAACCATACAAGTTCCCATGTGGGACTAATATGACTAATCTACACTTTAGGCATCAAATTCTCTTCCCTTGGCCAACCAAGACTCCTTTCATGAGTGAGCGGCCCAAAAACTCCAAGAAAACTTGAAAATCAGCTCCAAATGGCAGGTTATGGGGGTGTCTCCTAGTATCTCTCCATGAATCAAGGATTTTTCCTTCATGGTTTGGCTCTTTTGGACACCTCCTAGTCTTGCTCCATAAGTTTAGGCTTCTTCTTTTCATGGCTTTGGCACTTTAGAAAATTTTTGGGTGACTCATTCAATTTCTCTCCAAGACATGCTCTCTTCCCTTTTATAACTTGGATTTTTATGGAACATTGTGGGGCACCTCCTTGATCCTCTCTTCAAGAAAAATTCTTGCCATCCTGGCTTGGGTTTATCTGGAAAAAAGTTGGCTCCTCCTTGGATTGAGGTATCTTGATGGATTTCTCCCCCAAGTGGTGCAAGAAAAAGGGGAACTTACTTCTTATGGTGTGGGGACCAAAGACACTGGATGGAGATGTGGCAGGGAGTGTGGCACCCACTTGTAGCTGGACCATGGAAGAAAAAATGTGGCACCCTATGGCAAAGGGAATGGCGCCAACCTGGACCTGGACTTGGACTGAGTCAACATGACTCAACAAAAATTGAAATGACAAAATTACAGACTCAAAATTGGGTTGATCAGGTCAATCCCTATTACAAACCCTAATTTTCTCGGGCAAGATCAATCAGAGATCCAGATGGAACCCTGAAGTCTTCTTCTGATTCTGGTGCCCACACCAATTCTCCCGGGGTGGGAGGAACTCGACCCTGTCGAGTATGGATCAAGCTGGCTCTGGTATCTCTCCAAGAGGTCTGGGTCCAATTCTTGTAATTCTTCTCGGGAGATCCAAGAGTCATCAGAATCTGGCCTTCCTTGCCAGCGGACCATGTATCTTTGGTATCCTCGATTACGAGTAGAGATAACATGATCATCCAGGATCTTTTCAATCTGCTCTTTCCTCACAGGCCAGTTTGTTGGTGGACACACAGGGTCGGGATCACTCTCAATAACAGGATTAGGTTTCAAAGGCTTACTAGGAATCACAGCTGGCTCCCTATACTCTACTAAGTCTGTAATGTTGAAAGTAGAGCTATTGCCTAGTTCTGGAGGCAACTCAAGCACATAGGCATTGGATCCTACTCTCTTCACTACTCTAAATGGTTCAGCTCCTTTAGTATGTAACTTTCTAACGGTTCTAGAAAAAAAATCGCTCAGGCCTTAACCTAATCATTACATATTCTCTCTCAACAAAAGTTTTGACTCGTCTTTGAGAATCAGCCAACTTCTTATAAGTTTCATTACTTAAAGTTATTTTGGCATGAATTTCTTTATGCAAGTCCTTTATATGCTATGCAAGTGCATCAAGAGACTTGTATGTGTGGGCTAATAGTGAAATCAGATCAAGTGGTGTGTGAGGCTTGTATCCATGAACAATTTCAAAGGGACTCTAGCCTATAGACCTATTGATCGAAACATTGAATGCAATTTCAGCCCTGGACAAAATACAAATCCCAATTCCTGGTGCTCTCAATCAAACCAAAATCTGAGCCAAAGCCTAGTAAAGGGTCAAGAAAAACTAAACTAGACTGACGACGCATTCCTAAAGAATGGACTTTATTCCAAAGGAACCCTAGGTCTAAACCTAACAAACTAAGGCTCTCTAGGTTTGACCTTGGGTCGGAGGAGGGCATGCAGAGCATGAAAACTTATTATGGATGCCTAGTAGGTGCCATAAGGTCTTCCAGAAGTAGGTGGCAAACCTAATAGGTTCTAAGGAGTCTTGCAACCTAGAGATCTCAGTAAAGTGTAATCCCATAGCTCTAGAAACATGAGAAGATTCAGGGAAGGGTAGGAAATAAGAATCAGAGTTTTGAGATGGCTTATCGGAAACAAGAAACAAACCTTGGTTATTCAGGATGACCTTAAAATGAGGACATTGTTCTATAGGTGCACTCATCCAAACCTCATGATTTGCTCTAGGAGGGTCTACAAGTGCAAGTTCTAGGGTAGGCTGGGTGCTCCTAGAAGGTGGAAGGTTATCAGGAAGGTCTTTGAAATGTTTATCCAGAAAGTCTTCTAAGCTACTGTCTTTTTCTTGTTCTTGGACCTTCTCAATGGGCAATTCTTGTGAACCCCTTCCTTCTTCACACTTCTCTACCAGATTTGACTCAGGGGTGTCTTCTTTGGATTCCTCAATGAGTTCAGGGGTATTCTCACTTAAACTCTCATTGGGTACAATTTCCTCTTCCTGAACTTCCTCAAAAGGGTCTTCTCTTAGGGTTAGCTCCTGAATTCCTTGAGTGGCAGGGGTCCCCTCAATAACCCCATCAGGTAGGAGTTGGTTAATTGAATTATCGGGAGAGATATCCTCAAATTCTTCTTCTTCATATTCATCTATCAAACTTATGTCAGGCTCATATATTTCTTCCTCAATCTTACTGAAAGGTTCTAATCTATTCTCCTTTGATTCCTCTTTAAGTATGGCTCTGGTCAGGTCAACTAATTTTGGGATGGCCATGCCTAACTCCTTCTCAGTGTTATCCTTCTGGTCAAGAGGTGACGCAAGTAAGAATTGACAAACAAAAGTCTGGTTCACTACGGGTGTCGGATCAATCGGAACTTGACTCAAGTTGGTAGAGGTTGGCTTTAAGTCCAAAGTACTTGATTGGTTATATCTTAAAGACCACTCATAGTCTTAGGCTTCTTGGTAGGCTCAGTCTAACTTATTGGTCTTCTCAAGGCATAGCTTCCTATAAATGTCTGGGTGTAACCCAACCCTAAACCTCGATGTGATCTGAGCTTCGGTCTCAATGGTATTGCATTTCATGTCATACCACTGGAAGTCCTCGATATATTTAGACACAGGCCTATTACCTTGTCGCAATTGGTACCATTGGTCTAAAAGTCTTTTCTCATAGGATCTACCTAGGTACCTATCTCTCAACTTACTTCTCATATCTCTCCAAGTATATATTTCCTCTTTTCTTTGATAACACTCACGCTCAATAGCATACTAATGCGACCTAGCATGTTTGGTGAACTTGGTTTTGGCCAACCTAACTTGTCCTAATTTCGATATGTTAGTGCACTCAAAATACCGATCCATTTGTTCTTCCCACTTAATATATGTCTCTTGTCTTCCATCAAAAGTGGGTGCATAAGGTTCGGTGTTCCTAACGGGTCCCTTTTCTGAGTCAACCAAGTATGGATATAGGCTCCTAGGGTTATGCTCGGGATCACGGTATAAGGTCCTCCTAGGCTCCTGGCATGGGTGAGGTTGGGGTCTATTAAATTTTGGATTAGGGGTCCAATTTTGATGTCTACGTTTCTCAAGTCCCTGGGCTCAGTCTCTAAACTGGGCAAAACCCTTATTCATATCCTGACTCAATTTGGTCATACTTTCGGTAAGAGTTTTAATCATGGCCTCTAAATCAGGTTGGGTTTGACCAGATTGGTAGGGTACTTCATTCTGGGTGGACATGATGATGCAAGCAAGCACACCAAATGAGACTCGACTGAAACGACTACGGGCTAACTAGACCTAGAGCCCAAACTAGATGCCCAATCAGGGTGGCAAGCTAGTCTGTAGTAACTCGGGACTCAGCCAGACAGGTGTAAGGGGAGTGTTAGGTCCCTAATTGCCAAACCTAGACACCAATCAGTGATTGGCCAGGTAGGCGGACCAGCACACAAGCCCTTCGGGATAGAATCCCTGAACCATCATTCTAGATACTGAGTACAAAGCACACACAGAGTAACTAGACAAACTGACTCAACACTAGCCTAGACCCGACCAGTTGGTGTCCCTAGCCCACTAGGGCAAATTAGGTCTAATTAATTTTAAGATTAAAGGCTTAGGTTCGAATGCACGGGAGGTGGTTTTGGGCTAAGGAGAGGGTCTCAATCCTATCCTTATGTTGCAACTTCGGTGCCCTTAAGATAGCTTCAATTTATGCACACTCAAATAAAAACACAGCTTGCAGAAAATAAAAAGCAGAACAGCAGTAAAATTGATCTCAGAAAATCTACAGAAATTAATAAATCATGAGAATTTTATATAAATTACTTTAAATTATACTGGTTCCAGCAAAATAAGAATTACTTAATTTGGAATTTTTTGCAGGGAGAAACAATTCGAATAACAGGATAGTTACTGGCAGAAAACAGAACGTGTGTCTCGTTTACAATTCCTGCCTAGAAGTTATAACTCAGTGGCACCCCTACACGCCCTAGTAACCCCCGTGGAATGGGAGGAGGAGGCTTGCGTCTCGCTTGTTCCTAGGACCGGATGGCCAGGGGAGTCTACTCCAGGCAGCAAAAGTAAAAAGGAACGAAAAAATAATCAAACAAGCAAGAACCCTAGACAGGGCTCTGATACCAAAATGATGCAGAACGAAAGCTCTGATACCATAAATGATGCAGAACAAAAATATGGAATGCGGAAGCAAATTAAAATTAATGTATTTTTTTTTATATATTTTCATAAGTCGGCTTTGACTCAAAGGAAAGATAAACTAATGTTGAAAGAAGCTAAGAAATGACAGAAAGCACAATTAAAAGGAGTGGATTATCAGAGTAACTCGGAAGTAGGATCGCTGGGGATTGAGAAACCCCCAGATCTAGGGTTCGCTCTGAGTTTCAACGAAACAGACAAAGTAAGAAGGGAAGGTTCTTGTTACCTAGCAGTGATATCTCTCCATTTGGTAGAAAAAGACTCTCTCGAGCAGATTATTGGATCCCGGGAGTCAAGGTATCTCGCAATGGATCCTCCGATAATGGTCCTTGGCAAAGTTAGTCTCTTCTTGAACCCTGGATCCTGGAGAGAAGAAGAACAAGGTTAGGAACAAGAGACTTAGGGAAGAGAGTTACCAGAGTAGAAGAAAGGATGGGATCTGAAGGTCTTCAGCTGATCTGGAACTCCTAGGCTGCGGATTTGGGACTTCTTCTCCTGGATCTGCTGGATGGACTCTGAAGCAGTGGTAGCTGACTTGAAGATGGCTGGACTGGGTGTCCTGGTGGTCGGCCACCCTTTGGAAGAAGAACCTTGGAAATGGTGTAGAGGCTAGGGTTTGGTGGTGGTGGAGTAGAGATGGGTGGACTAAGCTAGGGTTTTGGGGTTGGAGATCTCACACCTCCTTAAGATTCCTAGGGAACCCGGATTTACTCCCTCACGGAGCTCAACACTCAGAATAAGTACGGAAGAACAAGACTTTCCTCAAAAATAAGGGATTTCATTCATATAATTTCATAAGATAAGTTCAAGTTACAAAAGGGGTCTAATATATAGATCTATAAGAAAAATCAAAACTATACAAGTTCCCATGTGGGACTAATAGGACTAATCTACACTTTAGGCATCAAATTCTCTTCCCTTGGCCAACCAAGACTCCTTCCATGAGTGAGCGGCCCAAAAACTCCAAGAAAACTTGAAAATCAGCTCCAAATGGCAGGTTATGGGGGTGTCTCCTAGTATCTCTCCATGAATCAAGGATTTTTCCTTCATGGTTTGGCTCTTTTGGACACCTCCTAGTCTTGCTCCACAAGTTTAGGCTTCTTCTTTTCATGGCTTTGGCACTTTAGGAAACTTTTGGGTGCCTCATTGATTTTCTTCCCAAGACATGCTCTTTTCCCTTTTATAACTTAGATTTTTATGGAACATTGTGGGGCACCTCCTTGATCCTCTTTTCAAGAAAAATTCTTGCCATCCTGGCTTGGGTTTATCTGGAAAGAAGTTGGTTCCTCCTTGGATTGAGGTATCTTGATGGATTTCTCCCCCAAGTGGTGCTAAAAAAAGGGGAACTTACTTCTTATGGTGTGGGGACCAAAGACACTGGATGGAGATGTGGCAGGGAGTGTGGCACCCACTTGTAGCTGGACCATGGAAGAAAAAATGTGGCACCCTATGGAAAAGGGAATGGCGCCAACCTGGACCTGGACTTGGACTGAGTCAACATGACTCAACAAAAATTGAAATGACAAAATTGCAGACTCAAAATTGGGTTGATTAGGTCAATCCCTATTACAAACCCTAATTTTCTCGGGCAAGGTCAATCAGAGATCCAGATGGACCCCTGAAGTCTTCTTCTGATTCTGGTGCTCGCACCAATCATCCTCAACGTAACCCTTCCAAACTCCCATCCATCCAGTCTACCGCAGCTACGATGTCGATGCCTCTGTCATCAACCAATAAACATCTTCATGTTGCCTCGAAGCATCGAAATAATGATGCATGAAAGCCGAAAGATCCCCTCCGATGTATGTACTTGTTCCAGCTTATCTTGGATTCCTTCTTTCTTTGATAGTGATCCAAACTTGTTGCCATGGAAATGAGGGTCTCTAGATGTATTGCCAATAATCGTGGAGTGATTGAATGCTAGGATAAGAGGTTTTGAGAAGCTTTTTTAGTTGACAACCAAGTATAAAAGTGATTCCAAGGTTTCGTAGATCCTCGATGCCATTCATACATTAAAGCAAATGACTAGAGTGTTATCTCCTGGAGTCGAGAAATTGGGAAGGAAAGGGATTGACAAGAGAAAATGCTGCTGCATCAATTATTTGCTTCAGAAAGTAGCAATATTCCATGTAAATCTATGAGACGTAGGTATGCGTCTGATGATGTCTCCATGGAGAAGGTGGTTGAGGATATTGGTAGTGCAAGAGGTGTCATGGAAGATCTAGTGGAGTATTCAGAGTTTGCAAATAAGATGAAAAAGTTGTGCTGATATGGAAAGATTTATTGTGAATCTTTACTGATAATTTGATCATTGTTTCCTTCTCCTATATGTTTTGTATCTTGTAAAAGATGAGTTGTACATAAAGAAGATGATCAGGAATTAATTAAGCAGGATTTTTTTCTTCAATTATTATCAATCTTGATATGTTAGCAAGATTCTAGTGATCACATATTGGTCTATCATTTTTTTTGTTAACATCATCCATGATTTTTTTTCTTTATTAGTTTGATTATGTACCATTTTTTTATTAGTGTGATTTTATATTAGTTATTATTATTTTTCTTTTATTAAATTTATACACTATTATAAATAATCCTAAGATGTATCGAATGAAATAAAAATATAGATAATAAAGTAATATTTTAATAAACAAATAATTTGATCATTGTTCCTTCCTTTTCTCAACTATTTTGTAACCTGTAAAAGATGAGTTATGAAGATTGGGGTTAGGAATTAATTAATCCTGATTGTCTTTTCCTTCAATCAGTAACCTTACTTTTAATGAGAATTCCTCATTGAGTGGCTATTTATGTTTCATCTATTTTCACATGATTGTGTTTGGTTAATATTTAGAGTGTTTATGTTTCCAAATCACCAACTCTTCCTCCTTTTTACCGGTGATCTCCACCTCCATTGTCCTTCCCCCCCTTCCTATCTATTAGCCACCAACCCTTACTTCCCCACTCATCCCCTCCTAATTAACAAGTCTCCCACACCACCTCTCCATCACCTTATTGTTTGATCCTATAAAGCCCCTCTTCATCTACTTCACCACTTCCTCCTTACAAGATCACCTCCATCTTTATCCCCATCACCTGTCTCTCTCCACAAGTCACCAACTCTTCCCCATGTCTACGAGCCACCACTCCCAACACCTCCATCACTACCTCCTCTCTACTACTACAAACCCATCTCCAATCTTCCTTGCTTCCTCTCCCATACCATAGGCCTTTTGCTATTAATCGTTGCAGCAGAACCCTGAGAAGTGGTTAAGTTAGCAAAGGAGTTTTGATAATTTTATCTATTTAGGAGTTGATTCTCTATAAAGCATGTCCATTACCGATTCTTTTAGTAAAAATAAACAGTGGTAGAAGCTCAAGAATGAGGACAAATATGAAAAGATTTCATTGAATCCATTATTTTCTTTTTATTTGTTAAACATAAATAAACTATATTTATTCTGATGCATTAAACTTTTACTTATATGGCAATTTCTACTTATACTAATACCATGTTTTCACATAATGCTTACAAAATTCTAATATTAGCTTGTTTCTATCCTTGATTAATTGTGTACCTTTTCCTTTCCATTTTAAAAAAAAAGGTACCTTTCTCAACTTTTTTTTTTTTGAGTGGAAACATTTTCCAGCTTCTTAGGTAGGAAAATATGCTATGTTTAAGCATAACAAGAAAACTGAGATACACCCACCAAAAGATACATAGATAAAGGCCTAAAAACATGAGGATATGCCTACATCCATATAGGTACACACGTTTGGTTAAACATGGGTATATCCATCATGGATGTAGCTTATATTTATATCTTTTCTTTTCATTTGTGTAACCCTTTGCTTTACCAACATAATATCTAACATAAATGAAAGTGCATACATGGGTAGAGACCTAATCTACACCTTTCTTTATTAAGCATGGATAACTAAATATAGATAAAGTAGAATTCAGGGGAGTTATTAAAGCATGGGTATAAATAGACCTCTACTATCAATAATAATATATGGGTATATAATCAATTTTTAGATGTTACTGCTTTATCCAATTTTAAAATGTGGATCACTTATAATGATAGATAAAAACAAAAATTGTACATTGATAACTTATTTAAGCATCTTGTATGACTGAATAATATATGAAGACTACTAGCTTCAAAGAAATGAAATAACTATAAATAAAATAATCTTCACCATTATATTAAAAAGAATTGAACATATATAGTGGTAGTCTCAAAAAAAATATTCCAACAACCTTTCTAGTTCATCAAAATCAAAGAATAAGGCCATACACCATCATATTTTTGAATATAAAAGAAATAATAAAACTCAAAACATAGTATAAACAAGTTTCAACTGATCTCCTATACTTTATACAAAAGTTCTAAGCTCAATTTTGCTATAACAAAAAGAAAATAAAATAAACTTGAATGGTTGACACTAAAAAGTTAACTTTGCAAAAGGTGGATGTTCATCAACCCATGAAGCCATCGATAATACAATCCCTATCTTTTCTTGGCACCATCCATCATATTCCAAGAATTTGCAAAAGAAAGAAAATATATATATATATATATATATATATATATATATATATATATATATATATATATATATATATATATATATATTTCATTTAAGAGCTTAAGTCACTATTACAAATATATGTATATAAATACATACATAATCTTTCCATCGAATAATATGAGTGTTCATAGCATGTTTTATCAAAGCTCAACTTTTGTCTTTTACAAGCAATGGAGCATCGCGCTCAATTGTATAAGAAATAAAAATCTCAAAAAACACATCATCCAAACTCTTGCCAATCAACTTCTTGCCTTTATCATCAAAAATGAATGTTTCTTTGCATATTTCTTTCTGTAAGATATCTAATAACATAAGTTTTCATCTTGCAAGTACTGATTTCATAAGATCTAATCAGCAAGTCCTGCTGATTCACCACTACGACAATATTGAATCATTCTATTAAAATCTTTAAATTCATGAAACTAAATTTCACTTACCATTTTAGATGATTCAGGAGTAGGTAGCATGTTCACTTAAAATGAGGTTAGTTCAGCTCTATCACCATTTTAGAAATAATTGAGAGTTATCTAGCTTTCTTAAAAAAATATTAAATTACAAGTGTGGCACAATACAATGATATCATAGATATATCTGGGCTATGTTTGCTACTAGTTGATGACATTTTATCTATCTTTGATGAATGGTCATTAGCTTCTTTCATGTTGGCAATACCCTATTAATAAATGAGTACAATAACTTAAAACAAAAATCAAATGGCAAGTATAGTGAATGGTAATCAGCTTCTTGCATGATACTTTCACAATTTCAAATAATTCTGAAAATAAAGATTAAGTTATCCAATCTCATTCATATAGAAATAAAAAAGGAATTGCACATTTAACTAGAATACCCATCAAAGATGTTGAGCCATAAATATTTGTTAACTTGGACTTAGAGAGTTTAGACTTGACCTGCCAAGTTATGAACCATTTTATGCAGACTCTCATTTTTCTTTTTCAAGACTTTATTAGTTGCTTTAGGGCCCCACAATGAACTAGGAGCTGATCCTATCCCTAAACAATGGACCATGTCTGGCCTTTCTTTGCCTAACTATTAAAAAAATACCTCATCCTCTTCTACATCTTTAAACATCTCCTATTGGTTCCTAATAGACATACATTAATCACAAGAAATAAATATTATAATAAAAATAAGATAGACCTATAGTTTAATTAATACTAATATAGGATATTTACAATGAGTCTAGCAACAGCATCATTTACATGGTTACTGTCCTTTGTAGTACGAGTCTTGGCCCACATAATAGGCTAGCTCAATTTTTTTCTATCCTTTTGAACTAAGTATATAGCATAAGAAAAGATTAAATGATCACAATAGACATTTTCCTTAAAGCAAGCATTAAAGAAATTTAAATGGGTTTTACCTACAGGTGATTAATTTGCGTGAAGCTCCTTGTTTCTATACAATAGAGGTACTTGTACTTCTTCTTGCTATCAATATTAGCATCTGTCTTTTCTATCATTTCTCCATATATATCAGAAGTTAAGACCAACTTCCATAACTCTATAAAAAATTAACCTCAACCAACGAAAAATAATAATTTCTATATACCTACCATTGTAGAGTAAACCAACTATCTATAGCTTCCTTCCATTGAGCCTCTAGGACATTCTTAGGCACTTCACCTTTCCTTTTCCTATTCTTATTACAATTGCCTGCATGTGAAGTACTTTCTTAAATGGTACTTCATCCCTCTCCATTTCCTTGATACAGTATTTATTGCAAAATTATAATGCTCATCTCCCACATCATACTTCTTTCAAAATAAGAAAAATAATATTATTAATACATGATAATAATAAGTACCAAGTCATAGATGACATAGAAATCAATATCACCTTTATGTATTTCCAAAGTTCAAGTTTAATAGTCTTAGGTATCTTTTGCCAATCATTCATACTAACTAGCAACAACTCATATAACTTTATTAGGCTAGTCAAAAAGCTCATAAATGATTGCCCACCATCTTCAACTGGCTATTTATACTCATTCCACTCTATATAAATCATCTTATCGAAATTCATCATATGCACAACTTTTATTACCCAGCGAAGCAACCCAAGAGGGGAGGTGAATTGAGTATTTTAAAAAATTTAAACAATTATGTACTGAACTTAGAGTGTTTGTGTAATAAAGTGATTCTGCTCGATATGATATGCAATAGAAGTAGCAAAATAAATGCAGAGTAATAAACAGCTAGTAGAGGAAGGAGCAAACAATCACAAACACCAAGATGTATAGTGGTTCGGTGTACTCCAAGCACCTACATCTACTTTCCAAGCTTTTTCTTGAGAATTTTCACTATAATCTATCCAAGATTACAGCCAACTTATTTTCTAAGGCTCATAAGTTAAACCTTTGTTAGTTTTGTCACATAAGCTCACCAACAATCTTTACAACTTATTTTTAATCCAGGCTCATAAGTCAAATCCTAGTTGGTTTTGTCTCTAATTAGGTTCACCAACAACCTTTAACACTAGTTTCAATACCTTTGAAACTAGTAACAACAAATAAAAGCAAGTATACAGAAATAAGTACAAGAAATAGCTCCTAAATGAACAGAAATAAATATCGATGAAGCTCTTCTTGAATGCTTGAGTTGTCTCCTTCTTGGAATCTTTGAATGCACACTTTTGGCTAATGATTTGAAGGCTTAAAGGTGAGTAGAAGGCTATTTCAGGTGGAATCTACTTTAAAGCTCACACTTATCTATTCTCAAAAGATAAAACCGTTTGGAATCAATTTTGAACTTCTGAAAAACTAGCCGTTATACTAAGTGTCGACACTTGAATTTCTTCATGAGTCGATCTATGAGTCAACACTTGGAATTATGAGTCAATACTTAGGTCCGAGTCGATCTCTTGAGTCGACACTTGACAAAAATTTCAGAAAATACATAGTTCTGTCCATTTTTTATCTCAGGCTATGAGTCAATCTATGAGTCGATCTGTGAGTTGACACTTGAAACTGTGAGTTGACCAGTGAGTCGATACTTGGCATGCCATCTAAAACTCTATGTGCCAGACTTCTGAGGTGTCGACACTTTTTTATGAGTCGATACCTTGAGTCAACACTTAGGTCAACACTTACTCTGTGCCATTTCAAAACTGCATACCAAACTCTGAAATTTCAAAATTTTATTCAATAACCTCTTAGACTTATCTTCATAAGGACCAAAGTGATCATTTTGTCAATATTCCAAGGTGAGAAGACAACTTAAATATTGAAATTCATCTTGTTTTGATGTAAGTAACTTTGATACTCTTGAGTGAAGAAATTGATGTACCTATGTCTTGAAATTCATAGTCTAATTGAAACATTAGTCCAGATATATGCTCAACATTTTGTTATTCATCAAAATCAAGGAGCCAAAGCCAACATCTTTCATTTGTGTCTTGCCATGATACTTATTAGGGGGTGGTTCTTCAAATTAAGACACATCTCCTTCCTTCGAGGTTGTGCTAGTATCATCTTCCTATACAATGCTCTACTCTGTAAACCTTTACTCCTCAATGACTTGCCTAGCAATACTCTTTTTTGCACATCCCATAGAAGCTAAACCAGTCACAAAGGATTCCAACTCTGCCATTGTAAACCAGTGATCATGAAGCTGAAAAAATAAAAATCAATATGTAAATAAGTTAGAAATGCATTAAAAAAATAGTAAAGAAGTTAGAGGATTAGAATATACAAAAGAATCAATTTTATTTGGAGACATAGTTGTGAGAGCAGCCTAGATAAAAGGATGGATATAATATATAACAAAGTATCTACAATCATCCCTATTTGATTGCATTGGTACTTGTATTAATTAAATATGAATAAAAAGATTAATGGCTATTGTTGCTCTATGTTTCATGTAAATAAATCATTTATTTAAAAATAATATCATATAACTATATTTAGGGTTATCAATGGCATGTCCATATTGCTCTTATATCTTTTGACATTTTTTCACCGTCATACATGTCAAAAACAAGATTACATGTAGACATATGCAAACAGTCTAAATATACTAATAGAAATCAACTATGAAAGCCAAAATTGAAAATTAAAAATTAGATTTATTTGAATACAATTTTAATTCACCTTCATATCTATCACAACTAATGTTTATGAGAGAATCCAATAGCAACATGCAGGATAGAGTGGTCGAATTAAAGCTTTTACCAAAGTTGCAAAAAATCATAACAAGCCAATGATTCCTAATGTTAACAAAAAGTAAGTGCACATCCCCCCATAAAATATTTGGCACATTGGAAATAACTAAACCTAATAACCCACTAAATGCCAATAGGAATGATAAGATATTTTTTTTCAAAGACCTTTTTGTTTCTTATCTACTTTGAAACTTTCTTTTTTTGATGGCTTACTCATATATAAGTTAAACAATAAGTAATCAAAACAATGAAACTATGATTATCTCATTGAACTTAGCTTGCTCTATATGTACCTAGAAACAATAAAAATAGGTGAGTGAAAATAAACCAAACACAAAAATAAATAGCACCAAAGTTTAAAGACTATTAGAAACTAAGCATCCATTCATCCTTGGTATATTTAGTGTCAGAACATCAAGAACTAAAACTCATATTCCCCCTATATAAGTAAGAAAGTGGCTGGTTGCCAACCTCCTTCATCTTAAATTTTCTACTAGTTCAAGTAACATTTCTTTATCTGATTGTTTATCTTCAGCACTACTATCATGTATCTCTTCAAGGTCAACCATTTTCTTATTATCCACTGTTGGTTCAGAATATATCCTTCACAATAAGTAGACCTTGTTCTAGATCTATTCCGAGTAGGTATATCACCAAGTTTCTCTTTCTAGCCCTGCAAAAGAAACTAAAGTAATCATCACTTTTGTTTGAGTGTAATAAATACCAGCTTAGTTAACAACTAAGTCACTTACATATACTTTCAGTTGAGGTAACAAATATAATTGCAACAACATCTACAATTAAAATGAATGATGCTAGTACAATGAAACTAAGAAATAAATAGAAACATTGCTCATATATGCTTAGAAATATATAATAAATATTAAAAAAATTCATCTATAGTTAAAAAAAATAACAAATGCCATTTAACATAACCAAACAGCCTTCCATGCATAGTTAAGCAAAAAACATGAATACCATCCCATACATTGTTAAGAAAAAAATAGCAAATGCCATTCAACATAACCAAATAAGCCTTCCATACATAATTAAGAAATATTCATGGAAATACCTTATTCATATATGCATAGATATGCATAGATTACTAGGTTACAATCTCAATTCCTTCAATATCATCTCTTTCCCATGCTATATTGTGCCTATCTTCCACATCAATCTCATTGTTATAATTGCTAGCATAGAGATCTATTTATTGCCCAATTTCCAATCCTTCATCATCATCATTGAAGTCCTCATTCATATCAAAGAAATTCCTTGGCTTTGTCTTGCTAACTATATGACATCCACTTTCTTTTGGATCTTTTACATATCATATTTGCTCCGCTTGATTAGTTAATACAAAAGGCTCTAAAGTGCACAATTTATGATTTAAATTTACCAATGTCAAGTCCCCATCTTCTTTCACACCTTGATTGACATCCACCCATTTACATTTAAAGAGCAAAAACTTCTCACCATAATAATTTAACTCTACAATCTCATTCAAGACTCTATAATAGGTTACATCACTATGTATTGGATTATTATCTCTTGCACTAGAGAAGTTAGTTGTTTTAGCTGATAACATAATGCCACTATTTTGAGTTTTCCTCCCATGCTCAATGCTCATTTTATGAAATCTAAATCCATTAATTAAACACCTATTATATTTCTTGACTATATTAATTGGATATTTCAATGAATAATTATTGATAAATCTTCTTTGCCTTGATTTTGTAGTATTCAATTAGTGATTACATACCTCTTCTCATAAGGCAAGAATAATGAAAATAATGATACATCACATATGTATCTACCAAACCATTATAGAAACTTGCCCACATGGATACTTTTAATATCCCTTTTTGATAAACAAGGCCGTTCTTTTTGGATCAACTCTAAGTGCATCCATAACATAGAAAATAATATTATATATGAGGTTTCTAGTAACACCTATAAATTTTGCAACATTGTGAAATAAAAAATTAATTTTTACTTATAATGCATATGGTTGAACCTCCTCTTGATTCAACAACAAATATTGATGAGATTGATCCAACTCAGCATTATCCATCTTACAAAAACTAGCATCCAAAGGTTGGCCTAGGTTAATGCACATCTATCCCAAAGTACCAACTTCAGTATGATCATCATTTGTCCCATGTCTATTTAGCTATGTCTTAACATCATCATCTAAGAATCTTGATGTAAAAGTCATTATTTCTATAGCAAATAACCATTCACAATTAAACAGTCTAGTTGTGCTTTATTATGTTCATATGATTTCAATCTTGTCAAGAACTTGTCATCATAACCAATAAATTTCATTAGTCTACAATACATAAAAATCTAAAAATGCAACAAACTAAAAACATATCTTTTAACTAGATACATCCATCGATGATTGACTGGACTAGCAAGTCGAGCTTTATATGGCAAGTGAACAAGCAAGTGAACTATCAAGTCAAAGAAATTAGGAGGAAATATTATCTCCATATGGTATAAAAGGACTAGAATCCTTTAAGCAAATAAATAAAAATCATTTACTGAAGAAGTCTTTGAGCATAAATGCAAGAAAAACTTGCTCAATTCAATGACTACCCATTTAACTTCTTTGCTACTTGTAGATTAGATTGCTATTTGAAGTAGCTGTTGCATAGCTACGTGATAGTCATAGTTTTTCAGCCCCTATATCTTTCCATGCACTAGGTCAACATGCCTAGATATGTTAATTGCGTACCCATTAGAAACCTTCACATCTTTAAGAATTTGGCATATCCTTTTCTTCTCCTTTTTACTTAATGTGAAGCAAGCTAGTAGCAACAAGGTTATTTTTGGTCCTAGTGCTTTGGGATGAAGAGATGGTCGTATATTTAAATGGACTAAGTCTTGTTGAGCTTTCAAGCCATCCTTACTTTTACCATCAATTTCCAATAATGTTCCAATCAAACTATCAAAGACATTCTTCTCGATGTGCATTATATCAAGGTTACACTAGATAGGTAATAACATCCAATATAGCAAATCAAAAAAGAGACTCTTCTTTTCTCATGCTAGGTATTTGTCTTCCTCAACACTATCAGGCTCCTTTTCCTTTTCTTTAACTTCTTTTGCTTTGATGCTCTCTTCAAATTATTGCTTGACTTCCTTTTTTCTTTTTCTCGCATTTTTAGAAGTTTTTGAGGTAAACGCAAGACCCTCTACTTGCTAAAGCACTTCACTTCTAGAAAGTGGAGTAGGTGCATCTCTCATATTTTCTTCTTTATCATAAAATCATGATTTCATTCATTGAAGTTTATGATCATTATCCAACCACCCTCTATGACCAGTATAATGATGTCTTCCATTATAATGTAACCAATCAAAGCATGTGACTTTATTACAATGTGGATAAGTCAAACACCCTTTAATGCTCCAACTTGACAAGTATGCATATGTGAGAAAATCATTTATGGTCCATAACAATATAGCATGCTTGTTGAACCTCTCACCTCTCGAAGCATTATATGTGTCAACCCCATTCCGCAAAAGATTTAATTCATGAATGAGAGAATGTAGGTGAACATCAATGTTGTTACCAAGTCCATATGGACATGGTATAAGCAAGAATAGAAATATATTAGGCCATTTCATATACTTTCATGGTGGCAAATTATAAGGCAACAAATAACCGGCCAAATGCTATAACTCATACTCATAATACCAAAAGAATTAAAACCATCACTTGGCAAGCCAAGGAAAACATTTTAAGGGTCAAATCCAAAATCATTAATAACATTAAGAGATTTCCAATAGGATAAATTAGCTGGATGTCTCAAGATAGCATTTTCACTCTTTATGCCATCTCATTTTTGCAGCCAATTCAGAGCATGTGTGCATCCTTTGAAGTCTTGGGATTAATGAAACATAGTGAAGAATCTTTTTGGACTTTCTTTTCCCTCGATAGCAATTATAAGTTTCTTTTCAATCCATCTATCCTCTCTACATTTTGGACAACTTGTTCGATCTTTGTTCTCCTGTCCCTTGTACAAAATGCAATCATTGGGACATGCATCAATCTTTTCATAATTATAACCTGATATAACAACAATCTTTTTAACTTCATAAAAAGAAGTTGGATGTGCTTTGCCTTCTAGAAGAAGGGGTTTATATAATTGCATCATCAAATCAAAAGCCTTTTGGGACATTCTAGTCATGCATTTAATGTTAAACAAATGGAGAACAAAAGAAAGCTTCTTGAAACTCTTGTAAATCTTCAAGCAACTTTTTTTAATCTATTTAAATACATCTCCATCTCCTCAGGGGCGGACCACACCAACTTTTCTAGGGAGGCCCAAAAATATTAATAAGAAATATTATTTTTATAAATATCATTTACTCATTTATAATATTTTTTGGAGATATTAATTAGTATATATGGTTAAAATAATGGGAGATACTGAAATAAAACTAATATTTTTTTTATACTCAATGATAACAATTGGGGCCTGGAATTTATATTTAACTAGCTAGGTTAAAACTATGAAAGAATGAGCCCATTGGCTCATTGGCCACTGTCTATCAATGCCTATTGGGCTATTGGTCACATTCTATCAACAAATAAACAATAATTCATCAAAGGTACAGCCATACAGGAAAAGTAGTTGTATATTACCTTTTTTTTTGTTTCGCTCAGTGCCTCAGCCCTCGAGCCCTCAGACTCTCACTCAGTCACTGCCTCACTGGTCATGGAGGCTGGACCGCGAGAGTCGGGAGGGCTTCGCTAGTTCTTTGGACTCCGGGTCAACGGCGGCCCGGTCACCCAGACCGTCTCTGGCGGAGCGGCGGTTCGCTGTCGGCAAAGCAACGAAGAAGATGGCGGGTGGCCCGGGGTGGGCATCGTGGGATGGTGCCATGATGGGTAGCCAGGGGGGCAACGGGTGCCCTGTCACCTATCGGGGACGGCGGCGACCGGCAGGTGCCAAGTGGTTTTAGGGCGACGGTGGCCGGCAGGTGCCAGGTAGGTTTGGGCAATGGCGGCCGGTGGATGCCTTGGGCTTCCGGATCTTGGAGGAGTTCGGAGATGGTTGCCATTGCCAATGCCCGGTCATCGGTGGTGCCGCGACGGGTGGCCCACCCGGGGTGGGGCCGTGGGGGCAGCGGATGCCCTGTCAGCTGTCGAGGACGGTGGTGGACAGTGGGTGCGGGGTGGATTTAGCCTTTGGGCTTCTAGATTTTGGTGAAGAAGGAGATCCAGGTGAGTTGTTCTCTGGGGTTTTTTTTTTAACAAGGCTTGTTAGGAAATTCGAAAAAATTTTACTAGTTTTTTGTTATAAGATTCAGTTTGAAAATTTTTATCTGATTTATGTGGGATTGGTTTTGAGAGATTTGAGGGGAGTTTGGAAATTTTTACCCAATTGAGATTGGTTTTGAAAATTTTGAGGGGAGGCCAAATACCTATTTTATAAGGATTTATCTTAGATATAAAGTGGTTTGCCGAAAAATTAAGGGGGGCCAAGGCCCCCTTGCCCCCCCGACGGTCCGCCACTGCATCTCCTAGACCATTATCACCATATTCAAATTCTTTATCATCATCAATTACAACTTTAAATGCATCAAGTACCATTTTATGTATGCCATCATCCTTAGTACAATTTCCACTTGTCCTATTTATGTTAAAAGGGATACTATGAGCTAAAATACCATAATACAATTCCCAAAGTCCCTTATCACTAATAACTCCATTAAAAGCTAAATGTGCTCGAATTGTGTCTTTGTCGTAGGTCAGACCACAAACACACAATAGATAAGAGTACTTAAATATATCGCTGCCCAATCTCTGATATGCATACTTGATGAATCCACCAACTCCCTTAAAGTACTATACTATCCCTCTGAAAAGATAAATACTAGAAAAAATAAGAATCTAAGTGTTATATATATATATATATATATATATATATATATATATATATATATATATTCTTGCCTTATAAACCAATCTTCGATACCTTGGTAGATTCAACCAACTGTAATCTATATCCATAGCTATATATGTATATAAAATAAACACAAAAGAAGAAAAATAAGTAAAGGATACCGAAGTAATTTTTTTGAGAGGCTAATAAACAATAATCAATAACAATAATTAGGGGTCTATACTCATGTTTTACCATGATTTCTCTAAGCTAGAGTATAGAAAGCTATTATCTTTCTCAATGAGATCAAACAAGGAAAAAATTATGCTTAGGTTATTTAGAAAGAATTCTAACAACTACCATACTACAAGAAAGAAAACTAAGCAAGCATTTATAAGATTTAAAGAGAAAAGCCTGAAACTAAATAATTTTCTAGAAAATAAAAATAGAGTTAATTTGATAAGAGTGGGCATACAATGGTAAAAGATGTGCAATGACCCACAAGCTCTTTATATCCTCCTTTATCTCCCTTTTTTTTTTGCTGACCTCCTTTATCACCTTAAAAGGCAAATGGAAACAATATTTACAAGTTCAAGGCATTGATAGTTAAGACTGAATACAAAAGTTAATAAATAACATATCAACTAAGCAACAAAGAAAATATACACACAACACCTTATCCTAGAGTAATTCTCCATAATAAATTAAGAAATTAACTAATAGTTCAACATTAAATTAAAAAAAGGCAAATAGAAGTTAGCTAATGGTATGTTTTAATTAGATGAGTATTGTAGGCCCTATTCCTTAATATATTGATGGCACCACCAAAAGAAGTGATGAGAACAATATAACTCCAAATACACCCAATCCCATGGAGAACACACCATATTATCTAAATTAAAGCAATATTAAATGATCATAAAAACAATGTAACAAGGACCACACCATCTAAAAGCAATATTAAAAGGGCATCAAGACAAAGGAAATAGGGACCTCGGTCAAAAAGTTAAAAGTATATAAATAATAAGGCCAATGCATGCAGATAAAAAGGGAAGTTGGAATATATATGGAGATAAAGGAAGCAGATGGCCTGACAACAATCCCAATAAGTATAAAACAAATCCTCTTACCCCAACAAAGCTCTCTTCCACCTCTTAACAATAGATTTAATAAACATACTATCTCCAAAAACCTATAAACTATGAAGTAAACTATATAGTACTTACCAACAAGTGCAGCCCCAGCCATCTCACTAATTTAGCGAAGCACAAGTACCCCTACATTATGCCCAATTATTTGACATCATATGCATATATAGAAAGAGATGCCTGGAGCTACATAAAGGGGGCCAAGCCTTTGATCACCCTCCCTGACTGCTGATGCGCATCGCAACATACCGATTTAATTACCTTAAAACTACTATTCTAGAATAGGATAGTAGGAGCAAGGGTCGAATCCACTGGGACTTTCTTGATTACTTTGAAAATAGTAAATATGCAACAGAAATTGAAATCTTAAAACTAAAAAGAATATTAACAAGTAATTAGCAGTAAAGGTAACTCAAGGAATGATCTATCTGAGTAAGAGCACGGTCCGTATCCGTGAATCATGGCCTGTCTCTTTTTAGGAATAGATTGATTTAAATGCTAGTGAAATAACCTAGATATGATCTATCTCATGAGAGCACAACCTGTACCCACTTGGGAATAGATTAGTCATGAGTAATTTCACTTGACTTACCTCCAAAACTTTGCCCTAATAACGCATATGATTCAAAAGCAAAAGAACAAGAATTAATCAAAAGATACTTTTATTTCATGTAGGAGGGAGTACATCAAAGTAATACAAAAAAAATCCTTTTCCCAAGTGAAGATCCGGCCTCCAGTGACTTCTGCATGCTCAAAAGTTGAAGATGGCGCTGACCGGTAGAAAATAGAGCTGCTGGAATAGGAGTGGGATAAACTTGGAATAGTGATGGAATAGCAGGAATAAGGCTAGGATAAGTGGAATAGCAGAAAACTAAAGGAACTACGGGGAAGAACAGATGGATCCGGTCTGTGGCTGGACTGTGACTGAGCCGAGAGTTTGGAGAACTAAGAAATGGACTAGAAGCTGGGATGTGGCCGATCTCTATGATCAAACTGGATTGATGGAATGAAAGCTCTCTATGGTGTGGAATGGAGACGAAATACTGCTCTCTGTGGTGGAGAAGAAGAAAACACAGAAAGGAAAAAACACTGGGAAAGAAGAGAACTGGCAAACTCTATGATGGAGAAGAAGAAAACACAAATGACCGGATGATCGAATACCCCCCTCTGGCTCCCCTGGACCCCTTTATATAGGCTCTCCCTGCTCCCAACCCACTCCCTCGATCCGACCAACCCGCTCCACCGTTGAACCAACCCGCTCCACCGTTGCACCAGCCCACTCCACCATTGCACCAGCCCAACAAATACCGCTCCACGGTTGCAACGAAGCTCGAACTCCCATCGATCTCCAGCTCATCCGGCAAAGCTCTAGAATTTTCTCCCCGGTTCAGTCCGTCCCAGCACCCGGTTCAATCCACAGTTGGTTCAGACCGAAAGAAATCTCCCACGGCTGCAACTCATCGTGAGGAACCTCCCGGTGGCGAGGAAGAGTGCACCGCCGTCTTCTTCGACCGGCGGTGGACTGGGTAGGCAGTCCGGCGACGAGGAACGGTGGGTGCAGTGAGGTTCAGCAAAGAGAAAAGAAAACAATGAAAACAGCCCCCTTCGAAAGCATTTTTCCGGCCACTGGGGCTTCTTCGGCCGGCGGTGAGCATGCCGGCGACCTCCCCGGTGGTGGGGGCGGCTCTCCGGCGAGTCTCGACGTGACTGGGCTATGGCGGTCCATGGCTCTGCTTCCGTGGATCGCGTCAATGGCAAATCGTGGCCCATGGATCATTCGGTGGACCGAGCAGCCGGTCCACTATGGACCGGCTGCTTTAAACTTCGTGCAAACTTTTAGTTAATTCTTCAAAAATTCATTTTGGGCCCGTTCTGAGTCCGATTCGAGTGCCGTTCATGCCGTTGGACTTCTAAAATTAGGCTCTCCATGTTGGCGATGTTCTTTCTTGTAAATAACATATAAAAGTATTAATTTTGAAAGAATAATGATATTTTAATATTAAATTAATACTTTTATATTTATGCTTAATGTAGTTATCACACCTCTCAACTTGAACTTTGCTCGTCCTTGAGTAAAATAGATAGATTATCCATGTGTATCAACCCATCCTTGAATTAGATGTTAACCCAAGCAACCCTAAAAGCAGATGATACCTGGTCAGACTACTACTGAGGTACTTTATTGGATTATTAATTCAACTCTTTTTAGTGGTCAGGTAGAGTTCATAAAGATTTCTATAGTTCTTCTTCTGCCAACTTTCCATCTCACTCTTAAAATCCTCTAACTTTCTGGGGTTTAATTCAATACCTTTCTGCTAGATGATTTTTTCCCTTTCATTTTTTTTTTTTTTTTTGTGTTATATCCAAGCCTCGTAAGTATTAGTATTCTTCCCTTTTGACACGAACCACAACACTTACTTAGGCGAAGGGGCCCGGTTACTCAGGGAGGTACCATTGCTTAACAGATTTATTGACCTTCTCACCTTTTGACGTGAACCACAATGCTTACTTAGACGAAGGGGCCCGGTTACTTAGTAAGAGTTCAAGCAAAGCTGTGAGACTAGACTAACTTTTTTTTAAAAAAAAAAAAAAACTTTAGCATACTTGATCTTTTGATTTATATCCCCAAAAAGTAGACTCTTTATTAAGATCAATGGTCAAAAGGTTTTGGAATTACTCCATGAAATTATTTATGATCTATACCCTACCATTTATTGAGTTTCTTTAATAATTTATCCCTCAGCATCTCTAGTATTATCTAGGCCATTAATCAATCATTTGATTAAGGTGCATAAGTAACTCTAGTTCGAGACAATAATTAGGTACACATAACCTAATCATTTCTAACCACACTCGAAGATCTAATCAATTCAAGTTAATCTTCCCCTCCCAACTTAATTGACATTGTCCTCAATGGAGTAGGAAAGAAAATGAGAAGTATAATAGGAAAGAATACACCTTGGGAAAATGTGCTTCGAAGGTTTCATGAAGTAGCGGGTTCCTTTGTTGCTGTACTCCCTCACTTTATTCTTCTAAAAAGAAAAGAAAAGAAACTAGTTAAAAATTAAAAACATAAACTGGGTTGCCTCCCAGGAGTGCTAAGTTTAAAGTCTTCAGCCAGACTCAGCAAATGGTAGTACTGGGTCCATAAGGTCAAGAATTTCAACAATTTCTCTATCATGAATATCTTCAACATAGGGTTTCAAGCGTTGGCCATTTACTTTAAAAATATTTCCTTGTTTGGGATCTTTAAGTTCAACAGTGCCATGAGGAAATACTTGAGTAATGATGAATGGTCCATCCCATCGTGAGCGAAGTTTTCCAGGAAAAAGGCGCATCCTAAAATTGTAGAGCCACACTTTCTGATCAGGCTTAAACATTTTTCGATTAATGAATTTATCATGATATGCCTTAGTTCGAGCCTTATAAATTTTTGAACTTTCATAAGCTTCATTTCGCAGCTTTTCTAATTCACTCAATTGAAGCTTCCTATTAGAACCAGCAATCTTCATATCAAAATTACATTGCTTGATAGCCCAAAATGCACGATGTTCTAATTCTACCGGTAAATGACATGCCTTGCCAAACACTAACCGGTATGGAGACATTCCTAGGGGAGTCTTAAAGGCAGTCCGGTAAGCCCATAATGCATCATTCAAACGTTCTGACCAATCTTTCCAATTGGGCCTTACCATTTTCTCCAGGATGTGTTTAATTTCTCTGTTTGATACTTCAACCTGGCCACAAGTTTGGGGATGGTAAGATGTGGCTACCTTATGTGTAATTCCATATTTCTTCATTAATCCTTCAAAATGTTTATTTATGAAATGCGCCCCCCATCACTGATAATTGCCCTTGGACACCCAAACCGACTAAGGATGTTACACTAAATGAACTTGATTACAACCTTGTGATCATTGGTTCGGGTTGCGATGGCTTCGATCCATTTAGACACATAATCAACTGCAACCAGAATATACTCAAACCCAAAAGAAGAAGGGAATGGCCCTATGAAGTCAATACCCAAGACATCAAAAATCTCAACAACTAAAATAGGGTCACAGGCATCATATCTCTACGTGAAATATTCTCCGTTTGTTGACATCTCAGATAATTACGGCTAAATTCATGTGCATCTTTAAAAAGAGTTGGCCAATAAAACCCACTCTGCAGTACTTTTGCTGTAGTTTTCCTTCCACTAAAGTGTCCCCCACAAGCAAGAGAATGACAAAAAGTGAGTATGCCTTGTAACTCACTCTCAGGGACACATCGTCTAATCACCTGATCTGAACAGTATTTAAACAACTCAGGTTCCTCCCAAAAGTAATATTTGATTTGTGAGAAAAATCTATCTTTTTCTTGTTTGGACCAGTGGGAAGGAACTTGCCCTGTTGCTAAGTAATTAACAATATGGGCAAACCAGGGTAGACTATCAGACAAAATAGAAAAAAGCCGTTCATCAGGAAACTGATCTCTGATTGTTTCTTTGTTGCATTCTACTAAGATCCTAGAAATATGATCTGCTACCAAATTTTCAGAACCCTTCTTATCTAAGATTTCTAAGTCAAATTCCTGCAGTAGAAGGATCCATCTAATCAGTCTAGGCTTTGTGTCTTTCTTAGATAACAGATGTCGCAATGCTGCATGATCAGTATACACTAAGATCTTAGACCCTAACAGATATGATCGGAATTTCTTCAGGATAAAAACAACTGCTAGCAACTCCTTTTCAGTAGTGGTGTAATTTATTTGTGCATCCGAAAGAGTTTTACTAGCATAATAAATCACATGTGATTCCTTATTAAACTTCTGTCCTAAAACTGCCCCTACAGCATAATCAGAGGCATCACACATGATTTCGAAAGGCATGGTCCAATCGGGAGGCTTGATCACTGGTGCAATGGTCAAAGCAGTTTTCAGAATGTCATAAGCAGCCATACATTCCTTATTAAAATCAAATGGATTGTCTTTAACGAGCAGATTACACAAAGATCGCGAAATTTTGCTGAAATCCTTGATAAAGCGTCTATAAAATCCAGCATGACCAAGGAAGGATCGTACTTGTTTAACTGAGGTCAGGGGAGGCAATTTCGAGATCAATTCTATCTTAGCTTTGTCAACCTCAATTCCTCGCTCTGAAACAATATGTCTGAGCACAATTCCCTCACAAACCATAAAATGGCTCTTCTCCCAACTTAAGACTAAGTTCGTTTCTATGCATCGTTTCAAAACCCTAGTCAAGTTTTGGAGACAATCATCAAATGAAGATCCAAACACCGAAAAGTCATCCATAAATATCTCAAGAAACTGACCAACCATATCAAAAAATATGGATAGCATACATCGTTGAAAAGTGGCTAGGTGCATTGCACAGACCAAATGGCATACGTCTAAAGGCAAATGTTCCAAAGGGGCAGGTAAAGGTAGTCTTTTCTTGATCAGCAGGAAATATCGGGACTTGGTTATATCCTGAATAACCATCTAGAAAACAGAAGAAACTCTGCCCAGCTAGCCGTTCTAAAATTTGATCAATGAAAGGCAAAGGAAAGTGATCTTTTCTAGTGACGGCATTCAGTTTTCGATAGTCTATACACACTCTCCAACTAGTTGTCATTCGAGTAGGAATTGACTCGCCCTTTTCATTATCAACAACAGTAATACCTGACTTCTTAGGTACTACCTGAGTTGGACTGACCCATTGACTATCCGAGATTGGGTAAATGATTCCAGCATCGAGCCATTTTACCACTTCTTTCTTAACAACTTCCCTCATGTTCGGATTAAGCCTTCGTTGCATGTCCCTATGTAGTTTAGATTCAGGCTCACAGTGAATATGATGCATGCAAACAGAAGGGTCAATTCTCTTAAGATCAGCTACTGCCCATCATATTGCTTCTCTGTGTTCCATAAGTACTTCCACCAATTTTTCTTCCTGATCTGGGGTTAGAGTGGATGCAATGATCACTGGGAGAGTATCCTTGGGTCCAAGAAAAGAATATTTCAACTTTTCAGGAAGAGGCTTCAACTCTAGCATAGGTGGTGTTTCTAAGGATGGCACTAAAGGGGTTGATTGAGTCGGTAAAGGTTCAAACTTAACAGTCCAAGGAGGAGTAGAGTTAGACTTTGGTGGCTCCAACAAAGCACTCACTTCATCAACATCAAACTCATTTGTTCCAACATGTGTCAAACATGCTTGCAGAGGGTCCAACTCGAGTAAAATGGGGAGTTTCTTGTCTATTACTTCCTTAAGCATGTTCACTTCATCAAATATAGGTGGTCCTTGGGATGCATTAAAAATGTTCAATCTCATCTTTTTATTTCCAAAGGATACATCCATAACCCCTGTCCTACAGTTTATACAGGCATTAGCGGTAGCTAAAAAAGGTCTTCCAAGAATAATGGGTATTTGGCTAGGATTACCGCTAGACTTCATATCCAGGACAAGAAAGTTAACAGGAAAGTAAAACTCATCGACTTTTACTAACACATCCTCTAATAATCCATGGGGTACCTTAATTGATCGATCTGCTAACTATAACATTACCGACGTGGGTTTCAGTTCCCCAAATCCAAATAAATCATACATTGATCCTAGAAGAAGGTTCACACTCGTACCCAAATCTAGTAAAGCTTTCTTGATTGTGAGGTCCCCTATGACACAGGAAATAGTTGGGGTACCAGGGTCTTTCAATTTAGGTGGGACAATTTGCTGAAAAACTGAGCTCGCTTGCTCAGTCAACTTGATCTTTTTCGGTATGTGTGCCTTAGATTTTTGTTTCTATGTGCACAGATCCTTAAGAAAATTGGCATAAGTCGGCACTTGTTTGATGGCATCAAGAAGAGGTAGGTTTATCTGGACTTGTTTGAACAGCTCAAGCATTTCATTCATTTTTAGGCTCTTCTTATCCAAAAATACAGGTGATTCTAAGGCTTTAGGAAACAGAGCCCTAGGTGTTAGTGCTTGGCTAATAGGTTCCTTTCTCTATTCATTCTTTTCATCTTCTGGCTTAGCCAACTCAAGTTTTTGGGTCAGGTCAAGCTGATTCACTATTTTCCCACTTCTTAAAGTTGTGATTGATTTAGCTTGTTCTGGGAATGTTTCAGGTTTGGTAGAACTTTCAGCCATGTAATGTCCTTTTGGGTTACTGATGGGCTGACTAGGCAACTTACCTTCCTCTCTTCTATTGAAAGATGTAGCTAGCTGACCTATCTAGGTTTCTAGCTTTGCAATGGATTGCGTATGGGAGTAAAGGAGTTGGGTGTTCATTTCTAGCCCTTTTAATGCTTGAAGTACATTCTCTTCAAATGTAGGACCATGATTATTCGATGGAGGTTGTGGAGCACTCGGGTATTGGGAATAAGGCATGTTTACAAAGTTGGTCTCTTGATAGTTGGTCCTAATTGGTGTTGGATTATTAGTAGCTTGGGGTTTCCAAGAAAAATTTGGATGGTTTCGCCAGCCATGATTGTAAGTGTTTGCAAATGGGTCATTTCCTGGTCTAGGAACCATACGGGCTTGTGCTTGATGAACTTGTTCCTAAACGACCTCGGGGAATTGATAGGCCACTGGACAATCACCTATCGAATGGGTAGGACTTGAACAAATGATGCAAACATCATGGTTTTGATGAAGGTTTTGATGAGGTGAGGAAAGATTTCCACTTTGTAGAATTCGATCAAGCTTTTGGGACAATTCATCTACCTTGCTGTAGATGTCTATAGAGTGACCTAATCCATACATTCGCCCTCTCTTGGGCCCTAAGGGAGGATCTCTATGGGCAGCAGACATGTGATGCAATGAATTTTCACTAAAGGTTTCAAACAGCTGCCAAGTTTCATGTTCATTTTTAAGCATAAATGTTCCTCCACATGAAGCATCTACCATTTGCCGGTATCTTTCAGATAGACCATCATAAAAACATTGAACCAATTGCCATTTCAGTATGGCATGATGGGGACATTTTCTAATCAGATCCTTTAATCTCTCCCATGTTTCATGAAACATCTCTCCGTCTAACTGGGAAAAACTGGTTATGGCTTTTCTAATTTGGTTTGTTTTTCCAATTGGAAAGTACTTCTTAAGAAATTCCCTCTGAAGTTGGTCCCAAGTTGAAATTGTTACAGTGTCTAGGGAATTCAACTAGTACTTAGCTCTATCTTTTAGGGAAAAAGGGAACAACTTAAGCCTAAGAGCATCATTAGAGAAATGTTGGATTTTGATAGTTGAACATATTTCCAGGAACTCATCTAAATGTTTGTAAGGGTCTTCATTTGTAAGTTCATAGAAAGATGGTAACATCTGGATTATGCTAGACTTAATTTCATACTGGACAGCCTCAACTGGAGGTACTTGGATACAAGGTGAATAGGTATACTTTGAAGGAGTGAAGTACTCCCTCAACTGACGTGGAGGATTAATTTCCTGATTGGGGTCCATAGTACCTGGTTTCTTTGCTCTACAAGTTATGTCAATTTCTAGGTCTAGGGGTACAAGTTCCAGTTCTAGTGACCGACGACCTAACATACACCTTACAATGGTATTCTAGAGCAAACAACAATAATTCAGAATTGTTATAAGATGTTTTTTTTATATATGCAAAAATAAGAAAAGGTCTAAAGGAAAGACTCCTAAGAGAATCCTAAAACTAGATGAATTTTTTTTTTTTTTTTTAAACAATTTACACAAACAATTTACAAAACTCTATCCTAGGGTTAGCTTAGACCTAGACAGCTCCTAACTGTTCCAAGGTCACCTTTGAGCACTCCAAGTCCAAAATCACCCAACTAACTTGGCTAGGTAAGTGTAAGGTTGGTGAAGGTTCCCTTATCGCTTGCCTTAGACACCAATTAAAAATTGGCCAGGTAAGCAGAACCAAAGCACCTCCCTTCAGGCTCTTGTCCCTGAACCACTTTTCTTAGACACCAAGTAGTTAACTGACCTGAACCCGGTATAACTCTAGGGTTCCCTTGTCCTATTGAGCTCAAATTCCTTAGGGCTGGCGTCTAATTGATTTTAGGGTTAGAGGCTTAGGTAAATGCAAATGATGGGAAATGATTTGTGAGCCAAGGAAGGGTAATGAAATCCCCACCTTATCTGATTAATGAGGTTAGTGCCCTTAAGATGAATTATGAAGAAATGAAATGGATGCAATAAGCAAGGTGTCCATATCTTGAAATTATCAAACAAAATTAAACGAAACTAATTACTTTTTTTTTTATTTTTGATGGTTAAGTATCTAATTCCCTAATGAATTATGATTTTTTTTTTTTATTTGATTTTGCAGGAAAGTAAGCTTACCTAAGTAATTATCAAATAGAACAAAACAAAAATACCAAAAATTTGAATTTTTGAAATTTGAAATTTTTTGAATTTTTGAAATTTGAAATTTTTTGAATTTTTGAAATTTGATATTTTTTTTTGAATTTTTGAAATTTGATATTTTTTGAATTTTTGAAATTTGAAAAAAAAAATTGTTTGAATTTTTGAAATTTTCAAAATAATGCCAAAAGTCCCCAGCAACGGTGCCAAAAAACTTATGCGCGTCGCAACGCACCGATTTAATTACCTTAAAACTACTATTTTAGAATAGGATAGCATGAGCAAGGGTCGAATCCACGAGGACTTTCTTGATTACTTTGAAAATAGTAAATGTGCAATAGAAATTGAAATCTTAAAACTAAAAAGAAGATTAACAAGTAATTAGCAGTAAAGGTAACTCAAGGAATGATCTATCCGAGTAAGAGCATGGTCCGTATCCGTGAATCACGGCCCGACCCTTTTTAGGAATAGATTGATTTAAATGCTAGTGAAATAACCCAGATATGATCTATCTCACGTGAGCACAACCTGTACCCACTTGGGAATAGATCAGTCATGAGTAATTTCACTTGACTTACCTCCAAAGCTTTGCCCTGACAGTACATCTGATTCAAAAGCAAAAGAACAAGAGTTAATCAAAAGATACTTTTATTTCATGTAGGAGGGAGTACATCAAAGTAATACAAAAAAAACCCTTTTCCCGAGTGAAGATCCGGCCTCCAGTGACTTCTGCATGCTCAAAAGTTGAAGATGGCGCTGACCGGTAGAGAATAGAGCTGCTGGAATAGGATTGGGATAAACTTGGAATAGTGATGGAACAGCGGGATAAGGCTGGGATAAGTGGAATAGCAGAAAACTAATAGAACTACGGGGAAGAACAGATGGATCCGATCTGTGGCTGGACTGTGACTGAGCCGAGAGTTTGGAGAACTAAGAAATGGACTGGAAGATGGGATGTGGCCGATCTCTATGATCAAACTGGATTGATGGAACGAAAGCTCTCTATGGTGTGGAATGGAGACGAAATACTGCTCTCTGTGGTGGAGAAGCAGAAAACACAGAAAGGAAAAAACACAGGGAAAGAAGAGAACTAGCAGACTCTATGATGGAGAAGAAGAGAACATAAATGATCGGATGATCGAATACCCCCCTCTGGCTCCCCTGGACCCCTTTATATAGGCTCTCCCTGCTCCCAACCCGCTCCCTCGATCCGACCAACCCGCTCCACCATTGAACCAACCCGCTCCACCATTGCACCAGCCCGCTCCACCGTTGCACCAGCCCAACAGATACCGCTCCACGGTTGCAACGAAGCTCGAGCTCCCATCGATCTCCAGCCCATCCGGTGAAGCTCTAGAATTTTCTCCCCAGTTCGGTCGGTCCCAGCACCCAGTTCGATCCACAGTTGGTTCAAATCGAAAGAAATCTCCCACGGCTGCAACTCATCATGAGGAACCTCCCGGCGATGAGAAAGAGTGCACCGCCGTCTTCTTCGGCTAGCGGTGGACTGGGTAGGCAGTCTGGTGGCGAGGAATGGTGGGTGAGGTGAGGTTTGGCCAAGAGAAAAGAAAACAATGAAAACAGCTCCCTTCGGAAGCATTTTTCTAGCCACCGGGGCTTCTTCGACCGGCGGTGAGCATGCCGGTGACCTCCTCGGCGATGGGGGCGGCTCTCCGGCGAGTCTCGGCGTGACTGGGGCATGGCGGTCCATGGCTCTACTTCCGTGGACCGCGTCAATGGTAGATCGCAGCCCATGGATCATTTGGTGGACCGAGCAGCCAGTCCACAATGGACCGGCTGCTTTAAACTTCGTGCAAACTTTTAGTTAATTCTTCAAAAATTCATTTTGGGTCCGATTTGAGTTCGATTCTAGTGCCATTCGCGCCGTTGGACTTCTAAAATCGGGCTCTGTATGTTGGCGATGTTCTTTCCTGTAAATGACATATAAAAATATTAATTTTAAAAGAATAATGATATTTTAATATTAAATTAATACTTTTATATTTATGCTTAATGTAGTTATCAACTACCTTTAGTTTAGAGATAGAGAGATGCACTAGGAGCTAGCAATGAGAGGGCTGAGCCCCTAGCCCCCCTTTCTTGCTACCTTCAATTTAGAGAGAGGGGAGAAAGGGAGCCATGATTTCCATCCCTATTGCCTTCAGTTTAAAGAGAGACTGCTAATGTGGTGTTCACCATCATCGACGACTAATACCAATGACTGTCACCTCCACCGCCGTTCATGCCAAGCCTAGGGTCTTCACTAGGAGAACAAAGAAAACATGATTAGGGCATGTCGATTTGGGAGAAATAAAGATAGAGAGAATGGAGAGAGAGCGGAGAGCAGAGAATAAAGAAAACAGATGATCGCCGCCACCTCCACTGCCATTCACATTGCCGCCATTCTTGTTGCCTCTGTTGCCACCGGACTAGGAAGTAAAGAGCAAGGCTCCTGGATTAGACAGCATGGAGGGAGGTTGTAGTAGCAGTAGGACTAGGCCATGCTCTGTAGCAGTCGGCCAGAGTGTCAGCGAGAAACTCCACAACCAACGGAGGAACCCTAGGTGGTGGAGAGGGCTTTCTCCTGCCGAGTTTCTATGGGAGGGGGGTGTCAGGGTTCCAGTACTTTTTTTCTTTTTTTTTATTTTGGTGCTCCTCTCTTGATGCCAATTACTTTCTACCAATACTTGGTATATTTTTTAAAAGATTTGAGTTACCCATGTTAACCCATTAGCAGATTTGATTTACTCATATTTAATCATTGAAATATAAGTTAAAAATTAATTATAGCATTTTCATGTTTGACAAATATGGGTATATATAACATTTTTTTCAGAATTTAACTATTCACCCACACATGTACTTTACGTGACTAAAAAGTATGGGTGTATGTAACTTTTCTTGTAGCGAAGGCAAGGAAGTAAGCAGTGTTGTGAGAGAGCTGCATGAACTAAGTTTACTTCACAATGTCAGACCTTTAGACATTTTTAAACAGTAATAAATATAAGTGCATGCTATATATGTTGGAAAGTTTAGCAACTCATCAATTGTGAACAATCATTAAGGTCCAATATAATGGTTTGGCAAAAAAGCAAGCTATTCATGCAGTTATATCATTACTCTACTGACAAATACACTGTTGAATTATGGTAATTGCATTTTAGCTAGAATGCAAAGCTAGCCTTGTACTGGCAGTAATTCCTATGAGGATTGGGATATGGTTACATGCACTTACAATATCAAAAGATATATAAGATGTGTATCAAATTTTCAATCCATCAAGGGCATTAGATGTAGAAATTCTATCAAACAAATTACTAATTTCTTACATTCCCTCAAACTGGAACTTCACTAAGGTAATGGACCTCATATAAACAATTCAGCCAACTCAGCCTCATAGATATGGTGCTTCCAAAGTTGCAAAAACCATAAAGCTTCATCCCTCTTGTGCCAAGAACAATCTATACTTGCTCAGAAAGGATCAATGCAACACACCTGGCCAAATAAATCCTTAACCTGCAGCACCACATCTCATACCAAACATGACCTAATCACACCATCAAGGTAGTAGTGCAGGTGTAACAAGCTCGGTCCCATGTTCCACACATCTCAAATTCGAGGAATGATGCCACAGCCAACTCGAATATTTTTAGAATTAGTCCTGGGGCTTAAACGTAGGTGCGTGGGTTAGTCAAGCCCTTTGGCTAAGATCCGTCTGCTATTTTGGTGGGACTGGGATGACATACTCGTCTATGTGGTCGGGCTGGGTAATACACTCATCCATGTGGTGATGACATCTTCGTCCTCTTGAGACACCAATCTATGGTGCTCCTATGCCCAATAATGCAATTATCATCCTCGGTTCTCTCCTCTCTTAGTCATGATTTTTATGTTTTAGCAGATCTTGTGAAGGTTCTCATTGAATCATGTGAAGCCCTTCTCCATGGGCTTTACTGCATGAGTAGCAGCAAATTTCAAATCATTTACCATCTACAAATAGTCGGATTACAAATTCAGTAAAAAAATTAGCAGAACTACAAAAATCCAATCTAGATAGGCAATGCAAACAATATAGCAGCAAGAGTCTATCTATCAAGAGAGAGAAAAAATCTCTGTTATGTAAAACAACCCAACATATTAGTTGTGAAATTAAAATTTTCACACTACCAATGCAAACACATTTATTAACCATGCTTTTCTGAGGCTATTGAATTTTTGTGAAGATTCTCATTGAATCATGTGAAGCCCTTCTCCATGGGCTTTACTGCATGAGTAGCAGCAAATTTCAAATCATTTACCATCTGCAAATAGTCGGATTACAAATTCATAAAAAAATTAGCAGAACTGTAAAACTCCAGTCTATATAGGCAATGCAAACAAGATAGCAGCAAGAATCTATCTACCAAGAGTGAGAAAAAAATCTTTGTTATGTAAAACAACCCAACATATTAGTTGTGAAATTAAAAATTTCACACTAGCTATGCAAACACATTTATTAACCATGCTTTTCTGAGGCTATTGAATTTTTTGTCCATCTTTGTTTTGACAGCAAAGAAAGACATGCTTGATTCACTTCTGAATAACCTATGCAAAATGTTTCATTATATATATCTTATCTCAATTTTAAAGATCAAAACTCACTCTTATAAACTACTAATCACCTTTAACATGCATACTTAACGACACTGTAATACAATTTAATTTGATACTAATTTTATTCAAGGAAATTCATGGTAATATGCAAAAGAAAAGGTCTATAGGGCTACAATTGGGATGCTCAACATTACAACAAAGATGTTGAGAGCAAAGCTTACATATTCTTGATCACAAACACTCCATTCGTTCTACTTATGGCATCGATATCAGGTTGAAGAGGTTTAAGCTTTGTAGGACTCTCACTATCCTTTACCTCATTAGGGTCTAAAGGGCAGTCCACAAATGAATAGACTCCAAGTACTGAATCACCTGAAAGCAATCACCCATTAGCTTCAATGGCTTGGCAGGGAATGTATTGTCACGTCCCCAACCCAAAATACTATAAATGAGGAATAAGACAACCACCACATACCTATAAGATGGGGACCCACAAATATGCAAGACAACAACCTGATCAATTAATCAATATAAATATATTTTCTTCAAAATATTATGTTTTTACATAAGCTTGGAATAAAAAATTATTTCATTTGCTTTTCTTAAAAAATCTTCAAAATCAATTATATTGATATTGAGAACAAATCATTGTATAATATTTAAAGCAAAAAATATATAACAATCATTGGAGCAAATTAAACAAACAGAGAGTAGTAGCCTTTTTAAGTTTTATAAGATATCTCAAAATAGATTTCAAAGTCAAGTTTCAGAGAGACTAATTGAAGAGATTTACTTTTTCAAAAAGAATTGCTAAACATATTTTCTCCCCATTTTTTTGCAAATTAAGCAAGATCTTTTAAGAATTTTATAAAAATAGTATCAAATATTTTGAATCTATCAACTATTTTTAAAAAAAAATTCTGAAATCTTTTTCCTTTTCATAAATTCTTTGTTTTTGAAACTTCTTTTTTTCCCTTTTTTATCATATACAAAATAAAATTTATGTAAAAGAGAAATATTAAAATATAAGAGAAATAAACTCATTATCAAACAATACCAAGCATAACTTCATTCAAAAGCTTTCAAAATTTCATGTAAGCCAAAATAATGTATAAGAACATAAAAATACATTTTAAAATTTGAACTATAGGCACATATTTGTTTAAAATTAGGAATTTTATAGACATGAAAGCAAGAGCAAATCTAAGATCAATAAATTTCAATGTACATCAAAGCATAAAGTGTAAAGTATTACATAGAGAATCATCAAAATCAAGTTAAACTTCAGATCAATTTTAGAAGATTTATATCAAATTTAGATTAAATCTCAATTAGATTCAAAAAATCCACTTCAATTTATTATTATTTTTTAAAATAGCATAGATGAATCAAATAAATTCTTAAATCAAGTTAGAAAATTACTTTGAACTTTAAAGATCTAAGAGAAATAAAACATTTCAAAACTAAGGAATTGGATTAGGATTGATAAATCATATTTGAACTGATACTAATAGATCATTTAAAAGAAGTTTAAAAGGTACATCTTTCTTTTCTCAAGAGATATCAAATAATTTGCTTACAAAAGAAATATGAATTTCTTGAATTTATTTCAAATGATATCATATCAAGAATATAGCTATGCAAAACCAGATATGGGACAAAGCATTTTTCTCATTTTGTTAAGAGATAAAATGGAGTTTAAGGGAATGATAAGATATTTGATACCAATAATGTGAATTACAAAAGATCGTTCTTTCATTTGATAACTTCTTTAAAGAATTCTACTTGATACAAATTTCAAAAAAGTTCAAGAAGAATGATTTTCAAATTTATTTCTTGAAAATAATTAATTAGAGAAAAATATTAGAAATGATGATTAGATAAATCCATATGACTAAATTTATACAAGCAAGGTATAAATATTTATCAATAATTAAGCTCAAAAATAATTTTCCCCTCTTTTTCTTTAAAAAATATACATATTTATTCCATTTAATCAAGCATTTATTTCTAAAATCTTCAAAACAAAGATCGTATCAATCAAGTTTCAAATCAATTTTTGAATGTAAGCATGAATAAACAAAACTAGGTACTAAATCATTTCAAAATAAATGAATCATATCACTTTCAACTCAAATGATATTTTTTATTAAAAAATATTAAAAATAGTTTCTTTTCTTTTTCATAAATAGTCTCTTCATTTTTTTTTGAAAATGCATTAAAGAATTTAGAACAATCAATTTTCTCCACACAAATAATAATTTTTTTATGTAACTAAGCTTATTTTGATTCAACTTTCTTATATAATTAACAATCAAAATAACATGATATAACAATTAAAAGAACATGTAGATTTTATGATAAAACATAAGCTTATAATGTACAATACATTGAAAAAGGTCATTATAATATATATTCTAGAATCATGCATTCATATGAAGTATCAAAATCATTCAACTAAGTAAATGAATTCATTAACTAATGATGGTATGATGTCAAAAGGTTTAACATTTACTAATTATCACCACCCATCCATTTTGAGTCCTAAGCATTCATTTTTCAAGATTTTGCTCCTTTTAGAGTATTGGATGCTTGGTATTCCTACAAAATAATCATTTTCTAGATTTTGGTAATCAAGCTTTTTTAAATCTATAGGAGTTAGTGAACATGGTTCTTTTTGGAATCCAAATTTGTTTAAGAGAAGTATGACTAAATCTATTAATATTTCATTCAAAAATTTTATAACCTATTTTGTTAAATTTAAAGTAAATAATAGAATGATTTTCATAAAAAGCTCAACAAGCATATTTTTGATAAATTTCTATTTTCTCAAAGAATTAAAATAAATTCTAGCCTTGTTGAAAACAACTTTTTGATTATTAAAAATAAATTGAAGTTTTTGATGATTAAAAGTAAATTTATCAACCATAGGCTTCAAAACTTCAATCTTTTTTCTTAACTTAGCATTCTCTTCTGAGATAAAATTCTCAAATTTCAAACACTTACTTTTTATTCAGCTACTTTTCTTTCAAAAGCTCATCTTTTTCTAACAAAAGTTTATTTTTTTATTTAGCTAAAAGTAAATTTGATTTTCTAAGATCTTTATTTTTCAGCATTATCCTTTTGAGATTATCCACAAGTTCATAAAAGGCTTCAAGTAATTCTTCAAATGTAAATTCAAAGGAGTTTTCAATGTTTACCTCATTATTATGAGACATGAGACAAAGATTTGCAATACGTTCTTCCTCTTCTTCTTCATAATCCAAACTTGAATTATTGCTATCTCCCCAAATGGCCATCATACTACTCTTTTTAGTTCTTTTGGAGTTCCTTTTGAGTAGGGGGTAATCTAGCTTGTAATGTCCTAGTTTGTTGCTCTTATAGCATATGACATTTCTTCTTTATCTTCGTTTTTCTTCGACCATTTTTCTTTGAGGAAATCTGAATTTTCTAGTAAGCACCCCCACATCACTACCTCCAGTTTCACTTTCTTCTTTATCTTCATTTGCTAACTTATCACTTTCTTCATATTTGAAAGTTGATTTGAGTGCATTGGTCCTCTTCTTTAATTCTTCTTCATCCTCAAGTTAGTACATGTTTAACTCATATATCATGAGTAAACCTATCAATTCTTCCATATATAGCTTACTAAGATCTCTTGCTTATTGAATGGCTATCACTTTGGCTTCCCAAGCCTTTAGCAAATACCTAAGAATCTTGTAAACAAACTGATTGTTAGTGTAGGTTTTGCCAAGACCATTCAAAGCATTTACAATATCTATAAATTTGGAAAACATATCAGAAATTAACTCATGTTGTTCCATTTTAAACAATTCATATTTATAAACAAGCAAATTAATTTTGAACTCTTTAACTTGGCTTGTTCCTTTTTGAGTAATTTCTAATATGTCTAAAATCTTCTTAGTAGAGATACAAGTAGAGATTCTATTAAATTCATTAACATCTAAAGAACATAAAGAATATTCTTTAATAAAGAACTTCTGTGCAAGTACACCTTGCCAGTGAGCTAAGGCATACATGATCCCCAGAGATCAGTGGCAATAGATTGGTTCTCCAAGTAGGGGAACTAGCAAAATATTTTTGTTTTAGAATGTTTTGGACCTCTCCTCTCTATAGAAAAATATAATGCTCATCATGAGAGCCAAGGATGCTTCTGGTGGCACTATTCAGCCAATAGCGCAATAAGGCGATCCCCAAAATCTTGCAGAGTCTAATCCTCCAAGTCGGTGGTAGTAGCGGACAACTAGTAATTTGCTACCCTCACGCAGCAGGTGCAATTCCTAACTGCTACTATATAGAGCCTACAGCAAGTGACTGGGAGGCCTCAACTATAACCAAACGAGCTGCCACTACCTCCAATGGTTCTTTCTTGCCATGATTGTCGATCATTAGTAGCACCATATTAGCACACTTGATGATCACCTGTGGCACCTCCTCCATGAAGTCGATGATCCCTACATCGACGAGAGGAACCACGATCACCAATGCATCACTCCCAGCATTTAGAGTACTAGTCGTGCCTAGTTCTGTGACCAAATGTTGACAAAGGAAAGAGGCATCATTCACCCTCTCAATCATCTGAGGAGGGCTCTACTCTAGGATACTTCCAGCATCAAAAGGAGTCTCGATGCATGGACAACTATGACCAGAAGTTTTAAGAGCTGAACCGCCGACTTGAAAGACTCCAAATGGTCCAGAAAGGGCCATTCGATGACTTGGAGTTCAATGCTCGACCATCGTTCACCTGATAGATTATGGATGAGTCAATCCTAACATGCTTCCAAATGCCACAAATAGACCAATATGATAGTAACTCAGATCCATTAGAGCATCTTGAGGGTTACAGAAGTCTCATGATAATTCAAGGGGCTATCGATGCCCTACTTTGCCTAGCTTTCCTAGCCACCCTTTGAAAGGTAGCCCGAGTGTGGTATTCGGGACTCCACCTAGGAAGCATTAGCTCTTTTGAATGACTAGAGCAACTATTCATGGCATACTTCAGTAGCAACAAAAAGTTGCCATGAATGTCTGGCAGCCTCTTTTCTATAAAGCGGCAAGGAGAGACTTTGAAGGACTACTTGGCATGCTTTAATGCTACCATTCTAAAAATCTATGACCTCAATCAAAATGTAGCCATGATAGCTATGACCCAGGGATTCCATAGCTCATGATTTATATATTCTTTAAACAAGGCGGCCCTGAGGTCGTAATCGAAACTTCTTGCATGGGCTCAAAAGTATATCCATGTTGATGAGGCTACTGCAACTCAATGGGAATCTGAAGGCAAATGAGTGCCGAAGAAGAAGAAAGTCTAGGAAGGGACTAGTCAGGGACATTCTGAGAAAAAATCCTCTCGGCAACAACTAACCCTAAGGTCGAGGAGCCCAAATTATAAACATAACAACTATACTTTCCTCTCAGCTCCTCGGACCCAAATTCTCATAGAGATCAAAAGGGAGAATTATCTTCAAAGGACCCCATTAATGAAAGCTCCTCGAAGTTCTTGTAATCGAAAGAAGTATAATTGTATCATCGAGATTATGGCCATGACACCAAGAATTGCATTCAACTCAAAGATGAGATTGAAGCTCTCATCCAAAGGGGTTATCTTAGGAAGTTCATCCAACACTGACAAGTTCAACCCCCGACTAGTCAATCCGTATAGCCTCAAGTAGAGAGAGATATGCTTAACCAATCGACCATGCAAGATGATGAATATGATCACTCAGGAGGCCAATACACTAAAAGGATCTCCGAAGGGTTGAAATCTCTAAACTAACTCAATAGAAAAAGCTATCTCCAAACTGGGAAGGCTCTTATTGAGTTGCTGAAGTACTTTGGCTAGGAGTCTACAAATTCGAAGATCTTGATGGATACAAAAATTTTTCGAACTTGGAATGCCAAGAATTTTCACATATATTACCAGTAAGAAAGTTATTTAATGAAAAATTTTACTTTCATAAGTTCTATTCAAAAATTAACTATGTGGCAACATATGCTTTACTCAAGAAATCGAGTAACTTATCAAAAAAAGATATAGTTGGCAAATGATCGACTAGAATAAGGTTGGCTTGTACTTGACCATAAAACATAGTCGGTAAAATCGACTAGTAAATGGTTAGCTTTCACCTAGCCAAATCACTGACTAATCTATGGCTGGTTTGCACCTAACCAAATAATCGACTAATCTATGGCTGGCTTACACCCAGCCAAATAACTAACTAGTATGCAGCTGGCTTGTACCTGACTAAATAACCTACTATGTGGCTAGCTTGTCCCTAGTCAAATAACCAAAAATTGGTCAATGTGTGCCCCAAAAAAGGGAGATTATTGGCTATGACTTGCAAAGTATTTTAACCAACTTCGACATTTAGAAAATTTTCAAAATTAATAAAAGAGATGCATTTCATTTTTAAAAGTAAGAGGTTGCCCCTACAAAAGTTGGCTAGTAGCCGAGAAGAAATATCTATAAAAAGTAAAGATAAACAAGAAGACTCCGAAGCGGCAGCATCATCCTCCTTAGTAGTAAAAACTTCAACACTAGTTCAGTTAGATGTGGGAAGCATGTGAAAATTGCCTTCTTGTAGTCAATGAACCCCTATTGATATGCCTCAGTGGAACCCTCAATGACCTCCATCTCAAAAGTTGAGGAAACCTTGTAGTCATCCATGGCCAGAATAGCTCTCTCCTCTATAGAAGCCACTCTCTTGTCAATCTAGGCTTCTTGCGATCTTGCTATTGCACAAATTTTGATACGACGAGATAGTTGGAATGGCTACATAGTTCTTGAAATAACGAGGTTGCTGAAATGGCTGCACAATTTTTGAAAAAATGTAGTAGCTGGAATAACTTTCACGAAATGATGAAATCAATGGGCTTCGCAATCATACTCCCTTTGTTCGAAACAACGATGATTGACTCAGACTTGAGAGTGGGGGGCAACTATTGGGGTGCAAATCAATGCCCTACGATGACCTAAGTAAAAAAAGAAGTTGAGTTGGTAAACTGAAAACAAGTCAGCATGAAGCCAAGATGATCAAGAAGCTACTTGATGATGACTTATCTAACTCAACCTTCTACTAAGAAGCTCAGTCAAGATTTACTTGACCTTTGACCAAGCAATTTCAAAGAAGACACCTAGTCTTCCCATAGTTGACTAGACCCAAGGAACCTCCCAAAAGGCTGACTAGTCTTCCCATGGTTGACTAGTCTTTTCATAGTTGACTAGGCCCAAGAAAGCTCCCAGAAGACCAATTAGTCTTCCCTTGGCTGATTAGTTTTTCCATTATCAACTAGTTCCAAGGAAGCTCCCAGAAGGCTGATTAATCTTTCCATAACCGACTAGGCCCAAGGAAGCTCCCAGAAAGCCAACTAATATTTTCATGATCGACTAGTCTGCCTATGGCTAACCAGTCTTCCATGACCAACTAGGTATTATGGCTTGTCCACTTAGTTAGCTAATAGCCGACTAGGCCCTGCAGTAATCTAGTTGGCCATTAGCTGAGTAGATCCCAAGAAGGCTTTAGGAAGGGTTCAGGTGGGCTCCAAGAACGTCGTATTTTGACAAGTTTCAAAAAGACTTTGATGAGTTCTTGGCCACGCCCTTTAACTGAGCTCTAATAATCAACAAGTCGGTAATTATCTAGCTAAGAAGTCCACTTTTCATGACCATCCTAGATATGAACAGTTGAGCATGTTGTACTTGATTCATGGCATGACTAACCTACCTTGATGCCACAACAAGATTAGTTATCCCCACGTCCTTATTGGCTTGGTTTCAAGAGGTAACCAATAAGACATCTCTTGTAAATAAGGGGATGATAGGAGATCTAGGTAGGCACAATTGAGCTCTCAAAAGGATAATTGTTTCTACTTTTTTACCTGTTCCATTGATCTCCGACTAACTTAGGAATCGAAAGGTCCCTCACCGAAGAACCCTCCACCTTCTCTGGCAAAGGATTTTTATACAGGTACACCTTGCCGATAAGCTAAGGTGCACGTGATCCATAGAGATCGACAGCAACATATATATATATATATATATATATATATATATATATATATAAACACACATATTTCAAGGCATGTGGAATTTGGATGCAGAATGATAGGAAAATCCAATTATATATCCTACTTGTGTAGTGAAGGATTATAATAGAATCATAATTTTTTAGGTCCAAGTTAAATTTTATTATTTTTGATAATAAATTATGTTTCTTTTACATATTTTACTTCTTGTATGTTTGTTATATGGCAATTTACTTTTTAGCACTATCTCACAGCCTCACCTCTCTTATTAACATATTTCACTTCTTAGCATATATTACTTTTCTTACTTTTGCATTTATATTATGAGAGGATGTAAGTATCTATTCTTTTTCTAGATATTGTATGCTTCTTCTTTAATAACTCAAAACATTCTTGTTTATAAAGTTTCTACCTTGTGAGGCCTAATCTTCTAAAGCAACATTTGCTCAACAAGGACCAAATGATGTATTGTTACTTATCTTACAAAATTAAATTATCATGTATTTATATTTATTCGATAACTTATTTCAAGTTTTTTTTGAATACTTTGCCTGGGACATAAAATCTTAGTAAAATTGAGATTTAAACCCTAGTTTTGGAGATAACCATCAAGAGATTTTATTTGATTAGTTGGTTGGCATCCTTTGTCACCAACCAATACTTTTATTTACTTTGTACTTCCCATATTTATTCATATTGTAGAACAAGGTATGCATACGGCATGTGAGTGATATAATAATAAAAGGATATTTACATAGAGGCAAAAAGAAATATCGATACCAAGGATGTAGAGTCGTGCATTAAGATCTACTTTATAATTATAAAGATGACATTACATCCAACTAACATTATGCATGCACATAAGATGCATGTGAAGGAAAACATTGACCACCATAATTATATAAGAGGAGGATTTAATATTCGCAATGCAAGTTATCATGTTTATTCTTAAGAGATATAATACATGTGAAAATTAATATGGATAGTTTGAGACATAAGATGGGAACTCTGATAACCATGATCCCATATGGAATGTGCTTATATTTTTATTGGTAAATTTCTATTTTTTTTGTTAAATAAAAATAGACATAATAAAGATATGAGTTTATTAAAAATATATATACATGGTCATATATATGAACACATGATGATATTTAAGGAATTCGGAGGTTTATGTTTCTAGAGAAAGGTCCAAGTAGTTTGTATGATAATAGTAAATAAAATATAAAGAATGATCACCATATACCAAATGGTCAATATTTACAAGAAATGACATGAAATCTTATAAAACTTTCTTGTAAACTTACAAGATAAATTGTTTCCATTATGAAAAAAGTTATGACACCATGAAAATTCTCTCTCATTCTTGTATCTAGTTTCTATTTTACCTATTGACTAAAATATAATGCTAAAATAAAAAAAAAAATTCTATAGATAATGGAAAATATTTTGCACCTAATCTTGTGTAACCAATTTTGTAAAATGAAGCATCCACAACTTTTACCCTTTTTTATACATTTTTTTAGTTAAGATTTAATATAAATCTTAACTTGAGGTAGGATCCACTATTTTAAATATTTGTTTTCAATGCTTTTTCTCTACCTTTTGAAAAGAAAAAATCAGATACGCTTTCCTAAGTGGCTTGACTTTAATATTTATCCAATACTTGGCAAAAAGGGTAAAAACAAAAAATTATGTTCGTCATAGCTAGTAGTTATCTAATGAATTTATCATATGTGCAATGCTTTTGTGTACGCTAAATTATATCAGTTTTAAAATATGAGAATATTTTTTAAAGATTTTATTTATTATTTTTTGTACCAAATATAGTATTTCACTTTTCCAGAATGTATATACAATCATATAGCAAATATACTAATTAAGAAAATAATTTCTCGAATGAGGAAGAAAATTTAGAGTTTTTTAAAAAATAATTTTTATTTTTATTTTCCAAAGTACCGCCATTCTAAACTTATTTCTGAAAATACAGTAGTTTAACTAAAGAGGCTGCTAAGTGGGAAATCATAGGTTTGACCTGTGAGTTCTCTTTAACAAAACTTGCAGGTCAAACCTGCAATTTCTTTTAAAGAGAACTTCCAGATCAAACCTATGATTTCATATTAAAATATTTTAATTAAAAAATAGAAAAATTTAAAATTTAAAAAATCTTTAAAAATTGATAAAAAATTAAAAAGAAAAATTTTAAAAATATATTAAAAAAACATATATTTTATAATAACATGATATATTCAATATATATGTTATATTCTAAAAATATAATCAATATATTATATTATATTATATTATATTATATTATGATATGATATATTATAATATAATATTATAAATATTATATATTATATTCTAATATATTGAACATGTAATTTTGTTATTTATGAAATCCCATTTTGAAAATATTTATTGGATTACGAAATTGCATTTTCAAAATGAGATTTCATTTCCTATCCCATTTTTTCTTCAATGGCATGGAGATGCTATTGCCCCACCCTCTTCCATCCATTTTGTTTTTTCCTTGTTTCTCATTGCTTCCTCTCTCTCATACTTTTTCTCTCACTCTCTTTCTCTCTCATATATTTTAATAATTTATTTATTTATGATTTATTTTATTTATTCAATATTTTATTTAATTATAAAATAAGTAAAATATATTATTAATCATTAATATATATTTATATTTTTTTATTATTATGTATTTAAATGATGTTAACTTCTAAATCTCGATGGCCATGGTCTATGCTATAGTGTAGCCAGTATGACGGTACATAGCTCCATGGCATACAACATCTGTCAGTGTGAAAAGATTTATGATGGTAGCAATCAGACATACCAAGCTAAGGACATTACCAAATAATAAAATTGAATGTTGAACATGCGATTTCATCTAAATATTAATATAATATTAATATTTTAAAATATAATATATTATTATAAATATATATATGATATTATTTTATTAAGTTTTTTATAGGAAAATAAATATTATAATATATAATATTATTGTATTATAATTATATATTAGCTTATTATAGATTACTTATATTAAAATAATAATATAGTATATTATAATAATACAATATGCATAATATTATAATATTATATAATAATATATAATTATTTATCATAATAATATATATATTATAATAACATGATATATTATTATAAAAATGTATTATATTAGCATAATATTATATTATTATATGATAACAAGTATTATATTATATAAAAAGTATCTAAGCATTATTAGATTTGGAGAAAGCCTCATCAGGGAAGGTATAGTTAATTTATAATTTTTTACCAATTATAAAAGAACTAGAATAAAAAATTTAAATGAGATCAATATATAAATGTAATACATAAATGGATCCTAAAGGTATATCCTAAGTTTTACAAGGTGGCCATCTCCTTCTGCGTGCATGTTGCTTCCGACAAAATATTGGTTCCACTTCACTCGATCCTTGATGCTCCATCAGATGCTTTACCTAAGTGAATGTTTCATGTGTAATTGATTCTTGTATCGATCCCTCGCCTATATACTCTCCCCTATGGTATGAATATCCCTAATGCATCATGTAGTCAAACGATAATTAAAATGCACAACAACATCCTCAGCCAACATAAATTGTCTCACATTCTCATGAAGATAACTAGCCACAGACTTGTACATAATGAGCTCTGGCATCGGATATGGAGAGGTACTATATTATCGAGTACTTTATCTATGCTGAGCTATAGGAGGTGCTTTCAATGATGATGTATATACAGGAAAGGCAAAGGAATCTCATCCTCTCTATCGATGTCATGGGCAAATACTCCTAACTGGATATGTGTATGCTCATCGAAATCATGAAGAATGGTATCATAGTATGAAGGCAATCTCGAAATCCTCTAATAGGGATAGAAACATAAGATGCATCAAGCTCCCTGACTTACCCATAAATAGACATCTACCTATAAGCTATAAAATATAAGATCTAGTGTAGCGCTATATTACTATCTCATCAGCATCATGGGCTAATTCATGAAATTGCTCTACTAGCCAAACCATGCTCAGTCATGATCCCTGGAGTCTACCTTATAGTGGAATGACTCTCATAAATGGTGGCAAACCTTACGCTAATCTACTCGTATAGTGCCTATCATCGATAGACCATCAACTAGTAAACCTAACTAGATACAATATCTTAGAGGGTGATGGTATACTCTCCCTATAGTAGATGAAATATGTGAATCTCTAAATACCATTGCTACACGAACAACATAATCAAATGCCAATCTAGCTGTATATATCTTATACGAGCAAGGCCATAAAATCCTGTCTACTACAGGTAAGGCACTGTGCATTTGTCTAATAGCATCGACCTGTGCATAACCAGCTCTCTACATCGACACTACAAAAAAGTAGCCTCATGACCATTCCATACTAAAAATGATTGATGGCTATCTTGGTCATAGAATACAAAGCGATCCGATAGACCTAGATCTATGTACATAATATGTTGCACGTACTAAATAAATATTATTTATCAGTTTTTATTATTAAGAAATTATATAAAAATATTTTACTAAATCTATTACATAACCACGAACTTTGCTGTACAAAGAAACATATTTTAGGGATACAAATGGGTCGGGTCGGACCAGGTCATGAGTGACCTTGATCCAACCCAGTTCTTTGATCGGGTTCTAATATTATACCCAGATCCAACCCATTAGAAAATCGGGTTAGGTCAAGTTAGGTCCACTATCAGAATTTTCAATCCAATGGATCATTCAGGTTGGATCGGGTCCATAAATTACTCGGTTCAAATCTAAAAAATTTAGATATAGATATGATCTGAATAAAATATAGATAACTATATTTTAATTATTACATAGCCAACTATTATTAACCATAAAATCAATAATAAATAATATTAATTTTTAAATAAATTAAGATATAAAAATAATTATAACTATATCTTAATATTAAAAAAGTTTCATACAAGTTTTAAATTATAATTTAAAAATCCAAGTAGATATGATCCTAACAATATTAGTATGTTCGAGTTGGGTCAAGTCGGGTTGGGTCAAATTCAATAAATCCAAATCCGACCAAGAAAATAGAACAGATCTAATTATAGAACTCGACCCTGATCCATGAATCTCTAAAAATGGGTTGGATCGGGTCTAAATAGATCGAGTCAGGTTGGGTCATGGGTCAACCCAACCCATTTGTAGCCTTAACAAATTTGATAAATATATAATCAAAGATCAGAGCATAACCGTAGTTTACAATATAACTCAAAATTTAACTAAAAAAATGTGCCCTAAACAACAACACAAATCCAAGTAAATACATCAACAGACAAAGTCAGTATTATATGGGAACAAAAATACACTCAAAATAAAAACAAGAAATCATCATAACCCATGAAGTAAAATAACACTTATATAGATATAATAGATAGCCGATAACAGGAACCAATGAATTTGAAATGCATTCCCGATGATGCTTCCACCTCCTATCCTAGCATATCAATAGGATATAAAGTATGAAAACATAAATCCCATCAGTTGCATTCATATCATACACAATAAACCAATGAAATATAAATAGAGATTATGCTAATGTATCTAAAAATACTTGTGGCACGGAGACAATATGCTATAACTAATCTACATTTCTAGTTTTTGGATATGATCGTCTATCATGCCCTTCCTCTTTATAGACTATACACCTGCATTTATAACCGATTTTCCTCAAATCCATTTCATTCATATGTTTGGAGGATTGTGATTTACCCTTCTCTCGTAATCATAATTTATCAGGTACAATGATGCTACCTTGATCTAATTATAACCAATATTCTTAGTATAAAATGGGTTAAAATTGAGATGCATAAGTCTAATGATAATTATTTAAAGTGTAACATCAATCAACATATCTACAAAAATTTATTGCAACATGTATACATGTAGCCATGACATGTAAGTAAGGTAAATGATAGCACTACCATTGACATGTACATTTATGCTCTAAAAGTCTCATGATCTGCAATTTAACATTACATTAATTAACTTATAAATTATATACTATGGACTAGTTATTAAATAAATAATTATTGTAATAGTCACCTATGTATTGTTGCCATTATTTATGTAAGGCCCATGCATTGTTGTTTGGACATGAAATATATCATTAGCTCTAGTAAATCTTGTAACAGTATGCAATATAGCTTTGGCTTGCTTGGCAATTACATGACCCATAATAAAAATAGTAAATCTTTCATTCCTATCAATTGCATCAACTGCTTAGGTACGTTGATCATCGAAGTATGATACAAGTTAGAAGAATGTCAATTGTACCAATATAATTATCAATAAAAATCAAGTATTTTTTTGAGCTTCATTAAAATACTTCGATAGATTAGTAGTCATCATTTTATACCTTCGACCATCATCATGTGCACATGCCCATTTATCTAAAGGAATATTACTTAGCCATTGAACAGCTTCTAGATTAAATTTCTCAATATTTCTTATATATTTCTAAAACTTTCTAAGTTATTTCACATTCTAGCTTTTTTGATCATATCCCTTGATTTTAAATTATGAAATCTTGTATTGAAATTGCTTGCTACATGATGCCAACAATAAACATGATATATATTTAGTGGCTACCAATTCAAATGCTCATTTTCTATTGCAACTAATATACCAAGATGTCAATCTAAAATTAGATAAATGTTTTGACATGAGGTAACAAAATTTTTCATGCAAACTAGGAACCAGTCCTAAGTATCAACATTTGATTATTTCCATCAACAACAGTTGTAACCATTAATTTCTCTCTATATTTTTCATATAAGAAGGTAACATCGATACTAATCACCAGTAGTAATACTTAAACCTTCAATCGAAGGCACAAAAATCCAGAAAACACAATCAAATTGCACACATGTTGGATGATCGATAGGAGTATTGATGAATTTTATCCAAGAACCAGAATTAAATTCCTCTACAGCATGCAACCACTTAGATAATAATTTATATGATTTATCCCAATCTCCAAATACCATAGCTATTGCCTTTTGCTTTGCCTCCCATAACTTTTTATAAGCAGGCGTATAATTGAATCTATTTTTTATTATTGCATCAAGTCCAGCGATCACAATTGTAGGTACTTCTTTCATCAGATTATGTATTTCATTAGTAATTATGGTGGAGTCCAATCCATAATGATCTTGAGACATTATAGCATATATATATATGTATGGGAACCAATATATCTTGTGATCTCAAAGTAATTATGCCATTTAATTACTCTTAACATCCATTGGCATCCTGACTCTCTAGTCGGCCATTAGTCGAGTAGACTCCAAGAAGGCTCTAGGAAGCGTTTAGGTAGGCTCCAAGACGGTTGTGTTTTGATAAGCTTTAAGAAGAATTCAATGAGTTCTTGGCCACGCCCTTTAACTAAGCTACAATAATCGACAAGTCGATAATTATCTGGCTAAGAAGTCCACTTTCTATGACCGTCATGGATATAAACAGTTGAGCATGTTGTACTTGATTCATGGCATAACTAACCAATCTTGATGCCACGATGAGATTAGTTATCTCCACATCTTTCTTGGCATGGTTTTAGGAGGTAACTAATAAGGCATCTCTAATAAATAGCGGAATGATAAGAGACCCAGGTAGGCACGACTGAGTTCTTAAAAGGGCAATTGTTTCCACTTTTCTACTTGTTTTATTGATCTTCAACTAACTTAGATATCGAAGGGGCCTCCACTGAAGAGCCCTCCACCTTCTCCAACAAAGGACTTCTATGCAGATACATCTCACTGGCTGCTAAGGTGCATGTGATCCCTATATATAGACAACAACATATATAGACATACATTTCAAGGCATGTAGAATTTGGATGTAGAATGACAAGAAAAGCCAACTATATATCCTACTTGTGTAGTGAAGGATTATAATAGAATTATAATTTTTAGGTCAAAGCTAAATTGAATTATTTTTGACAATAAATTATGTTTTTTTTACATATTTTACTTTCTCATACCGTTGTTATGGCAATTCACTTTTTAGCACTATCTCACTGCCTCACCTCTCCTATTAGCATATTCCACTTCTTATCATATATTGCTTTTCTTACTTTTGCATTTATATCATGAGAGGATGTATCTATTCTTTTTCTTATCATATTGTGTGCTTGTTCTTTAATAATGTTTCTACTTTATATGGCCTGATCTTCTAGAGCAGCATTAGCTCAACAAAGACCAAATGATGTATTGTTACTTATCTTACAAAATTAAAGTATCATGCATTTATATTTATTCAATAACTTATTTCAAGTTTTTTTTGAATGCCTTTGCATGAATGGTCTCTGAGATATGAAATCTTAGTAAAATTAAGATTTAAACCCTAGTTTCGGAAATTACCCATCAAGAGATTTTACTTGATTAGTTGGTTTGGCATCCTTTGCCACCAACCAATACTTTTATTTACTTTGTACTTCTCATATTTATTTATATTGTAGAACAAGATATGCATGATGCATGTGAGTGATATAATAATAAAAGGATATTTATATAAAGAGCAAAAGTTGATATATATCGATGCCCTCTCCACTAACCTAGCCTCGATGGTGCCTGCATCCTACACCACCTCCTAGCTCTGCACCAACCCCCCCATCTCGGTGGGACCCGTACCCCATGCCCCCTGGCTTTGTGTGACCCCACAATCCCCTCGACTTCAATCTCCCTCTACAACTCTCCCCCTCTCAACAGATGTTTTAAAATATTTTTCAAACCGGACTCAAATAAAGGTATGACCTGGTTTGGTCCGGCCCAGTTTCAGCCCTAACATCCTTAAATCTCTCATGACATGAACCAAATAGGAATGGCTTTTTTTTTAACAGCTTGTTTAGTTTTTTTAAAGAAAACAGAGGATTAGGTCTTCTAATACTATTTTTTTGGGTAAATAATTTGATCTAGCTAAACTAAGTTAGTACCATCCAAATCTAGTATAATCAGCAAATAATAAAAATATAAAATCAAGCAGTCAAAAATTAAAATGTTGTTATTTTTGTCTTTTTCATAAAAAAAACTAACCTATGACTAGGAGACTAATGGCAGCAAGTGGGCATCTCGACCAATCGGAGGGGGCAAGGGGTACAGGAATCGAAGGGGATAGGGAGGCCAACAACAATTGAAGGGGGGATTAGAAGAAGGCTTGGCCAGGTAAACGGGCATTTTAAACTGTAGAGAAATTGTGGGCACGACCTGCAATTTCTCCACATCCCATTCTCCATGCCACATGCTCATGCTCCACGCCACGCATCACCCCTTTCATGCCGCGTGCCTACTCTGAAATTGCGGGCACGACCTGCGATTTCTCCACATCCCATTCTCCATGCCACATGCTCATGCCCATGCTCCATGCCACGCGCCTACTCTCAAATACCATGTAGCTAAAAAGGCAGTTCATACTACCATACTTTCATAATTATTTAATTAAAGATTATTATTTAAAATTTTTTTAAGTATTTATTTTTAGTTGCCCCCACTGGGCTCTCATCCCGTCAAGTCATGTTCGATTCGGATAGCTATTTTTTCGCAATACCCTTCCCACTCGAAGATGAGTATGACAGCCTGCGATTTCTCTACATCCCATTCTTCCATGCCACATGCTCATGCTCCACGCCACGCGTCACCCCTTCCATGCCACGCATCTACTCTCAACTACATCCCATTCTCCCATGCCACATGCTCATGCTCCATGCCACGCGTCACCCTTCCATGCCACGCGTCTGCTCTCAAACCTCTGATCAAAAAGGCATGAATGTGAGTATCCATAAACTGTGCTACCACATAGGTGCTTAAAAAAACTGAAGTATATTGCTTCACCTTTTCAGGTACATTGTCGGCTATTTTTTTTTTTATTAATTTATTTATTTTTCTCCGGTTGAGAGCTGAGGCCGTTACGTTGCCGTCTCCGCATCGATATCTCAGAATATTCATTTAAAAAGACTAAAATATCCCTAACCATTTTTCCTAAGTAGCGCCTCTCCTTCCCTCGGGGTCCATCGCCGATCGCAAACTCCCGGAAACCGACCACCGAAGGAGAGGAAGAAGATAACCATCTTTTCTTCCTTTCTTTCTCTCGCTAAGCTCTCATTCTTCGGATCGCGTCGATCTTGATCAGGTCAGGATTCCCTTTCGACCCGAGTCAAATATTTCCAAATTGATTTTTTTTTTTTTTTTAATTCCAAGATCTGGGCATTGGATCCGAGGTATTTTGACATTAGGAGTACTATTCATCGGTAGAGTAATCTTGTTTGGAAAAAATGGTAATGGTGGGGTGAATTTTCTTGCGGTGGGAGGGATCCAGTCTTGCTTGTTGAGGACTGAATTCCGTCACGGTAGTTCTTATTTGATATTCGCTGTCGTGACAAGTAAAGAGGGTTTTAGAAAGGGATAATTGATAAAAGGGCGACAGATTTGGTCATACATTCGTAGAACTTTCCAAAGAATATTAACAGATTGCGAAAATTCGAGATCTGGAGATGAGGATTCGATGCTTATTGTAAGTTAATTCGGGTATTAACAGTCATCATATCTGGTAGTGTAAAGTCTGTACTCAGATCCCATTAGTGAGCTGATCTTCTGAATAAAAGAAGGAAAGGGCAGGAAATATTTGAATTTTTTGTGTAGTTGTTGTTTGTAACTGGAGCTGGATGGATGAAATTAAGCTACATTTTGTTGATCACTTGAGTAGCGTGATGAAGGAAGTGGATTGGATAGTTTACTTGTATGTTCTGGAGTTTGTGTTGATTTCTTGAATTTTGGGGTAGAATTTGCTGCAGAAATCGCTGGTTTTGATTGTTCGTTTAATTACCTGTGAAACAGCCAATGATGGTAACACAAAGTTGCAAAGCTTCTTTATTTGTTTGACTATTTTGTCGTAACTAGAACTTGAAATCACACTTATTCTATTTTTAGTTTAGATTGTTATGCCCGACTGCATCAGTGCTTAAGCTGCTTGTGCCAGTGGTAAGCTTGCATTTTGCCTTGTTATAGGCTCAAGTCAATATAATTGACAATGGCTATTGGGGAGAACACAGCCATCTCCAGTAAAGAAGAGAGGATTGGTGAAAGAGTGGAAGGTCTGGAGGAGAATGCTGCAAGACCATCAGAGCAGTTTGGTGATGCATACCACAAGATAGATGGTTCTGTTGCAAATTTCAATGTAGAAAATGGTATTCGTGAAGACAATGCTAGCCCTGATGAAACCCATGACCAACTCACACAAATGGTTATTGAGCTCAGATTACAGAATGAGTACTTGAAAGCTCTATTTGGAGACCTCAAGTCAGAGCTTCTTAGATCAAACAATGCTTGTAAACAAAACAGGGAAAATAGCGAAGATAAAGAGGCTTCTGAACAAGTGAACAACCTACATGAACGGATAAAGTGTTTGAATAAGGAAATTCAAGAGCACAAAGAAACCCAAAAGGCAGCAGAGAATGCACTGGAGCATCTCAGGATGTCATATTCTGAGGCTGATGGAAAGGTTCAAGAGCTTACTGCAAAGCTTGCTGAAGGTTAGTTGTTTTCTCTTAATAACAAATTCACAAACTGCTTATCTTGTTCTGTATTGCTTTCTTTACTTACCTTTGATTCAGTTGCTTGTTGGACATCTTAAAATTGGCAATCCATTATTCGAATGTTTTACTCATCTTTTGTTGCAATGTGAGTAATATTAACTTGGAAAAAGTTAAATCTTGTATGCAGAGAAATTTGATGTTTGACATTTCATTAACTTGTGTCTCTTCAAGCCTTTGGTGCTATGATGCTCTCTCTCTCTCTCTAGGCTTGTCTTTCTCTTAAGATTTGTCTTCTTACAACCTACTTTCTCAAAATTGGTCCTTGATGTTTTTTGATATTATTTCTCATGCAAAGTTACATGATATGAGTTTCCTTTTGTTTCTAGCATGAACCTGGTTGATGATATGACTATTTTGGCCTGTTCTCATTATTATTACTGGAAATAATAGCAGAGCCACATACAGAAATTTCTGCCAAGCTGTAAGGTCCTCTCTTTGACAACTTTGCTATGAAACTGTAGAAAGCTCTATATATTGGCTGCAGTGCTCAATTTGAGATTTGCCACATAAAATTTTCTAGACAGTATCCATAGATTAACCTAACCTGGAAACCTGACATTCTTCACAAACCCTTCTCAAGCTGTCTCTGATCATCGGGCTGCATCACAGAATCAGAGGAAGTGATGAAATTGAAAGAGCTAGAGTTTTGGAAGACAACTATTAAATTTTATTTGTCTTGTTACAAGATGAGATTATAAGAAATGAGTCCAGCTATTAATGCCTATAAGATCCCACGTTGCAGAGAATCCTTTAGTGGTGGAAGCATTGTTAATATCTCAAGGTATTCAGCTACCAATGGTCAACTGTTGTGCCTTTTACTATCCAATCTTAAATCCGAGTAAATAATTATAAAGATGTTTCCACAAGATCTGCTTTGTCATGGTTTTTTAATTAAAAATTATACAAGTTTGTTTATCTTTGTGAGAGCATTTGTATGGCATGGGCAATCGCTTTTTTTCTTAAACTCCTTTTGAAATCTTAAACCATTATTTAGTTTCATTTTTGTAGCTCAACAGAAGTTGGAACAGGAAATAAAAGAGCGTGATGATAAATATGTTGAACTGGACTCCAAGTTTGGAAGGCTTCACAAACGTGCAAAACAACGCATACAAGAGTTACAGAAGGTGAACAGTCTAAACAAATTCTTATTTGGTTTTTATTTTTAGCCTTTATTCTTTTCTCATCTTCTATCTTGTGTACATAAAAATGCTCTTGCGTTCTTCCTGGGAATCTGTAGGCGTCTATGGGGGTTACCAAGGGTAGTTTTTAATGACATTACAAAGTGTGCATTAGTGCTGATTTTTAGAGTAAGAATAATGTAGCATAACCTTTAATCTGAACTACAATAATTTGTGTGCTGAAATTTTGGTCCATATTTTAAAAAAGAAACGTAGATCTGAATTAAGTTCAGATCATACATATAATTTCTTTGGGGTCAAATCCTTGACCTATGGTGGTCAGTTTCAGCCTAATTACAAAAGAATTAGTTAAGAGATAAGAAGATGAAAAATAGAGAGAAAATTGTGTACAGTTCAATCTTTGTCTAAAAATGAAATGATAACACTAAATTGTTCCCCTTGGACAGTCCTAGCTCTTGTATTTGATCTCCTAATGAAAGGGATCTTGTTGAAAATTCTTGTAAAAAATAAACATACAAGTCATAATTCTTGGTGAAGGTCATGATTCTCCTCTAGGTGTCTCATGGCCGAGAAATGAAAAAGAATTGCATTCTGCACAATGTAGTGGCTGATACCTTAGAAATAGGGGAAGAATCATTCGCATGTTCTTCCTTTCCTTTCTCTTGATCTAGGTCCTATTTCTCCATGCTTTCTATTTATGTGTCCTTTTTTTATGGAAGCTAACTACTGTAAATAACTCCTTGCTTAAAGTTTACCATAAAAGCTATGTGATGTGTGATAGTGGTTACCTGTGAAGAGCATACTTTTGCCTTAATATGCATTTGCTGGTCCTATTAGAAGCTCATATTATTGGTGGCACTAAAATAATAACACCGATGCTAATCTTCAGTTCCATGTAAATAAACCTTTCTTTATTAGGTAACTAATGAGTTGCCATAACCTTTTGTATGGAAAATAATTCTGTATATTAAAATATAACTCCTTCTATTACAAAGTTTTATGCATATTTTTCTTTAGAAATCTTTTGTTAAATATTAATTTTGTATTTTAGAATTTTCCATCTATATTATTTATGACCTTTAATACTTTTCAAATTCTTGACTCTCAACTTGGCTATGTTTTGGACCCCTGTCAATGGGAGTTATATTTTGGGAATTTGAATGTTCCAAAATTTATATTATTCTGGCCCATTCCACACTGTATAAACTAGTGGAAGTATTTATTACTTATTGGTACTCTATCCCACTTCATAGGGTATAGATACAGTATTCTAGCCTGCTCTATAGGGTATAAATGTTCTCGGGTCTTGCCATATGATATAAATATGAACTCTTAATTTGTTCTTAAGAATATAAATATTTGAGCATACTTGAATATTTTTTATCGTAATATTATTTTTGCTAAAATGTAATGATTTTGCCTTATTAGCAAAGAAAAATTATTAATTCACTACATGTGCAAACTAGTTGAAGTATTTATTACTTATCGGTTGTCAAACTCATTATTTGATCTTTTCTTTCTTTATAAATCTTGAGAATTAGTGGCTGATAGGGTACCATTGTAGGAGTGTGACTAGATGAAAGAACATAATTCTCAATGTGCCTTAGAACTTATTTTTATTTTTTAGTATAGTTTTTGTAGCTAATTTTATAGCTTTCCTTCTTTGATTATATCAAACATTTGGACAGTTGTTGAAGTTAAATTCTTGTGAACAAATTTCTTTAATTTCTTGTTAGTTTTTGGACTTGTAATTATTAAATTTGAAAATTTAGGTGCTCTGATTTTATCCACTGCCTATGTTGGATTTATTATATTATTATGTTTATATTGATTTAATCACACATAGGATGCCTTGCATGCTTGTAAGGCTTGTAGGGCAATGCCATGTGAGTATGAGTTAGTTGCCATGTCCTTGACTTTTAATTTTGTGTCAGGGCCATGACAAGTAGGTCAATTAAGGAATACTGAACTGATACCGGTCACCAACCAGTACGGTATGGTATTATACTGTACCAGACCCGGTACTGGATCCATGAAATTGAAAAAAATTCTCTTTTCTATGATAAAATTATTTAACCTAAATTGGACCCGAACCGAACTCAAACCAGGCAGAACCAAGCCTGAACCGGGTGGTATGTACCTGTACAAGACCGTATCGTACTGGTATGGTACTGAATATTTTTTTATTTTTTTGAATGATCCAGCATTGTAGACCGTTTTTTATGCCTGAACCGTACCGGCTAAGAGCCGGTACAGTACAGTACACCCCAAACCGGGCGGTTCGGGATGGTACCGAGAACACCGAGGTCAATACTTACTCTATTTGATGAGTTTGCTGCTGCATGGTCCTCCCTTTATCTTTTAAATGTAATTGGCCAAACAAAGAACCAAGGTTCGCTGTCTTAGTACCGGACCCTATACCGGTAAAATTCTATTATAGTGTCACTATATAATTTGATATGGCATGGTAGTATTGGTACACTCCAAAATAACATACCGGTATAAGACTAGTATGGTATGCTATGCCTCGTACCGAGCGGTATGGGGCAGTATGGCATTCCATGCAAAGAACACTTCTCCATCTGAATAGATTTGTTTATATGTTCTAAATTTTCATTTTCCTTCATGATTAGTTTTCAGTTTTTAATTATTAGATGTGCATATACAATCCATCTGGATCTTGTGAGGAAGGTATACTTTGCTTTCTTGTTGGTGCATTTTATAATTTTAATTTCCTTAAATCTAGGATAGTGCCCTGATTTGAACCTTTTTTTTTGTTTTTAAATTTATTTTTTTCAGGAAAAGGATGACCTAGAAGTTCGTTTCAATGATGTTATTATGAAGGCTGAGCAAGCTTCATCTCAGCAAGCATTAGCACAACAAGAATTGGAACGCACTCGCCAACAAGCTAATGAAGCATTGCGATCAATGGATGCTGAAAGGCAACAATTACGGACATTGAACCATAAGTAATCCCTCTCATGTAATTGTAATCTAAACAAAAATTAGAGTACCATCCATAATGGTTCTGATACAGAAAGTAACTTTTGAAAATCATGGTATGCAACATTTGAAGTTCAGTTTCAGTTACTTCAAGACAGGCTGGATGGAAACACTGCATAACTAAAAATAAAATAAAAGAAAAATCTTAAATAAGGTTATTCTAGGAAGGTTTAGAAGTTGGAGGGAAGCAAATACCTATAACATATTATCAGAAAATGATAATCTTTGATGATCATTTTCAACCAAACTCTGACATAATATTTGAGGTTGTACCCTTGACACCAAGGAATGTAAGCAACATGATAGACAATACTCATTATGTGTAACACAGTTGACCCTATTTATTAAAAATCAATCTACTGACCACCTTCAACATCTTCCATAAGTTTAGATGAACCATGTTGAAGATTGGGATGTTGCAAGTGGGATAATATGAAAATGAATCAACACTTGGTGTCCTTGTATAATAGATGATGATACTCTATGCCAAAAGTAGTATATACCAACTTATGAAAAATATGTACCAAGTTATGAAAAAGAATATCTGAGACCCTTATAGTATTAAATGCCACTTTGGATCATGAGGTGCTGTCTGTTATGTATCATGCTATTGCTAGTCTCCTTGCTATTTACAATGATTCGGAGATCTGTTATAGGCTTGTGGTTGGTTTATAATATCCAACAATCTTTAAAATGAACTTTTTTGTGATTTAAGCCATGAGAGTTCATATTCAGTGGCATGGAGAATATGTTTGGCTCTGAGAAGCTTGGTTGACAATGGACAATGGATAAGATGCCTTGCTCCAGACTGTTCCTTGGCTTCGTGGGCATCTTCTCAGCCTTTTGGATTTGTGATAGTCGGAAGATTCCACCATGGAGAACTTATGCAATGCACAGGGTTTGAAGTCAAATTTACATGTGGAGCTAGTTTTGTCTCCTCTAAATTATCTGGTATTCTGGACTAGTGAGATTTATTGAATTTCAATTTTGAGATCCACTTTTGATAGAAATATCCATATCTGAGCTAAGTTGAATTGAATTGGTATGATACCATATGTTAGTAATATGGCCCTGGTAAATAAACTTGTTAGAGATGCAAATTTTACTCAAATGTATTACCTTTGAACAATTTGAACTTTTTTGTGTGATGATCCATGAAAAATTTGCCTCTAACCATGGTGGTTTACTTATTTACCAAGATGCTGCATATATAATTTACCTGTGGCACAAACCTTGTTGAAGGAAGGACTACATTGAATATAGGTACTTCTAGTAACTGAACTCTCTGTACTAACATGCCCTTGCTAGAGAGAGAAACTTGTCTAAAAGATATTAGAAAGGTGCTGGAATACTGATTCCAGCCTCACTAGATTGATGGGGGTTCAATCTGATTGTGGTAAGATTAAATATCATAGCCATAGGGAAGCCAATAAACCAGATGATTTGATGGCTAGGAGGCATAGGTTAAATTAGCTTATCCTTTCTGTTTCTTGCCCTCAAAATTTCTATTATTTCATGATGTCTCTCAAACTGTCTAAAGTTGGCGATAATTATTTTAGCTGTTCCAATGGTGTTAAAAGAATTTCGTGTTACAATAATTTCGATATGTTTACTTAGTTTGTTCCTTTCAGGCTTTCAACTGCTATGTATCATTTTGATGAGCATAACCTGATATTTAGCAGAAGACATGCTGCTATTTTAGCATTAATTCAGTTCATATTTTATTTTCAATTTAAATGGTATCTTGCAACATATATAATTTGCATCCTAGACACAAAATATGTTGGCGATAACCAATGTTGTCTTTATGCAAGTCCCAATCCCCTTCTTTATGCAAGTCCCAATCCCCTTTCTCTATAGTTACAGCCTCTGTTTTTGTAGCCTCTAGATTATAAGGTGCTTTTACACTTCTATTGATATAAGTAATTTCCAGACTTCGTGATAACATTGAGGAAATGCGTCTTACATTGGAAGCCAAGGAGAATGCCCTTGAAGGCTTACAGCAGTCCTTGCTTGAGAAAGAGCAGGTTCTTCCTTTAACATCATCATTGCTTTATGCTTATGCTGTTAATGTCTACATTAAAACCATACGATTCCTATCATGATGCTCTTGTTGCAACAACATTGATGCATCCCTAACATAGCATCCCATTTGTTGCAATGACATTGAATCATGTGGTATCCCATTCTTCGAACCACTAATATAGCCAAGATTTGAAGTGTATTACTATGTAGCCATGTTTTGTCATTTTGTGATAGGGCTTGACACATTCTGGCACAATAGCATGCTTTAGTACTAGCACATAATCAATATTGTATTGTTACCACATGCCATAACGCACTAGCCTAGAACATATTGTTGCCATTGTGCCTTGCTGATCAGCACTTAAATCCATGGTTACAGCGTGATGCTCCATTAGTTTGCTTTTCATCATGTCACGAAATTTTAGTTGTTAATGTAATTCATCTTAAACCCTGTCAGTGCTGTCCATACTGGGCTATGGATTGGATTGGTGATTGACTTCATTTGGGGCACACTTGAGACTTCAATCTCTTCCACACTTGGCCATCTTGGCTGGTATCGATTGGTATTGATTGGTACGTTGCATGATAGGGCCCAAAACTATTTGGTAATGATTTATTCTAACCTAGACATGTAGAAATGGCACCTTGTTGTTGGCATTCAAAATGGGAGAGAGGGAAGGGAGAAAAAGAGGAAATCAAGGTTTTAATATTGTGGACAGGACGCTCTGTGTTCCGACATTTGGGATGGTGGAGGTCCTATCCTGTCTCTGTCCATTTTCTGACTTGTCTTGTTCCAACACTTGAGATGGTGCCCCATCTGTCACCCTGTCATCCCACTAATATTTAAAACCTTGAAGAAAATCAAAGAAAAAAAAAGCATGATGAAAAATAAAACAAAGGGGAAAAAAAATAAAAATCAATCCTGATTTATGACCTAAACAAACATCAAAAAAAACCTAAACAACAATTTAAAACATTAAAACAAAGGGGAGAAAAAGAAATGGATCACTGCATATTTTACTCAGATCAAAGAAAGCAAGATAACTGCTGAAATTCTCCTTTCCAATTCCTGAATTGGCACTTTCATCTCCATCTCCTCTGGTATGTATTCTTCCTAATCTTCACCTCTTTGAACCTCTTAGCATTGCTATCTTTATTAAATTCTTTTACTCCTTTCCGTGGGCATGATACTTCTCACCACCAATCTGTTTTTAGAATACATCAAACACCTGGCAAAAGAGATTTGAGTACAATTATGCAAAAAAAGAAGAGGATGGCTTCTCTTGTAACTTTTTGATAGTTGTCTCCTTATGGAAGCGGTGATAGCTATAGCTACTATACTAGCATGGCCTTTCCTTCTCATCCTTCTAGATTTTGGTCTGTTTTTGGTGGGTTATGCAAAAGGGTTACATGTTGCTTTATCGCACGTGTTTTATGTCCATGTCTGCCTTCAGATTTAAGATTTTGACTTGTTTTTTAGGTGGGCTGGGTCCAGGTTGACCATGATGGTAAGGTACTCCTGTCTCAGCCTACCGCTAATCTGACCAGTTGCCACCCCCATTGAATCAAGTTCTTACCAAGAAATGCCATAAATAATCATCTATGTCATGAGGCATGAAATCCTGGATTTAAAAACTGTAATTCACATTCAATTAAAATAAGAAGGAATTTTTTTTAAAAAAAAAATCAGCTAACTTATCAACTGTCATATATTTGTGTACATGAACTATTTTATACATATTGCAATCAATATGAGAATGTCATAATGTAAGTCTACTTCTGGAGGTGTTGACTTCATGACAAATTTTTAAGTCAAAGTAGCGTATGGTTTCTCGATAATCAGATACAACCAAGGCCCTATGTGGTATTGCTGTAAGTAATAGAGTTTTTTTTGGAGTTTTTGGTAGTAGAGCTTTTAGTAAAAAGATGATTACTGTTTGATAACTACATTTTTGAAGTGCTTTGAAGCTTTAACATCTATTTAGTAACCGAACTGAAAATGTACTTTTACTATCACAAAATTTATAAATTATTTATTTTGATATTTTAATCTAAATAATATAGTAAATAATAAATTTTTATATTTAATATAAAATATATTAATATTTATAGCATTAACATACTATAATGATATTATAGTTATTATATAATAACTTGGTATTGTTATTTCACTATAGGATTCAAATAATATTATATTATATAATGTAATAATATTTTATCATTTTATGATTATTATAATATAGTAATGTTATATTATATTGTTATTATATAGTACTATCATAAATGTTTGATTTTGTTTACCTAGTTACAAAATGGCAATAAAATTGTTGATATATCCATAATCATAATAACAACATAAATATTCACCAACATTTCTCAATATCAATGTCACAAGCATAATTATCCTAAACAACAAGTCCATGACTCATAAGAAGAGTCACAATATGATCATGCAAAACATCCATCTCATTGTTACCTTCTCATTGTTATTCAATGTTTGACTTTATTCTATGCTTTTTTTTTTACCGTGGTTGATCAATCTCTAAACAATCAGAAGGGTACAGATCCTTCTCATCATCATAAGATTATACTAAAATCCTTGATTGCATGATTATGGAAATAGAACATCACCAACTTAAATGATTATGTCAATAAAGAGTTTTAAATTATGTTTTTAAAAACTTCATTGTCGGGACTCGAACCTGGGTCTCCCTGTTGAGCTTTTGCCAAAAAAAGAGCTTCTCAATGCATCTCAAGTAGAGCTTTTACCTAGAAGCTGCAAATTGGAGCTTTTCTCTAGTAGACTTTTAATAACCTTTTGGAGGAGGCAGAGGGTTGTCTCAAAATTTTTACCATATACCTCAAAATCACCCAGAAAACCCTTTTACTCTCCAGGAAGTGCTTTTTTGTCTTCCAAAAGCACTGCCAAATGGGGCTTATTCTTTTATTAAGTTGAGGTTATCTAAACACTTAAACTATGTCACCTTTTTTTTCACAATTGGAATTCTGTAGTAATTGGTATTGTGCACGGGGAGCTTGCAGAGAATGCTTAGTTTGTCTTAACATATGTCAACCTCAGTAAATATCTCTCTCTCTCTCCCTCTCTCTCTCTCTCTCTGTGTGTGTGTGTGTGTGTGTGTGTGTTGTGTCACATTCTTTGACATCCACTTGTTGCAATGCCATAGATTAATTTTTACAGTAACATTAACAATTACAATGCAGTGAACTATTAAAATGTTGTTATTTTTGTTTTTTGATTTTAGTTTTGCAGTCAAAATATGAACTGATTATTGAGATAATCCTAATATTGCTAATAAAAATTTCTGATAGATGTTAGAGCAAATTCAGGGTTCATTGCAAGCTGCAGAAGAGAAAAGGCAAGCTTCAATGGCGGAGCTTTCTACTAAGCACCAAAGGGTAAAAGATATTTGTTTAGGTGCTGTTTGATCTAGTATGCAGTTAAAAGAGTTAATTACACATTTTGGTCATATGTCTTCATATTTACTTCTTCATCTTCAGCAAATAGAAAGCTTAGAAACACAACTTGCTGATGCTCTGTCAGAGAGAAGTAAAGCAGCTGAAACAATCTCATCTCTTCAGGTATTATATAGTATAAATTCCTTAAATGTGTACTATTTTGTACCGGGAGGTTTTGCTTTATGTGTTTTAGAAGAGAGTGAATTACACTCCCTGAAGTGCTGGCTCATAGGTCTTCTGGTCAAGGTCATTTCAGAACTTTGAAATTGTGCAGTGGGATCACAATTCTCTATTTAAAGTAGTTATTTTAATGTAAGGTTTTGCTTTGTATGTTTTAGAAGAGAGTGAATTACACTCCCTGAAGTGTTGTCTCTTATATCTTCTGCTCAAGGTCATTTCAGAACCTTGAAGTTGTGCAGTTTGACCACAATTCTCTATTAAAGTAGTTATTTTAATGCAACTCAGACTGGTGATTCATGTGGATTGCACTTGCACAGACCCAGATCCGCCCTGCACCCGAGCACATTGGCTCTTTCTGTACTGTGATCTGTTTATATTGAACCAGTTTGAGTTCCAAACAAAGATGAACTTCCAAACAGATTTAAGTCTGGAAAAGGATCTGATTGGACTCCACCTGATCCATTATGAGAAGATGAAAGTTGCTTGGAAAATGTATATCTAGCAACAAAGTTTTGGTTGGACACTTGGAAATATTTAAATCTACTAGACCCACTCTGTGTATACATCTATATGTTGGTTTTGAGAGACTGTTCATTTTGTGACCACATGGTCAAAAGGTCAGAAGCTCTAAAATGTATGTATTCATTAGTTTACAAATTTATTAAAATTTGGTCCATTTGTTTTAAGATGTTTAGATCATGAACCATGATGCAGAGTCCCATTATATATAGCATCCATTGGATGTTTCTATTATCAAGATTGTATGTTTGGAACCCCTTATCTCCTCTCTGCCCTTCAAAATCATTCAAACACCTGCAAGTTTCTGTGCATATATAAATCATTGTGCTTTATTTTTATCCACAAATATCACAAACTTGAAGATTTTGTATTGAAGCCACTCATAACTTTAATTGGCATGGCATGTGTTGAAGTTTCACCATGATACACTTAGTAGGATCATCATGCATGCTGAAGTATTATTACATCCTACTTATCATCAAAAAAGGGATGATCACCATAATAATTTAAGAAACTAGTTCTTGAGTTCGTCTTTTCAATAACTTTTTCAAATTGATTATTTCCTTGGCATTTTTCACTTCAATATTTAGTAATGATCAAGCTGGATTTGCAGAAGTTTTTTAATTTTTTTATGGGAACAAGTAGTTTGTCTTCAACAGCAGAAACAATAAGATGAATCAAATAAAGCAAGAAACAATAAGATGAATCAAATAAAGCAATAATTAGTTTGTTATCCTGTGTACTTGTATATGAACTTTGCAGTATAATTTTATTGAAAATATAGAGATCACTTGCTCCTGATCATTGTGAATGCTGACTTTCCTTGGCTTTCCTTATGCATTGTTTTATGTTTTCTACAAATGGGCATTCTGAAGGACAGTTATTTAAGACATAAGTGCCTTGATAAATGCTGGGAACAAACTGAGGCTCATATTTGATTGTTTTTTATTTTTCTGCAGATGCTACTAGCTGAGAAAGATTCAAAAATTGCAGAGATGGATGCAGCTTCAACTGGGGAAGCTGTACGACTTGGAGCTGCACTGGAGGAATTGAGAGGAGAACTTAACCATCTTAAAGACCAGCATGTATGAGTGAGAAATATATTCATTTACTCATTTATATTTTCGGCTAGGTAGGGATTAACTGCTGGTAATTTTAAGAGAGCCTTAAATTGGGATAAGGGAAGAGAATGATAAGATTAATGGCAGTGGATTGGCGTGGGTGGAAATGAACTGAAGATGACTTGTAATGAGACGCTCATAGATGTAGGAGTTGGGAGGCATGGTCGCTAGGTAATAGTCTGGTGGAAATCATAAAGCATCATACCAACTGCTGACATTAAAGTCATTATTCATCACCTTAAGATTTATTGATGTTTGAGCTTCTGACTCTTACACTCCATGAGTAGCTATTAAAGAACTGTTGATATCCGAGGTTGGTATTTCATGATAAAACATCCTATGTTCTTGTATGCTGACAGGGAAATCTAAAGATACGTCTAGCAGGCTTTTTGATGTGCCATGTTGTCCCTGATTTACAATGCCTATGATGTTAGCAGGCATTGTTTCCTGGCCACTTGATGTGATTGTTCAATTTCCAAGTGTCCAGAAGCATTGGACATGCAAACCTTTTAAAAAAAAATCCAGAAATTGAAGATGTCCATATTCTATTGATTTGTCGATAATATCATCACCAAGTTAATTTCCAAGCATCCTGAGCATCAGAAAACCTCCAGTTTTTCCTGTCTCTGAAATTTCTTCTCAATTCTCATTGGCATGTAAGCACTTATGTTGCTTCTTTGGTTTTATTGAAAATATTCATCGTTCTCTACAGGTTCTACATATAAACATTGCAATAGGGATGTGATAATATAATAATTATTTTAGATCATGGTTCTTAGGCATGTTTCATTATTTTGGTTGTTATATACAACCGGCCTCTCTCCGAACCAGATCGGAGCCGATGGCCCACCAGAGGTCCGACCAACCCTTCAGCTAGGTCCGATCGATCCACTTCAGCCAGGTCCATATCGGTCCAAAACGGGCCGCTTCAAGGACGGCCCGAAGGTCCCAGAAGTCCCTTCCAACTGGTATCAGAATTCTATTACAACAGATTTCTGACATCCTAGCGCCATTACTTTGCAGATCCCATGGCGCCACTCTCTCCTGGTGCCACCTGGCCACTACCAAGATTCCTTTAAGGGCAAATCGATCATTTCCTGCCTAGTCCCTAACAGATTCCGGTAAAGTTCCACACCTATATAACATAAAAAGGGGATGTCGAGGTAAGCAGGCTCTTCCTTTCTCATAAGCTATCTCCGTTGCGATCCCTCCATTCTGTTGCTCCAAGTCTTCCACTGACTTAGCCATCGGAGTGTCCCCGTTGAAACATCACCGGCCCGTGGGATCTTTTTTCCAGGATCCGGGAGACGCGCACTCCAGCAAGCTCGGTCGAGAGAGCCCGGTCCGGGAGATTCAGCGACAACAGATTGGCGCTAGAGGAAGGGGCCTCGGCTGAACCTCTGCCCTTGTGTTTCTTCTTTGAAAGGAGGGATCCACCGCTAGACAAGATGATGGTGAAAGAAAGCTCAGAATACCTCTAACAGTAGAGGCCGCTCCCAGGCAAGCTTGGAAGAACCTCTCAGGAAGAACAACGCCGCTCAGCCTACTATCATCCTGGGACAACAGCAGTTATAGACTCTTCTGAACCGCATCGACACTCTTGCCATCGCGGTTCGGAACCTCCAAGACGCGATCAACAACAGACAACAGCCGTTCGCGGCGTCCAGAACTAGTCATCTACCTGTTGCCGAAGGAAGTCGACTGTAAGGAGTCCCTCGACTCCGCTCCCACACAACCCCGAAGCCCCAAAGGTCGCAGAGGACTCATGCCGACGAAAAGAGAGTGAGGTTCGCCTCACACTTTTCCACGGACTCGATCTCCGACAATGACCAGCGACGCGATGAAGACCCGAGGGACTACACCAGCAAGCTCCAACGTATGGAGGATCAAATTGCCAAACTAGTCAACCGGCAAAAAGGAGAAGCGTTGGCGTACGACTCTTGTCCGCCATTCTCCGCCAGAATTATGGAGGAAGCTATATCCCGTCACTTCAAGATCCTCCAGGTGGATGCCTACGATGGCACCACCGACCCTCTGGATCATCTGGGCACTTATAAGGCCTATATGATGGTACAGGGCACCTCCGATGCCCTCCACTGCATCGCCTTCTTCGCAACACTCAAGAAGGCGGCTCGGATGTGGTTCTCCACCATCCGACCAAGTACGATCCATTCATTCTTCCAGCTAGAAAAATTGTCCCATTTCAGGACCTGTAGCCGGGCATCGAGGAACACGGATTGTCTCTTCCTCATACAGCAGAAGGAAGGAGAAACCCTCTGGGAGTACATGGCTCAATTTAATTCGGCGACCATGGAGATTCCGTACCTCAACGAGCATGTAGCTATATCGGCCTTCAAGAAGGGGCTGCAATCATCCAGGCTCACTTTATCACTGGACAAAAAGTTTCCGACAAGCTACTCCGAACTACTGGTTCGGGCTCAAAAATACGTCACGGCAAAAGAACTAGTGGCAAGCCGATGCCAGGCTAAAGGGAGGTCGGCTCCCAAGAGGAGTGATAGGGCTCCCGAAGTCCGACCTCCCAGCAATGGCACCAACTTGGCACGACGCCGCAGCCCTAAGTCGAAGGACTTTCCCAGGAGGTCAAGACTTGCACACCTCTCTCCCTCCGAGGGAGAAAATCCTTATGGAGATAGAGAAGGAAACCTTCTTGCAAAGGCCTCGTTCGATGAGGAGCCCCTCCACGTCGAGGAGCAAGGACAAGTACTGTCGGTTCCACCGCGACCACGGGCACAGCACAGAAGATTGCCTCCAGTTGAAGGACGCGATCGAAGATTTGATCAGGCGGGGGTACCTGCACAAATACGTCCGACCCCAAAGGAGTCGGGCTGAAACTTTCATTGCCAAAAATCCCCTGGAGAAAACAGAGCTGCCCAACCAATGCCCCACCGATGGAAATGTTGGCATGCTCCACCGCCGGTCCGACTGGAGGGAAGAAAGAGGTCAGGACATCTCAAAGAGGCCTCGGGGTTCTAATGTAATTAGTTTCTCCGACGAAGACCTCCTAAAGATCCAGGTCTCTGGGAATGATCCCGTTGTGTCGACAGTAATTGCCAATTATGATGTAAGGAGGATCCTCGTTGATAATGGAAGCTTTATTGAAGTTTTGCTGTATGATGCCTTTGTCAGAATGAACCTGCCTAGAACCAGGCTTCAAGAATCCCCAACACTATTAACTGGGTTCGGAGGGAACTCCGTTGGCGTAGAGGGAGAAATAACTCTGCCCATAACCATCGGATCGGAGCCTTATCAAAAAACCTCCCCATCAATTTTGTGCCCGTTCGGACGATATCTGCTTACAACACCATTTTGGAACGGCCGGCCCTGAACAAATTCCGAGCCATGTGTGTACTTACCACTTGGCGAAATTTTCGACTCGGAACGGGGTCGGAGAGATGAGAGAGGATCACAGGATGGCCATACAATGTTTGACCATTCAAGACAGGCAATTGGGAGACCATTCCACCTTGGAACAACTTGATCCCAAGTCCGAAACCGACTGCTGCGGAGAACCGGTCGAGAGGATCCTATTTGTACCCCTTAGGGAGGACGATCCTACCAGGATCGTACAGGTCGGGAGCACGCTCAACGAGGAGGCCAAATCAGAGCTGGTCGGCTTCCTACAGGACAATGCCGACGTCTTTGCCTGGTCGGCATTCGACATGCCAAGCATCCTGTCGAAAGTCATAATCCATCGGCTTAAGGTGGATCCTACCTGTAAGCCTGTCCGACAGAAGAATAGGAATTTCGCCCCTGAGAAACAGAAGGTGGTCGATGAGGAGGTCAAGAAGCTCCTTGAAGCTGGCTTCATCAGAGAAGCCCACTACCCTGACTAGTTGGCGAATGTTGTGATGGTGAGGAAGGTCAACGAAAAGTGGAGGATATGTGGACTACACTGACCTCAACAAATCTTACCCGAAGGACAGCTTTCTCTTACCAAAGATTGATCAACTGGTGGACGCCACTGCCGGTCACCCGCTTCTGAGCTTCATAGACGCCTTCTCCGGATACAACCAGATCAGCATGGACCCGGAAGACGAGGAGAAGACAGCCTTCGTCACTGACTAAGGGCTACTGTTATAAAATGATACCATTCGGTCTAAAGAACGCCTGAGCCACTTTTCAGATACTGATCAACAGGGTCTTCGAGGGACAACTTGAAAGAAACATGGAGGCATATGTTGACGACATGATAGTCAAGAGCCTCCAGAGAGCTGATCACATCAAGGATCTGAAAGAGTCCTTCGACGCCCCGAGGCACCATCGGATGAAACTGAACCCGGCCAAGTATACCTTTGGGGTGACCTCAGGAAAATTCCTCGGCTTTCTGGTCACCCGGCGAGAAATTAAGGTCAATCCGGATAAAATCAAGACCGTCATCGACATGGGACATCCAACCAGTAAGAAGCAAGTGCAAGAACTCATAAGTCGGATAGCCTCTCTCAGTCACTTCATTTCTAAGTTAGCTGAAAGGTGTCTCCCTTTTTTTAAAATGCTGCAGCAGTCAGAACGCTTCCAATGGATCGACGAATGTCAGTCGGCCTTCGAAGCACTGAAGACGTACTTGAAGACTCCCCCTTACTTGCTAAGCCTTTGAAAAGAGAGTCCTTGTACTTGTACCTATCCACATCGGACAAGGCTGTGAGCCCGTCCTTGTTTGGATTACGGAGAACAACCAACAAAGGTCGGTCTATTACATCAGTGCTCCACGATGCCGAAACAAGGTATCCTAAGATGCAGAAGCTTACCCCGGCTCTACTTTCAGGCGCATCCAATCATCGTCCTGACCGATCAACCTCTCAAGGCAATCCTTAGGAGCCCCGATATCTTGGGTCGGCTCGCCAAGTGGGCCGTCAAGCTTGGCGAATTTGACATCTTCTTCCCGTCTCGATCGGCCATGAAGGCTCAGGTGATCGCCGACTTTATAGTAGAGTGTACCTGAAGACAGGAGACACCTCTGCAAACGGCCGACATACCTGGAGATAATATTGCTAAAGGGTCAGACCCCGCCTGGACAATCCATGTGGACGGCGTCTAACCTTGCTGGTTGCGGAGCAGGATTAATCCTGGCTGACCCCGACGGATAGAGCCTTGAATATGCCCTGCGCTTCGCATTTCAAGTATCAAATAACCAGGCGGAGTACGAAGCCCTCCTCGTGGGACCGAGGATAGCTGACGAACTAGGTATCGGTCGAATCAGAGCCTTCTCGGATTCCTAGCTGATAGTCAACCAGGTGAGACGAATTCGAGGCGAGAGATCTGACCCTGGCCAAGTACTTGAGTAAAGTGCAGAACCTTGTGGCTCGACTCAAGTTTTTCGAGATCATCCACATATCCCGAGTGCAAAATTCTCGGGCGAACGCCTTGTCACGGTTAGCCACTGCCGTCACTGATCCCTCCGATCGGGCTTTCATGGAGCACCTACAAAGTCCAAGCATTACTGAAGAGACATCGGGAATCCATCAAGTGGAGCTAGAGGCTTGTTGGATGGACCCCATCCTTGTGTTCCTCAATGAAGGAACCCTGCTAGAAGGTAGGGCCGAAGCCAAACGTGTGCATTGGACAGCCTTGAAGTATATCGTCCTCGGTGGGACTCTCTACAAGCGATCATTTACACAACCACTGCTCAAGTGCCTAGGACCGTCGGACACCAATTACGCACTCAGAAAAGTGCATGAAGGCATATGCGGCGACCACCTCGAAGGTAGATCCTTGGCCTACAAGATCATCCGACAAGGCTATTACTGGCCAACCATCCAGAAAGATGTTACGGACTTTGTTAAAAGGTACGACGCATGCCAGAGGTATTCCAATGTTTAAAGGCGACCGGCTAGTCAGCTAACCCCGCTGATTGTCCCCTAGCTATTCGCATAATGAGGAATGGACATCCTCGAGTTATTTCCCCCAGCATCTGGATAACGGAAGTTCCTAATCGTAGCCATCGACTACTTCACCAAGTGGGTGGAAGCTGAACCACTAGCGCAGATTACCGAGACCAAGGTGGAGACCTTCGTCCGAAACTGTATCATCTATCAGTTCGGTATACCGCAGGCAGTCATCACCGACAACGGGAGGCAATTCAACAACCCGAAGTTCTGGAATTTCTGCCAGCATATCATATCTCCCATCAGTTGACTTCAATCAAACACCCCCAATCCAATGGGAAGGCCGAAGTCACCAATCGAACGATTCTGCATGGCCTGAAGACCCGACTGAATGACGTCAAAGGGCTCTGGGCCGAAAAACTCCACTCGGTACTTTGGGCTTATCGAACTACCTCCCGCACGGCGACTAGGAAAACTCCATTCAATCTCACCTACAGGAGCGAGGCGGTCATACCAGTGGAAGTCTCCTTGCAGTCCCTCCGGATTGATCATTTTGCCGAACCAGCCAATTCTGAGCAGAGAAGGGCTGACCTCGACTTGCTCGAGGAGACCCGACTCCAAGCGGACCTGAGGATGGCGACCTATCATCAAAGAATGGCCAGATATTACAATTCTCGAGTCAAGGCTCGAAGCTTCCGGGTCGGAGACCTGGTTCTGCGAAGGTCAGAGATATCCAAGCCAACTGAACAAGGAAAGCTCTCCCCCAACTGGGAAGGCCCCTATTGGATAGTTGAAGTAATCTGGGCCGAAACTTACCGACTCGAGCATCTAGACGAACAATAAATGGCACGTCCTTGGAATGTAGATAACCTTCGCAAATATTATCAATAAAGGCAGCGATTTACTCTACAAAGAAGTCCGACCTCAATCGGCAAAGGCTCTAGTGCAGCCCATTTAAGTCCGACCTCGATCAGCAAAGGCTCTAGTGCAGCCCACTCGAGTCCGATCCCGATCGGCAAGGGCTCTAGTGCAGCCCACTCGAGTCCGATCCCGATCGGCAAGGGCTCTAGTGCAGTCCACTCGAGTCCGATCCCGATCGGCAAGGGCTCTAGTGCAGCCCACTCGAGTCCGATCCCGATCGGCAAGGGCTCTAGTGCAGCCCACTCGAGTCCGATCCCGATCGGCAATAGCTCTAGTGCAGCCCACTCGAGTCCGATCTTGATCGGCAAGAGCTCTTTAAACATCTAAGGTATTTCTCTACAAACAGCTAGTTCGAAGATCCCTTAGAAATATTTCTGAAGGAGATGGGTTCGGACTAAGCCGACCTCTTAATACTTAGAAATATTTTTTTATAAATGGCTAAGTTAAAAGCCATGGGGCACTCGGCAACCCCATAAAGGGCCGTTGGTTGGCCACCTTCTTCAGGCAGGAATAGTCCATTGAAAAAAAAAAACACAACAACAAGACGAAACAAAAGATGAATATCAAGATGTTTTTCCATCGACCAAAAACTTTTGTACAAAATATAGGCAGACTTTTACAGCTGATTCTAAGTTTTGCCAAGAATTTATAAAGGAGGGAGATCCTTCCCACTTGCCGAAGAAGCTTCGGCTTCGGCCTCCTGCACCGTATCCGAAGCCTCAACCAAGACCTCTGCTGGTCTCGCATCGACAGTGGTTTGGGTGTCAGCCCCTGTGTCGGCTGGGCCCTCTTTTTCTTCCGACGGGTGCATCAGCTGTATTGAGGACAGGTCGAGCTCCGGGAAAGCTTCAGCCACCTTCAGGCAGTCATCGAAGCCGTAGTCGTAGCTCGTTGCTCCAGCCTCCTCCATCTCATCGTTGAAGTCGGCTGAAGCCTTGTATTCTGCCACAGCGTCGCGGACTTGCTCTGCCGCCAGCTCTTTCGTTTCTTTCTGCTCGGTCATATACTTCCCCGCCAATGCCTTGTGAGCCCATGCGCTCCTTTCGGCATCGGCGGACCGCTCCACCTTGTCGAACAGCCGACGAGTCAAGGACCTGACCCTTTCCTTCTTCAGCTGGGCCTCCCGCTCGGCCATCTGGGTCTGCAGGTCCTCTGCCTGCTTCTTCAACGACTTGACTTCGGCCAAACTGGCCGAAAGTCTCTCCTCAACGGCCTTCTGCGATGCCACTGCCACCGCTTTGGCCGCTTTCAGTCCTTCGGCCTCCCCAGCCGAGGCCTCTGCCGCATAGACCATCTCGCCAAGGCCTTCGTCCATCATCGAGACCTCATGAAGAAGCTACAAGCAACGGACTATATTAGTCATGTACAAGAAGTGAAAAAAAAGGAAGAAAACGAAGGGATGACAAGAGTACCTTCATCAGATTGAGATAGGCGCCTCTCGCCACCTCGTTCAACTTGCGCTTGCACGACTCCTCCCAGTCGGCCTGGGTGATGACCCCCTTTAGTAGGTCTCTGGCTTGCCGGGGGTTATGAAGAGCGCGCTAGCGCTGGAAGGTGTCATGGCTGACCTCTTCAGCCTCTACCCCTTCGGCTGTCCCTTTCTTTTCACCTGCGGGGCGGACCACCTCCGTCCGCTCGCTGAAGTCGAGGCCGGGGCCATCCCTACTTCGGTTGGCTCCGATGGGTCCGGCTTCGGTTGGACGGCTGACTCCCCGACTATAGGCAGAGGTCCCAACGCTTTTGCCGCCAACTGCTCCGACAAAGGCATATTGTCCTCATCGGAGCCCGATGCTACGACGATTGCGGGCTATTCTTTCGCCCGCTGTTTCTTCTGCCTGCCCGCAGTCGGCTCCGCGGACTGGGCGGCCCTCTTCCTCGCTGCTCGCTCTGCTATCCTTATACAATCGGGCTTCATTTTTTTTCCTGTTACAAGAACAAGATCAGAGTGAGGAAAGAAAGAATATAGCTGACAGAACAAAAAGACCAACGGCAATGACTCCTACCCTACATAAATGTTTGTGATAGCTAACTCTAGCCAAGCGGAGGCTGTCCTCCCGAAGCAGCTCCTTCACCATGGTGATACCGACTGCTTCTAACTCGTTGAAGTCGACTTAGTCGGCCATCAAGACCGCCCTCCCTCCGTCAGCTGTCGGCCTTAGTTCCCCCCATGACGGGTTGAAGCCCCAAGGTTGAAGACTGTGTATGAAGAACTTTGATTTCCACCCATGAATGGCTAACGGAAGACCCCCGATTATCTTCCGCCTGGGACGGGGGCTGAACACCCACCACTCCTCGCTCCGGAAGTCTTTTTTCAGGACAAAAAAGTTTGCAAAGAGAAAAGTCCTAGATTCTACTCCAACCCTCTGGCACAAGACCGCGAAACAGCTGATGGCTCGGATACTATTCGGGATCAGCTGCGCAGGAGTGACTCGATACAGGTTGAAGACCCGGACGAAGAAATCACACAGGAAAAATCGGAGGCCGGCCTTCAGGAGGTCCTCATACACTAGGAGGGCTCCCGGGCTCGGCAGCCGAGTCTCCCTCCCTTCCCGGTCCGGGGTGGTGAGGTGCATGGTGGAGGGGATGTTGAACCTAACTTTAAAGGCCTCTACCCGATCCCACACTAGTTCAGATTAGACCTGGCTCGGACCTAGTCCCTCTATCGTATGGCTAGAGCTTCGGCTACTAGAGGCCATTGTTAATGGGCATGGAGGAAAGAAGAACTGACTTGAGGGCTGGGTTTCCTAAAAAGTTAAAGACATTGGAGCGAGCCGAGATCTCTCTCCAAGGACGAATGTGGCAAAGGCTTCACTCACAATCTCAACATCCCTTTATATAGCCCTTGAGGGAAGCGGTTGTCACCATTCCTCAAGCACCGTGACCCAGGCATCAGGTGGCACAATTCCCTACGCAGCGGAAGCCGATGCGACGGAAGGAAGCACAGTCTGGCCGCGATCTGCGTGATCATCGGATTAGCGGCGGATGGGTCGCCCCCAGTGCGGCACCAACCGCCCAATGTTGCCACGTCACCCAAATCATCTCCGAAGCCCGACGGCCGAGCAAGCCGGTTGGCCGCTCATCATTGCACCACTTTTGCATTAACTGCCGCTCCTTTCGCTTCCAATGCCGGATTGACATCTGTCCCAGGCGCAAGCTTCTGGAGTGGGGAGTAACCAGATACGGCACACCTGATTAGATCCACGATCCCCTCAAGGATGAATGCATTCAATGCGAGAATGATGCTCTCGTCCTTCAAAGCTACAGGCTCTCCCGAAGGCCAAGAGTAAGGGGCAATTGTTATACACAACCGGCCTCCCTCCGAACCAGATCGGAGGTGACGGCCCACCAGAGATCCGACCGACCCTTCAGCTAAGTCCGACCAACCCACTTCAGCTAGACCCATATCGGTCCAAAATGGACCGCTCCAAGGATGACCCGGAGGTCCCAGAGGTCCCTTCCAGCTGGTACCAGAATTCTGTTACAACAGATTCCTGACATCTCAACGCCACTACTCTGCAGATCCCACGGTGCCACTCCCTCCTGGTGCCACCTGGCTACTACCAAGATTCCTCTAAGGGCAAATCGGTCATTTCCTGCCTAGTCCCTAACAGATTCTGGTAAAGTTCCGTGCCTATATAAGGTAAAAGGGGGATCCCGAGGTAAGCAGGCTCTTCCTTCCTCACGAGCCATCTCCGTTGTGATCCCTCCATTCTGTTGCTCCAAGTTTTCCACTGACTTAGCCATCGGAGTGTCCCCTGCCGGAATACCACCGGCCCGTGGAACCTTTTTTGCAGGAACCGGGAGACATGCACTCCAGCAAGCCCGGTCGAGATAGCCCGGTCCGGGAGATTCAGCGGCAATAGGTTAGTAATATGAAAAGTTAGTATTTGGGGTCACTTAGATGTGATATTCTTCCATTATATTCTTAAAAATTGTATATTTTTTTGATGATGCCAAATAAGTGAAATAACTATAACATTTAAGCTAATATATGCCATGGTGCTCTCCCCTTTTCTTCACTAGTAAACTCGGGCAAAATCCATTGTCATATATTGACAATATGTTGCTTACAAAAGGTTCATATGCTAATGATTTGTAACTCTTTTTTACTTCCATTTTTCTTCTCTGGATCTTGCGAATTCTAGTGCAAATTTTTAATGTGAATTGTAAAGAGTCTGACATGTACCAAGAATGATGAAGAGTTTGACAAGTGCTGATTTAGGTAAAGTACTATGTTCTAGTTTGTCCATAGGCATTTATCTTTATATAGATAAAGATATAAAACACTTTCCCTCCTCCCACATTCAAATCTGCATCTTCACCCACTGTTAAGTAGGCTAATAATTAAATTCTGATTAGTATTGGTTAGAAAATGACTGTCATTTGATGTTTGAGCTTTGCATACATCAGGCCCATACCATTGTTATTTTATAACATTTTTGATGCTATAACATTTCACCTAATTAGGCTTTACACGCCTGTTTGTGAACATTTATCTGGGAGATTTGCAACTTTTGTTTTGTGGGTAAACATAATTAGATGATATAAATGTGACTGACATTAAGTGGAGAGAGAAATATGTAAAAATAACCAATTAACACAATGTCAAATCCAATAATGAGCCATTCAGAAGTATCACTTTCTCTTTTCTAAGATTTCTAGATGATTGCAGCTGTCTAGAGCTCCATCACATAATTGATGGCCATATGCAAATTCTCTCTCTGCAGGCTCATGTTTTCATATGTGATTATTAATATTATATCTGTTCTGACTTCTGAGTAACAATCTTTAACCGTATATCTTATTTCTAGTTTTGTATCATTTACATTCTCTTTCTCTGTTTTTTTTTTCTCCAGGAAAAAGAGCGACAGAGTTGGGAAGTAGCATGCCAAGCGCTTAGAACTAAGCTAGAGGCATCTGAGAGTGCCTGCCTACGATCTGAAATTGAATCAGCCAAAATGAGAAGTATATTTTTTTCAATCATATGTATTTCTGTAATTATTTTGTTTAAGGATAAAGAAATAACACAACCCTTGTTGACTTTACAGGTCAATTGGAATTAGAGTTATCTATGCAGAATCAATTACTGAATACAAGAGATGCTGAACTTTTGGCTGCCAAAGATGAGGTACATCAACTCTATTAGTTAAGTGAATTAACCATAAATATAGAATCTTATGCCCTCTTAGCAATTATTTAATGTCAAGGCTCAAAAGCTAGAATTTTCTTTCAGACTCCCAGGGCATTGGTTTTGGTAGTATCAGCAGTTTTTTCTGGTTCTTTAATATCCAGAAAGAAAGAAAAAATGCCAAAAAAATGCAAAGGGTAAATTACAAGAAAATTCGTGGAAGATGCCACTTCCATAGAATCTTCTGTTTCGTAAGGGGCTTTTTTTTTCCTCTGCGATATAGTTGAGTGGATGATTTTGCCCTAGAGAAGAAGTGTCAGATGGAGCTCTTCTAGATGCCATTAGGATGGATCAAGGTTTGTCATCTCGGTACTTGACCTCTACCGGTACCATCTATTATAGTGTTGGTACACGGTCCAATATGGTATGAGGTAGCATACCATGTGTTGGTATGGTGCGAGATAGGTATGGTGCTGTATGCACCATACCCAGGGGCATTGGTTGGTACAGTAGACCAGTTTCATAGATTAATTTCAGCTTAGTTCTAGCAGCAAAACCGTTAAATTTGAATCTTGATTCACATTCCAAAAGTAGAATGGGTAGATGCTCAGAGGAATATTGGAGCGGCAGGATCAAACCCAGGTCTCATGTATCAAGACAAGAGGCTTTATCAACTCAGCTGGTTGGCGTCCTCTTGATTCACATATCTTTAATTAGTATCCATTATTTAGTTTTTTATGATGGATTTAATTTTTGATTGATCACTTAAAATTGTCATGTAAGTCCTTTATGTTGTGTAAAATTCACTTCTTAGTCTCTTAAGTTTTAACTCATGAAATATGTTGTTTATAAGATGTGATAAACTCATTGTAATGGGTTATGCTGATGTATTGGAAACTCCATGTTAATAAGGTGAATTTCTGGAAGCAAAGATTATGATCATGGGTGCTATTGAAACTTCCTTGCAGCACATTTACCATAGCTCTTGCATGACTGCTATTATGTTTGTCTATATACGTGGCTAGTGTTTTTTGTGTTGAATGTTCTCAGCTAAGGTCCATGATGTTGCATATTATGCAAGTATTGGATACTTTGAAATTGTGTTCTGCTGAATATTAGGACATAATTATGTAGAAGGTACTTAAATCATTTGAAAGATGTACTATAGGTATGCAAGGACTTGATTTGATGAACTATTTTTTCTGATTGAATTATTGAAATGCTTTTCTATAGCCTTAGAACAAAGAATATAATTTGTTTCTAAACATGTGTATCACATAATCGGGTCATTTAAAGACTGTGAATCATGTGCATCATTTTTTATGCTAGTATTTTGTGTTTATACCCATAACTTAATTCCTTGACTTTATTAAGGTACCAGAAACAATTATGGACACCACTATGGGTTAATATTTTTTGATATTTTCTTCAACATCCAGTTGCTTGAAGTCTTTAAGAGGTATAGTTGAAAAATGAAAAGAATTCCATAATTCTATGTATCAAATTTCGGTGAATTCAGTACCTTTTACACTCTTTCGCTACCTTTAGCCCACTAAATGACGATGACATTTATATGAAGCATAAGCTCAAGGAAAGTGAGTTACTGGGTTTCGTCAAACTTATGCCTCATGTTAGCTGGCTAGAAGGAATATCATAAAAAGCAACAAGCCTTTCCACCATAATTACTTCACTTAACATGAACAACATCAAGCAAATTCTCATGGACTATACTACTTGTTTTAGTAAGGTCTAATGAAAAACCTCTTGATATTGATGTTTCTAGTCTCCTGATTGAGTTGGCTACCAGGATTTCCTTTAATTGATTAGTTCATCTTCTAGCCCTTCTGATTCCTAATAGATGAGAGAAGGCTTGTGTTTTAGTTTGTCTGCCTTATATCATCTAGAGTAAGTCATGTTTCTCTACAAAGTATCTACCTTTGATAGCAGCATATAATATGTTGAGATTGTAGAAAATGTTATTCTATTAGTGGAAATGAATGGTGTTAGACTTTCCAACTCCTAGTCTAGATTCAGTTCTTTTAGTTTGGTTTTTAATCTTGAAGTCTCAAATTTAGATCGAGTCCCATATTGAGTGAGCAGGTAAAACTAATTTTAAAAATAATTCTCCATAAAGATTTCAAACTTTTATTTGTCGGGGGTCTCCATTGTATGATAGATCAATGCACATATGCTTGGAACCATAATAGCCTAATAGGTATTATTTAACATTATATACTGGGAAAATGCTCTTCAAATATGTACTTTTCATTTGTTGGATAGTGGTTTCACTTGCTATGTTTTGCAGATCGGCCATTTGGAAAGTGAATTTTCTGCATACAAGGTCCGCGCACATGCACTTTTGCAAAAGAAGGATGCTGAGCTCTCTGCAGCTAAGAACCCAGAACTAATCAAAGCTCAGGAGGAAGCAGTCAGAGTATGCAATTTTCTTCATTATTATAGCCTAATGATAGCCTTGAATGCATTTGGAAGAAATTTTTGTTTCCCTTTTATGCTTATTGTGCCCTTTGTTTACTTTAGGAAGCTGAAAGAGAAGTAGTTATGGTATTAGCAGAAAGGGACAAAGCTATCCACGATCTCCAAGATGCTTTGGTCAACCATGATAAAGAAATTTCTGCAAGGTAAATATGTTTCCATGTATGACCTTTACTTTTAAAACAGCCTCCTTGGCCAACTAGGTGCCAACCCCAACGTTTTTGCATCTTATTAGTATTGAATTTTGCCATGTTGCACTTCTTATTGACTTGCTACATCTTATTTGATATGTATTGTACCATATTTTTTCCATATTTTTTTTTATGACTTGTTTTACATTTCTCATCATATTCATCACTCATTAGATTTTCTAATTTATCATTTTTGGGCTGACCTTGGGTGCAGGTGCTAGGTGGCTACTTGGCTACCTATCTGCTGCCTATGTTATTCCAAAACAGTCTGTATGACAAATAAACATATCTAGGCGATTAACTAGCTATTTTTACATTACATCTCTACTAATGTGAAGTATTCTTACAAAATACCCCCATTTTCTTGGAGCTTTAGTGTGGTGAATCATAACTGTTATTGGAAGTGTAGTTTCTCTTTTAGGTTCTTTAGACATCATAATCTTAATTCATTGTTTATTTTATGGAAAACTTTAAGATTGATAGTATATGTTGGACACCAAATTAACTGATATTGGTATTTTATAGTAATCATTGTCTGCGAAACCGACCTAAACTGCTCAGTTTGGGGTGCACTGAACCAAACCAGTACAAAACCATGTTGATTGGGCAATTTGGTTCAAGACTCGATGCAAACCGGCCCAAACCAAGTAGAATTGTTCGATTTTGCTTGGCTTTGAGCAATTGGACTCAATTTGAAGGCTAAATCCGCCTAATATTATATTTAAACCTTCCTGCCTTGGTTTATTTGAATTGTGCCCGCCATGCATGAGCCTCTTGCTCATGATCCTTTGCAAGGTCAAGATCCTCTTTGCCAAGGTTTCAGCTTTTCACTATCATCGCTGCCAAAGTGAACAATTAGGCCAACAATGGGTGTCCTCTCTCCTTCTCCCTCCCTCTATCCCTATCTTTGTCACTTTCCCAACCTGTCTCTATCTCTCAGTCTCCTTCCCTCCCTCTCTCAATATCTCCGTCTCTCCTCCCCTTGCTCTCTCCCCCTTGCTTTGGTATGCCACAAGCTAGTATGGTATGTGACTATGTGTTGATACTTGATACTATACCGAACTGGTAGTTGGCTGGTACAACTTCCAATAATGGTTCCATGGACCTTAATAATAATATTACTAGTGGATTTGGTGTTTTGTGAGTGAGGGAACACCAATATGAAACAATATGGCAAGTCCCATTGGCATAATATGGAAAACTTTGTGTTCATTGAGGCACATCATGTATGGGTAAGGATATCGCAAAGCAATTCCATATTCAAACAAGGAATATACAATTTGTTTAGAGATAAACTTGTAGTCACAATTGCTTTTTTGCTCTAGGGGTCCATGTTAGAACCCATGTAGCCATGTGTTTAGTTCCATATCTATCATGTGCTGGGTAGATCTTGGGTATGTATACATGGCCAATGGAACAAATAATAACCTTCTAGCTAGTCTTTTTAGAGCAAGTTCTTGGGCTGTTACAAATGGTATCAGAGCAAACTTGGCTCACAGCACTGTAGACAAAAGGACATTGCAACATAGGCCTTTTTGAGGCTGACTACAGGCCGATCATGGTGTTTGTTATTGAACTTAATCAGATTTGGACCTTGAGCCTGGCAAGGATTCTAGGACTTAAATGAAGGATTATGTGAGAACCATATGCACTTATTTAATCCCACTTTTGTTTTACAGTGAATCAATCTTGGATACTTATACAGGTCTAGGAAACCCAAATAATAGCCTTCTTCTGGCTAGCCATTATGGGTGAGGTCCTAGATTGTTACAACTTTCTAGATAAATACTTGCAATAATTTAAAATAAAAAGATCGGCAAATGGAAAATAATTCAGATTTATGCTTTAGCAAATTGGATAATGTTTTTTTTTTTCCAGGAAAGGCAACATAATTATGAGATCTTCCAAAAATTGTGTTGGGGGGTTAGCAGTGCAAAGATAATGCCAAACCATTATTCAAGAAAACAAGATCAGTAGGGTTGGAGTATTTTGCATTGTGGCTGTGGTTTATAGGGACCAAGACAATATGCATAATGTGTTGGCACTTGGCATGCACAGGAACAAATAGGTGGATACTAAATCAGTCTTTTAAAACAGTATCTTTGAGAAAATGGTGGTATCTTTCTTCTACAAGTTGTGTCAAATATAGTTGTTTACAAGATGTTTTTTTGATTTCTTCGAGTGAGATTTTTGGGCTGATGTAATGTCATATTATCTGATTGTCTGGTTTGATAGCAGCTTTCAGATGGTTTATCACATCAATTTCATTGGAAATCTCAAGCCTATATTGAAGGAGAATATGGAGTAAATTGTACAAGGAATAGTGATATCAAGGCATGAGAGACCATGTGTACAAGGATTACCATTTAGAACCTTAAAGCGATATATTAGGTGGTTATAACTTGGCCTAGAAGTGAGGGATTCAAAATCTAATACATGGGATAATCCATAGAAGAGAGGGATTCCGCAATGGAAGAGGATCGATTAATTATGTGGAACATTTCTTTGTTTCTAACTTTTAACTTGACTTCCACATGTGGTCTAAACTCTAAAGGCTTATCTCTGTGAAGAGGAAGGTTAATCACATTGAGTAATCTTGTTTAGACAAGTTCTGTGATGTACAACATTGAACAATCATTCTGCAAAGCTGAAATGCCAAAATAGCGTAATTGATATAGAAAGACCATAGGTTATAGGAGAAGCAATCTCATGACATTTCTATTTCTTACCAATGAAGGTGTCAGCTTGCCAGAAACTAAGTTTAGATGAAGGCCTTATTGCTTAATTCCGATCACCCATTATTTTGGGTCTTAGGAATGGTCCTTTCTTGCTTACCATGACCATTCTGCTAAATTTTAAGTTCCCATCAGTTTGACCCATGACTTTGTTTCCAAGTGAAGTGCGTTATAGAAGTCAACTCTCAAAATATCATCTCATAAACAAATCAGAGTGAGCAGTCTAGGAGACTTGTGTCCATCTAGGGCTATAATTGTAACAATAGCATTGCTATTGGAGTCCAAGTTTACTCATTTTTTGGAATAGCACAAATCATTGATTTGATTCTCTCCCTTGTGAAGGCCAGAGAACAATTAAAATCTGTGTTCTTTGTCATCTCACTAATCTTGGTGAGAACCTTTGTTTCTAACTCACATAGCTTCTTTCTTGTGATAAGTAATTTTTTTTCTACCTCTCATGCTTTCTTGCTTGTTGACCGAGTAATATCAGACAACACTTCTTGGCTATCATGATGCCCATTATTCCTTTTGTTCCATCTCAAGTCTGGAATAAAAAGTGTGACAGGCAACATGAATTTTTGTAAATCTAGAAAAGAAGTTCTAAAAGTAATACAGCATGTAGAAGCGACCCAAGGGCATTTATTCAGTGTCAAGATTTGGGGATTTTATGCCATGGGGAAACACCGTTCTACCACACCTTGCGTTTCCTTGAGAAGAAGTTAGAGAAAATGCAAATATAGAAGATAACCCATTAGTAAGAATCAAGCTCTGATTATATTAGATTATCAAATAATGATTTGTTACTCAATTAACTAACATATTTTTGTTGTAATTGTAGTTGATGACTTGTAGGATTCATCCTAACATCTCCAGCTTCAGATACCATTTCATTTGTCAAATTTTACCATATTTGTCAGTTAAACATAATATTCTGCTAGCCTGACAACCTTGATATTTTTGTGACCAATTTTTTATTATTCTATGAAATTTGTTTTGAACTTTTTAGAACAACAGGTTGTCCAGTTAAACCTTTTAATAGCTTGCAAATGTTTTGCAGACTTTTAACAGCAGTTAGATAAAATCATCTTCAATTGAATTTTGATTTCAGGGATGCAGCTCTTAGTGATGCTGAGGAACGGATAAGAAACATAACCATGAAACTTGATGGTGCAACCTCTCAATACCTGTCTGAAAAAGAAACTTGGCAAAAAAACTTGGAGAGTATAGAGGAACATTGGAGATGTAAACTCTCTCGAGCCTACAAAAGCACATGCACAAATATATGCATGCATGCCACACACACACACACAGAAGCGCAAACACATAGCACTGTCTAATTAATATGGTTAGTTGATAATATATAAGAGGTATACACTTTGCAGTGAAATATCAGACATTGGAGGCTAAAACTGTTAACTGTATTGGCGATGATGTGCAGAAGGAGTTGGAAGATCTTAAACTACAATATGAAAAGCTCAAGGTATCTTACACTTGCATTTAGATGTTTGGTTTGATTTATCTTGTTTGGTTTCTGACGTTGTCAAATTCTAGGAAGAGCATTATACATTTCGTGATATTGCTGATAGAGCACTTGAAGAGAAAGAAAAGGAGGTAACCAGACTTATTGAAGATAATAAGAATCTTCGTCACTCCTTGGAATTGAGACCATCTGTAAGTTCATTGACACCATACTTCTGCAATGCCTTCTTTTGTGTGTTTTTATCTTGCTATATTTGAACAGATTCGAGCATTTATATTTGTTGTCTGAAATTATGATCATTGCCATTTGCACATGAATCTTCTGTACTTTAGGATTTTTGCCGAAAACCCATTCTGAAAGTTAAACCTTGTAAAATAAAATCCTCTAGCAACTTGACCATTTGGGCGGGGCGAGGAAACTGCAATTAATATTCTTAAACAGGGCCCTAAAGTTTGCCAGAAATGGCCAATTGCCCCTAAGCTTGTCATGGTTTTCCCTTCCAATCTTCAATGCAGACTCATCATTCAGCATAAACTGGATAGGTATTAGCAAATCATATTGTCCATTCCACCTTCAGTTAGCTGCTACTACAGTCCTACTTGAGAGAAGTTGAATCTGTTTGAAGTTTCTTTCATTTTATTTATTTATTTATTTATTGTGTGTGTCAAATAATCTGATTTGCTAGGGTTGTTTAAAGAAAACTGTAGTATTTCAATCAATCTTGAAAAAAATAAATGATGAAATGAATTTCAAGGTAATTGAAGATTGGTTGTACAAGGTAGAACTAATATAAGGAAATCTTGTTTTATTCATGTGGGCTATGCCTTCTGAACAACACTACATTTTGTTTGGGATGTATAATTTCATTTTGTTATCTTTCATTTGTTGTTGGCCAAGGTCCAAGTCAAAATGAGTTTTCACCATTGGCTGGCATCATTTCTGCCTAAAAATTGCCCTAGCATTGCCAAAAAATGAAATGGGATTTTTTTCATTGTTCAGCCCTTTCTTGCAAGGTGTTCTCATCCTAGTGCCATCTATCCACTTTTTTGGTTGCCTATAACTAGTATTAGAAGTTAGAACAATGTTGCCCTTTTGTCATTTATACAATCTTGTCTTCCTGTACTCAACCATATTGTTTGGTACAAGGCACACCATAGCAGACTGCTGGGGTATGAAGACTTAATACACCTCTCAAATTGAGTGTTGGTTCTAAGGTATGTATCATACCAAACACTGGGTACAAGGGTGTACTAACTGAGTGCCAATATAGGATCCAGTACCAAGATTTCAAACCTTAAGTACAACAAATTATATCAAACTAGATAGACCTAACATTGGAGAGCAAGCTATGAATAACGGTTATGGATATATGATACAATTGTGGCACAATATGGATCAAGGATTGCCGACCCGAAACTAGACCCCATGTCAGCCAACTAGTGGTACAAGTTAGTACGCCCCTGACCAACGGTACCGGCCCGAACCAACATAGAAACAAGAGAATCGGGGTGGAAAAGAGAGAAAGAAGGGGGCACGGGGAGGGAGAAGGGGGAGGGGGGCCGGTGGTGATGTTGACGATGGCCATTGGAGGGCCGCAGGGCCTTCAAAGGGCCACCAAGGCCTCCGAGTCCTTCGCAAGAGGCAGCTTAAGGAGAGATAGAGAGAGAGGGGAGGGAAAGAAAAGGAGGGAGGGGAAGTTGGCGAGGAGGCCGCCGGATGATGGAAATGCAGCCCACAGAGCCATAGGCTTAAAACAGGGGTGACCTAGCCCTTGTTTCATGGGTGCTTTTTTAAAAACCCAATGCATAGTGAATCCTGCAGGTTGCGTTTTCACCGTTCAGCTGCCTCCCTGCTACCTTCCCCTCCCTCTCTCTCTATCTCTCTCTAAGCTGCCTCTCATAGAGGATGTGGAGGCCTAAGCAGCCCTTCGAGGGTCCCCGAGCCCTTCGATAGCCGCCACTGGCATCTCCGTTGGTCTCTGTCTCCTTCCCTCCCCTCCTCTCTCTTTCTCTATCTCTCTTCCTCTCTTTCCTTCTCCCTTATCCGTTTGTCGCAGGTGTTCCGCATTAGAAGGCTGAATTGCACTGGTTTGCTGGCAGTACAACCAGCATGCCTTGAATTCCCAATTCGGCAAACCTTGATATGGATATTTCAGTATGGCAGGTCTTGAAATGCAAGATATAATATGTTTTGGACAACATTTACTTTATACATTCTCTACATATGTATGTAAAAAAAATATTTGTAAAGCAGAGTGGGCTATTAGATTTGTGAGGAATCACTACATGGTTTTGTGCCATATCTGTATGCATTGGGGAGGTCTTGGACACTTAATTAGAGCCATGGACCTCAATTGATAACCATTTAGCTAGCCCTTTTTCGGTAAGGTCTTGGATCCCACTGTATATAGCTAGGGGATACTATATGACAGGTCCTTTTGGGGCTGACTTGAGCTGATCTTGGTATTTGTGATGGACCTTTTCTTAGCGAGATGTTAGGGCTTAAATGGGGGGAGTGTGTGTACATCCATCTTGATGTGTTTTTTGTCCTACAACTGGTGTGAACTGAGGTCTTATGTACTTAAGCAGAGCCAAGGACCTTGATTAATAACCTTCTAGCCCATTTTGATAAGTCCTGGATTGCTACAATGTAAGCCTATGAACCTTGTGTCTAGGGGACAATATAGTGCTGGCCCTTTTGTGTCTGACCACAAGGTAGGTATGATGTAGATCTGATCATGGGCCAGACCTCGAGCCTTAAAATATATCCTTTTTTAGTCGGGCTTTATGCCATTCCTATTTAAATTTGACCTGTTCTGTGCTCAAGCGTAGCCCATGATCAACTTTAATATGGTGTTTGTGATTGGTTCCTTTCCTAGAGAGAATGTCATAGCTTAGATGAGGAGAGTGGATGAAGATCCAAACAGGCTTGCGCTTAGTCCATCATTAAGTGTGCATTGGGGAGATCTTGGGTACTTAAGTAGGGCCAAAGATCCTAGTTGGTAGCCTTCTAGCTAGCCCTTTTGGGTGACATCTTGAGTTACAAAAATGAAATAGTTCATGCTTTATATGATAGTACGAACTTCCACGAACTAACATCCAATATCAATCAAATTCATAGAGCCCAATCGATACTCTATACACAAATATCAATATCACAAACTCTAGATCATCTATCTTTAAAAAGTTGGTGTTCATAAAAACTAGGGAAAAACACTCCCTTGTTCTTGGATTTGGAGGTATTGCGAAGTATCTTAAGTTTATCTAGGAAGTACTTGGGGAACTTTTTTAGGTTTGAACAATAGGATCCTTAACATGAGTATCATGATCCCAAAGGTATTTTGATGAGTATGAGTATCAGGCACTTTTTTAGTTTTGAACAATAGGATACGTAACATGAGTTTCATGATCCCAAAGGTATTTTGATGAGTACAGTATTTGATACTGTCGCAACATGCAATTTGAGGTATCCATGCATCCCTAGATGGCAAGGAAGTTAATAGGAAAAAAATAGAAAAAAATTATATTGTCCTCTGTTTGATTCATGAAGTATTTTGGTATCATCGTAGTGCTAGCATTTATGGTGTCTTAACCTACATTTCCATAGTTCTCGTACTCTCATAAATACAGAGTTTGGCATATAAACAAAATTACCAAAACATGCTACTCTTTAAGAGTGAATGAATGTGGTCTAGGAAAATGTAATATGACTTGTTCATCGAAGAATCAAAAGAATTTGCACCCAAAAAAAAGAATCAAAAGGATTACCTAGTTCATTTTTCTGAAATTTTATGCTCTAATATTTGCTTTCTAATAGGGACCATTGCTTGGTGCAATGTTATCGTCATGGGATGACAAGTGCAATGGCATAGTTTGATTGTGGGGCAGCCACTTAGTGTGAAAAATATAAAAGATTAGGTTTATCCCTAGTCCACCCTCTCAAGAACTTGGATCATCAAGAACATAACTTGGTAATGATTTTTTTCTATTTGCTTTCTAATGTAATTCTAATAACATTATTGTGTTTGTCCTTGATATTCTTTTGGATCATAAGCCCTGGGCTTCATTATCTTATCTAATTTAAAATTCAACAATGCAAGACATAATTTTTAATGCCTTTAAGGCTTTAACATAGTTGCAATGTTGACTATGTACCATCTACTTCTAATTGACTAGTGACCAAAGTTCTTGCATACAAACAATTATAGTGGAACAAGATTGTCCTGCTCTTTTTTTTATGAACAATGTATTCTTCCTTTTGTAATTTTTAACAAGAATATATGTGCTCTTTTTTCTCCCATGTTGAAACTGAAGTAACTGCATCAGTAGTATTATATATAATTATTTTGGTTCCCCTGCATTTGTGACTTATGGATTTCTTAGTCTTAAGAAAAAAATTTGTGATCTTTAATGTGTTTCAGGTTGACCATGATGATGAACAAAATTCAGGTAATGTAAACATATTTGTAACTCTGCGCATCCACAAGGATTTGTTTCATATCCAATAGTGTCTATTAGACTCTTGACACGTTTGAGTTTTCAGCTGCTCCAAAGCAGGATGACCAAATTTTAAACATTGCGGCAGCTGAACAACAAATTCTGGTAAGTTCATTTTGTAATTCATTGACATTTTAATTTAGTGATATTTAGTTTTAATTACTTTAAAGTCATTTATCTTATTCCTACGAGGTTTTATGAAATCATTGGAACTAGGACTGATGGTTAAGATAATGGGTTGTGGATTTAAGTCATGGTCATCATGGTACAACACAACATGGTACTTATCCTGCCATTGTATATATTGGCAAGATATGTTTATGCTTTGTCAATTGACATGCTGCTGTTGTGAATGTAACCGACCCCATAGTGTTGTTCATCCCACACAAGATTAAAGTAGCACGTTAGAAAGCTAACTAAATGCAAAAAAAATTAAACTAGAAGCAAAAATTGGACTAAGAACTAGAAATTAAAAGTAAAGGCTAAGGGATTGAGAATGTAAACATAAGCTATGGATAACCATATGGCCTCACACCGCTTCCTGTTGGACCTTTAGCCTCGTACCTCCAATCTTCACAAGACCTTGGTAGAAGAACCTTGGCCCAAGGTTCACTGAACTAGTATTGGGATACATAATAGTTGGCAGATAGTACAATATGGTAAGGATCCATATCGTGCTGTTTCAGACAAGGTTTTAAATCCCGTGGGATAGGGTTGTCCCGGTTTTTTCCTGAAACGGGATGCGTCGGCGTCCCGCCCCGTCCCGACACTCGGGACAAGGGATGTCCTAAGGTATCTATATTGGGATATTGGGATGCTAGCGGGATGTCCTGTCCCGATACATGGATAATATCCCGTCCCATGTCCTGTGGGATGTCCCGCCAAAACCTAAATCCTTGGTTTCAGGACATTATTTTTTTTGCCAATTTTGAACTGAAGTTGACAAATGGTTTGCTGATGTCATTTAAGAAGTCAGCAAACCATTTGCCAATTTTATTTTTTTGCCATTTTAAATTGTTGTTGGCAAACCATTTGCTAGCATTAATAGGGGTGCAAACAAGTCGAGCTATCAAGCTCGACTCGAGTTCAAGCTCAACTTGGCTCGACTACCATCGAGCTCGAGTAGCTTGAATAGCTTTTTGAGTCAGGCTTGAGTAACAAGATACTTAGCTCGAAATCTTATGAGCATGCTCGAGTTTATATGTATTTTTAATAATTTTATTTTTATTTATTATATATTAATATATATTATAAATAGGCTAAGGCTCGAACTCGAGCTCGAATAAGGTTCAACTGATATTCGAGCCGAATCGAGTTGAGCTCAAGTATTGCCACAACGAAGCTCAAGTTTGGGATATTAAGGCTCGATCGATCTCGAGTCGACTTTCAAGCCCAAGTATTTCGAATCAAGTCGAGCTCAAGCTTCTAACTACTCGACTTGGCTCGATTTCATCTCACAAGCATCAGTTTGAAAATGGTAAAAAAAAAACTATACAGCATACCCTGTTTTGAAACGAAACAAGGAAAAACCCTATTGACGAGATGAGGGATTTTGAGCCCTCTCTCCCTCCCTCCCATTGACGATTCCCATGGATACATTGCTATCAATTCTTTATCTTCTCCCAATCCAGCTCAGAATAAGCTTGTACCAAAGGTGACTTTGCACCACTTTTTCTCCTTTGATGGTCTATGCCTACCATCGGTATGTTTTGATGGTGTAATTCATGAAGTCAATTGACTTTTGATAATAATTGATTGACTTCTTTTGCCTTCTTCAGGTTCTGGTTAGTAGTAATCGACCCTTCTTCTGCTTGGATTATCTCTGGTTTGCATCAACACCCCCACACCCTTTGCTTCAGAAAAATTAACTTCAACAAATATTGTGCCTGGTACTCCTTGTTAGGGTTCATGTGTGTGTCTGCAAATCTTATTTAGTGATCTAGGTCCATACTTCTTGGGTTTCCCTTGCCACTTAGTAAAAATTTCTAATAGGGTTGATTGCGAGAGGCGATGATCTGATCATGCAGAATTTCTTCAACTTTAGGTTGATGTGGCTTGGTTAGTGGTGGAAGTTGTGTCTCAAACCTCATGAATGGTGTCTTGGTGTTCAATGGAGGCCGTGAGATCGGATGCATTGAAGATAAGGCTGATCTTCTTGTTTTCTAAAAGCTTGAGTAGATAGGTCGTGTCCCAACTTTTTCAGGATTTTGTATGGACCTGTCTCTTGTTGCTGCAGCTTGTGGAAGGTCCAGGGTGCAAATCTTTATGGAGTGATTCTTCCCATCATCTGGTACCCTTCCCCATGTCTTGTTGGCTTGCTGTTTCTAGTGTTTGGTTTGCTCCTGGGTCCTCTTGCACAATTCTTCATGTATGCCCTTTATGTGCCTAGCAAGTACTGCACCAGTTCACACTTGTGCTGGAAGGGGCATGAGATCTGCTGGAAGTTTTGATTTGATTCTTTCAACTATCTCAAAGGATGGTCATCTAGTGGTCTGATTTATTAAGTTGTTATTGGTGAACTCAACTTGTGGCGGAAGCATATCACGTCTCTCAGTGATCGGTGATGAAACATCTCAAGATATTCTCCAAGCTTTTGTTTACCACTAGAGCAAGATTTTAAATCCCGTGGGACGAGGCTGTCCCGATTTTTTCATAGAATGGGATGCATTGGCGTCCCGTTCCATCCCGACACTTAGGACAGGGGATGTCTCAAGGTATCCCGATTGGGATGCTGGGATGCTGGCGGGACGTCCTATCCCAACACATGAGATGGTACCCCGTCTCAGTGTCCCACGAGACGTCCCACCAGAACCTGAATCCTTGGACTAGAGTATGGTCATCAGTTTATGGCTGAAAGGCATTGCAAAAAAGCAATTTAGTGCCCCATCTTTCCTCAAGTTGTTTTCTGGAATTAGCTCATGAATTTCACATCTCCTTCAAACATTACAGTTTAGGAGCTCCATGTAGCCTGACAACTTTGTTGAAAAAGATCTTGGCTATGTGCAAGGCATTAGAAGCCTTTGCATAGGATAAATGTGCCACTTTGGAAAATTAATCCATCACCACAAAGATTGAGTCAAGCTCAGCAAATTCTTGGCAGCTTTATAAGTTCCATGTTGAGGTCCTCCCAAGGCTTGTTTGGAATATTTAATGGCTGCCTCACTGGTACAAACTTGCATTTTGCTTCTTTGGCCAGTAAAATCTGCTTACTTGAAGCGCAAAGGTCATGTTGTTGCTGAATGTCTCACCATTCTCTTGGCATGTATCTCCTTGATTAGAAAGCGTTGAAGTGAGGTATTAGAAATGCGGAGATGGTTGCCATGATAGGGATAGCCATCCAAGATCGGGTATCATAGTTCATCTTTGGCTTCTCCATCTCGAAAAGCTTTGTGGATAGGGCTGAAATCTATATTCAATACTGGGTCTAGATAATCTAGCAACTTTATCAAACATGGATGTAAACAAGCAGGATCTTCTTCTAACGGCATTGGTAACCTCATTCTCAATCCCTTCAAGTTGAAAGCATGTCCTATAAGTAATTGCTCCGCTTGGCACATGGAGAACTTTAACTTCTTATAAGAGTTCAATTGTTCAAGTGTCTAAGGGTTTCATGATTAGAGTGTAAGATCAAGTCTTGATGGATCAGATATTGTCACCTATGCTTTAAGGTTTGCACAACTACATAGTACTCCATGTCATAGGTAGAGTATTTCTTTGCATCATGTGACTTTCACTGATAGGCACATGGATGACCATGGCTATTAGAACTCCACCTATTCGAACAATATGAATCATCATGGGCGACTTCAAAGACTCTTGAAATTTGGCAGATGAGAGTAGTGGGGCTTCTGTCATCTTGTAAGTATCATCGAGGCCTTGTTTGCTACCTTTGTCCAATAGAGTAGACCTTGCTTCATGTATTTGATTTATAGGCATCATGATGATACTGAAGTTGTGGATGAAGTGTCAGTAAAAAGTAGCAAGTCCTCTGTGGCTTTTTACTTCATTAATATTAGTTGGCATTGTCCAATACACTATGGCTTTTATCTTCCCAGGGTCAGTGCAGCTTATGAGATCATGAGCATTAAGAAGATGACTTTGGGCTACATGAAGATGCACTTCTTTAGATTAATGCGGAACTTCTCTTGGAAAAGTACACACATCACTTGTTTAATGTGTTCTATATGCTCCTTGTCAGATTTATTATAGATTTAGATGTTTTCAAAGTAGACTCCAGTAATTTGCTGATAAAAGGCTTCAAAACTTGGTTTAACAACCATATGAAAGTACTAGGAGAATTAGTAAGTCCAGAGGGCATAACGAGCCACTCAAATGGTCCTTCATCTTAACAGTCCATCTTACATGCTGTCTTCCGGTCTTCGCAGGTTGGATTTGAATATGATGGTAGCCACTTCAAAGGTAAATCTTGGAAAAGATTGTAGATCCTGATAGCATATCTAATATATCATCAAGTCTCGGAATTGGAAACCAATCTTGATAGTGTTTTTTTTTTTTGCTCTACTGTTAATACAGGCTCACCATGATCCATCCTTGTTGAGAACTAATATAGTTGGGATTCCACAAGGGCTCAAGTTTCCCTCATGAATCCTTTCTGCATCCAACTGTCCTGCTACTTGTTGAGTCCTTGTGTTCAACAGGACTCATTCGGTAGGTGCCGGATTTGGCAAGCTATATCATTGGACAAGGTCCATGGCATGTTAGATATCCCTTAGGGGAAGTAATCCATCTGCAAGTTCTTCTGCAATTTGGTCATCAAAGTTCTTTAGGATTTCTTGAATAGCTTCAAGTATGGCTCGGTTTTCTTTAACCATAGACTCCTTTATAATTAGCACACATATAGCTCCTGCTTTCTTTCCTTCTCACAGTGTCTGACGGTAAAGGATCTTTGGAGGTTTTGGAATTGCCTCAATGTTCTTTGAGATAGGCTTTTTTTGGATTGTATTGTCACATTCTTGACTTGCAGATGGAAGGATGCACATCATTGTCATAAAGCCAAGGTCTACCCCAAAAGATGTGGCTGACTGTCATAGGAAGAATGTCATAACTAATTTTCTGCTTGTTCCCCTTTCCCCAATGGATAGTGATGAGTCACTTTTAGCTTACAAGGACAATCAAGTAGTCCACCCAAGCAACCTTGTATGGTTGTGGATGTGACAGCGGAGAGAACCACTGAGCCCCTTTCCATTTGAGTGCTTATCTTATTTTTTTTTAACTGTAAGTTCCTCTCTCTCTCTCTTGCTTTGTTAGGGTTAGGGTTTCCTTTGGCCCTTCCCTTTCCTCCCTCTCTTCATCCATCGCCCCCCCCCCCCCCCCCCTTGCCTGCTCTCTCTCTCCACTAGGGTTAGGGTTTCCCTCAGCCCTCCCCCCCTTCCTTGCTCACTCTCTCTCCCTCTTCCTCTCTCCTTTTCCCCCTCCCTCTTCCTATTTTTGATGTATCTTGGAATGGTTTAGTACAGACTTGTACTGTACAGAACCAATTACAGCTCAGTGAACCGATATGACCTCTAGTACAAGTTCGGTGAACCTGGCACAAAGCATACAATGCCATTGACATATTAGCACATGATAATGTATCAATCATTGGTTATGTTCATGTTCATGTATGTACATTTTCATATCTTTATGTATACACACAAACATAGAGTGAAGTGGACTATACTCCTCTTGAGAGAAGGAATCCTCTTCTATATTTTGAGCCATGGGATCTTGCTGTCAGGTGAACAGGGTCCATTTGATTTAAGTATTACAAATTAAAATCTAGAGACCACAGAGTCTCTAAGTTGCCCTTTTTTTTTTTCGAGGAAAGTCATGATTTTTCCAACCCCAAGCTCGATGACTTTGCCCTTGCTCTTTGGCTCCTACTCTCTTTGCTTTGTTCCACCATTGCCAATGACTTCATCACTAGCTACATCATAGCATGGAGAACAATCTGCTCATTGGGTCTCTCAAGAGAGTTAGAGGAGAGGATGGAGGAAAGAATGATGGTGTTAGTCAGAGGGGTATCATATCCAGCCACAACATCAGTTGTTTTTCCTCTCTCTCTCTCTCTCTCTCTCTCTCTCTCTCTCTCTCTCTCTCTCTTACTGCATCAACTACCTCCTGTAAATTAACATTTCATGCTCCAATCCTTTGCTTCACTATTGCCTCCCATCACCCTCCTTTGCTTTCCTTGGGTGGTTGAGATTTGAAGAGAGTGTTAGTAGAGGTTCACAAAGCTCTGCTATTTAGCTAATTGTGATGTTAGATGGGATAGATGTGAACAATGAGCAGCTATGGGGTCTGGCCTACCATCTGAGGAGCAAAGGACAGTGGTTGGATGCAATCAGCATCATGGTTAGATAGAGAGACATAAGTAGAGTGGGGTTGCTAGAGATATGAGGGCTAATAGTGATGAAGAGTAGATGCTGCTGGTGGTGAGAGCAGCCTAGGGGTGGCTATAGGTGAGAAGGGTCAAAATTATTGGCTTAGGCTGGAATGGAGGATTAAGGTTATGTATGGTAGGAGATTTGATAAAAAATGAGGAAGACAATGTCATGCTAGGATTCATTGTGTGGATCTAGTGAGATTGCCAGGGGGTGGGAGTTGCTGTGAAGGAGAAAGCAAGGATATTAGTGGGCATAGCCAAGAGTCTCGAATCTCTTGCGAGAAACTAGCTCAAGCAGCATTTCCTATGCTGGGGTTACTTTGTTTATCTTGTACTTATGAGATCAAATTAGTTAAATGGGTAGTTTGCAAATATATGATACTGGTCTTGCTCATAACATCCGCTAGAACATATTTGATTATTCCTTTTTTCTTCCATCTGTACCCTGTTCATTATTTATGCAAAATATTCCTTAACTAATTTTGCTCAATTATGACAACACTGAAAATAAAGAGTGTAAGCATACAACTTTCATCGTACTAAAACAATTGGCATCCTAAATTTTGTGTTTATCATTTTGAATTTCAGCTTTTGGCTAGGCAACAAGCTCAAAGAGAGGAAGAACTTGCCCAGTCACAACGACATATATTAGCACTTCAGGTAAGCTTCAAAACTTCTTTGGTGTTTCCTATTTCCATCTTTAAATTACAGTATTTGATTTGCTCTCTCTTCTCCAGGAAGAGATTGAGGAGCTTGAGCGTGAAAATCGGCTTCACAGTCAACAGGTAGGAAATGTTTATGCATTTCTGGTCCTTAAAGCAACCGGTTTATGAACACTCATGTGTACGGTACATCGTATCCATGTTGTTCCATGTATATCAGTTGAGAGGTCATCATTTGCTTCTATCTTCTGAATTTTTTTTTTTCATGTGATGGTATCTTGAACTTTTCTTAGAACAAACTCATGCTGTTAGAAGTCCATCATTTGCTCATCATATGTATTCATGTACGTTTGGGTGTGGGAAAATTGATTACTGAAATATCAGGATAGAGAGGCTTTTGAGTTCAATTTCACTGGAAAGATTGGTTATGCTTTTCAAGATATACTAACTAGATCAGTCAGGAATTTGTAGATGAAATGACCTTGACCACCAATCTTCATGCCTTCATTGCTTTAGACATTAAGTTTTGGATTTTTCGCAACTTTCATGTCTCTCATTTTGTTTCTTTACTGCATGGATTACATCATTGTGGAACTCACTTAAAATTCATTTTAAAAAATTCATTAAATGGAGTAAAACTTAACTGTTAAAATAAATGGGAAGGACAATCCTTAACCTATTAGTTCAGGCTGGCTTTAAGATTAGATAACCATCTGTTACATGGTCCTGAACAGTGCATGCACATAGCCTGTGAATTCCTTGACCCGTGCATGCACGATGCACCATAATGTTTTCTTTATAAAATGATAGCTTTTGAATGACATATAAGCATGTGATCTGTTCACATGGTAAAGTAGCTTGAATCTCCTAGCATTAGAAGGAAAAATTCATGACACATTCTAGATGGTTAAAAATTAAAAACAATACTGTTGTTTTAAAGGTCAAGCATTTATTTGGCTTGCTTTCGTAACTTGTGATTATTTAAGAGTAGCTAGGGTACTTGCACTCTGAAAATGCAAAAAGTTCACCTTATACTTTCCCATCAACTTATCCTTTGAGCAGAAATGAAATATTGAGAATACATTTCAGATAATTTGGAATGGTACCATTCCTGTTAAGGCCAAGCTTTGTCATCTTATTATTAGCAGCTATAAGAAATGTGGCTATAAGCTTTATGTGGAGATGTGTGCTTTATAGGATAGAAAATGGCATATGTTATCTTGTCAGTAGCTCCCAGAAGCATCATTATCAGGTCAGTGTGCTTGTAGGATCAGTTGCAAGGTCCTTATTTTGGTACTGGGTACCATACTGGTACCTGACCATGGGGAATTGGGGATTGCAATTTCCCAAGAAATTTCCATTTTTCACTCAATGATGGAACTTCACTTATTATTATAATTAGTATTAGCATTAGTATTTAAAGATTGATAAATCAAATACGGTAAGGTATCAAACCGGTACCTAATCAATATGGTACGATTCTGAACTGTACCTTATTGAGACAGTGTGCAAGCATGTACTGGTTCAGTACTGTCACAACATTTTAGGCTTTTTTGTTCTTTTTTTTTTAAAAAAAAGAGGATTGTTTTAAGGGTACTCAAAACATTTTAAATACAGTTAAGCTGAAGGTGGAATCAGAAACCTAGAGTTTACCATGAGATGAACAAATTTATTATATAAAGTGTATCCACTGCCAATAATCTATTATACATAGTAAAATATAGATGAGGATAAGCAAAGGAATGACCTAAGTGGTGAATTGGGATGATGCATAATGTCAAATGACTATTAATTAGAAGTCATCAGTTCTTGGTGCTTTGATGCAAATGATAAATAGAAGCTATAAGGGTATAGTGCTAGTGATCATGGAGGCCAGCATTTGATTCAAGAATCTACCAAAATGAGTTGCAGAAAATATAATCAGTAGTTAGTATAGTTGCATGAGACACGGATAATGATCAAATATGTTAGTATAAATACTATCAACTGCAGATTTTCTGGTCTCGGTTATCTATTGGGTGAACTGATACGAACATTAATTAAAAATACTAGTTTCTTTCTGCACATACTACATATTTAGTATCTTCAGTGCTTCCTTTAGATCACCTAGATCTTAACTCTGTTGTTAGAATCCCTCCGGTTCCGTTCTTTCCTTTTTCTTTTGTTGTAAGACTCTGAATTATGCAATATTCTATTAGAAATTTTGATTTCTTACGGGTCTGCTGCTAAGAAGGAAGAAAAATAAAAGGAAAGAAAGGAAGAAGAAGAGAAAGGGAAGAAAGAAAGGAAGAAGAGAAAGGGAAGAAAGAAATGAAGGAAAGAGAAAGATGAAAGAAAGAAGGAAAAATAAGAAAAGGAAAGAAAAAGAAAAGGATGAGAAGAAGAAAAAGGATAGAAAGGTATGGAGAAAAAAAATGAAGGAATAGAGAAGAAACATAAAGAAAGGAAGAAAGGAAATAAGGAAGAAGAAGAAGGAAAAAAAGAAAGGTAAGAAGGAAAGAGAGGAAATAAAGAAGATGGAATAGATCAGCCTGTTTCGGAACTGCCAATAATCTATTATACATAGTAAAATATAGATGAGGATAAGCAAAGGAATGACCTAAGTGGTGAATTGGGATGATGCATAATGTCAAATGACTATTAATTAGAAGTCATCAGTTCTTGGTGCTTTGATGCAAATGATAAATAGAAGCTATAAGGGTATAGTGCTAGTGATCATGGAGGCCAGCATTTGATTCAAGAATCTACCAAGATGAGTTGCAGAAAATATAATCAGTAGTTAGTATAGTTGCATGAGACACGGATAATGATCAAATATGTTAGTATAAATACTATCAACTGCAGATTTTCTGGTCTCGGTTATCTATTGGGTGAACTGATACGAACATTAATTAAAAATACTAGTTTCTTTCTGCACATACTACATATTTAGTATCTTCAGTGCTTCCTTTAGATCACCTAGATCTTAACTCTGTTGTTAGAATCCCTCCGGTTCCATTCTTTCCTTTTTCTTTTGTTGTAAGACTCTGAATTATGCAATATTCTATTAGAAATTTTGATTTCTTACGGGTCTGCTGCTAGGAAGGAAGAAAAATAAAAGGAAAGAAAGGAAGAAGAAGAGAAAGGGAAGAAAGAAAGGAAGAAGAAGAGAAAGGGAAGAAAGAAATGAAGGAAAGAGAAAGATGAAAGAAAGAAGGAAAAATAAGAAAAGGAAAGAAAAAGAAAAGGATGAGAAGAAGAAAAAGGATAGAAAGGTATGGAGAAAAAAAATGAAGGAATAGAGAAGAAACATAAAGAAAGGAAATAAGGAAGAAGAAGAAGGAAAAAAAGAAAGGTAAGAAGGAAAGAGAGGAAATAAAGAAGATGGAATAGGTCAGCCTGGTTCGGAACTGCCAATAATCTATTATACATAGTAAAATATAGATGAGGATAAGCAAAGGAATGACCTAAGTGGTGAATTGGGATGATGCATAATGTCAAATGACTATTAATTAGAAGTCATCAGTTCTTGGTGCTTTGATGCAAATGATAAATAGAAGCTATAAGGGTATAGTGCTAGTGATCATGGAGGCCAGCATTTGATTCAAGAATCTACCAAGATGAGTTGCAGAAAATATAATCAGTAGTTAGTATAGTTGCATGAGACACGGATAATGATCAAATATGTTAGTATAAATACTATCAACTGCAGATTTTCTGGTCTCGGTTATCTATTGGGTGAACTGATACGAACATTAATTAAAAATACTAGTTTCTTTCTGCACATTCTACATATTTAGTATCTTCAGTGCTTCCTTTAGATCACCTAGATCTTAACTCTGTTGTTAGAATCCCTCCGGTTCCATTCTTTCCTTTTTCTTTTGTTTTAAGACTCTGAATTATGCAATATTCTATTAGAAATTTTGATTTCTTACGGGTCTGCTGCTAGGAAGGAAGAAAAATAAAAGGAAAGAAAGGAAGAAGAAGAGAAAGGGAAGAAAGAAAGGATGAAGAAGAGAAAGGGAAGAAAGAAATGAAGGAAAGAGAAAGATGAAGAAAGAAGGAAAAATAAGAAAAGGAAAGAAAAAGAAAAGGATGAGAAGAAGAAAAAGGATAGAAAGGTATGGAGAAAAAAAATGAAGGAATAGAGAAGAAACATAAAGAAAGGAAATAAGGAAGAAGAAGAAGGAAAAAAAGAAAGGTAAGAAGGAAAGAGAGGAAATAAAGAAGATGGAATAGGTCAGCCTGGTTCGGAACTGCCAATAATCTATTATACATAGTAAAATATAGATGAGGATAAGCAAAGGAATGACCTAAGTGGTGAATTGGGATGATGCATAATGTCAAATGACTATTAATTAGAAGTCATCAGTTCTTGGTGCTTTGATGCAAATGATAAATAGAAGCTATAAGGGTATAGTGCTAGTGATCATGGAGGCCAGCATTTGATTCAAGAATCTACCAAGATGAGTTGCAGAAAATATAATCAGTAGTTAGTATAGTTGCATGAGACACGGATAATGATCAAATATGTTAGTATAAATACTATCAACTGCAGATTTTCTGGTCTCGGTTATCTATTGGGTGAACTGATACGAACATTAATTAAAAATACTAGTTTCTTTCTGCACATACTACATATTTAGTATCTTCAGTGCTTCCTTTAGATCACCTAGATCTTAACTCTGTTGTTAGAATCCCTCCGGTTCCATTCTTTCCTTTTTCTTTTGTTGTAAGACTCTGAATTATGCAATATTCTATTAGAAATTTTGATTTCTTACGGGTCTGCTGCTAGGAAGGAAGAAAAATAAAAGGAAAGAAAGGAAGAAGAAGAGAAAGGGAAGAAAGAAAGGAAGAAGAAGAGAAAGGGAAGAAAGAAATGAAGGAAAGAGAAAGATGAAAGAAAGAAGGAAAAATAAGAAAAGGAAAGAAAAAGAAAAGGATGAGAAGAAGAAAAAGGATAGAAAGGTATGGAGAAAAAAAATGAAGGAATAGAGAAGAAACATAAAGAAAGGAAATAAGGAAGAAGAAGAAGGAAAAAAAGAAAGGTAAGAAGGAAAGAGAGGAAATAAAGAAGATGGAATAGGTCAGCCTGGTTCGGAACTGCCAATAATCTATTATACATAGTAAAATATAGATGAGGATAAGCAAAGGAATGACCTAAGTGGTGAATTGGGATGATGCATAACGTCAAATGACTATTAATTAGAAGTCATCAGTTCTTGGTGCTTTGATGCAAATGATAAATAGAAGCTATAAGGGTATAGTGCTAGTGATCATGGAGGCCAGCATTTGATTCAAGAATCTACCAAGATGAGTTGCAGAAAATATAATCAGTAGTTAGTATAGTTGCATGAGACACGGATAATGATCAAATATGTTAGTATAAATACTATCAACTGCAGATTTTCTGGTCTCGGTTATCTATTGGGTGAACTGATACGAACATTAATTAAAAATACTAGTTTCTTTCTGCACATACTACATATTTAGTATCTTCAGTGCTTCCTTTAGATCACCTAGATCTTAACTCTGTTGTTAGAATCCCTCCGGTTCCATTCTTTCCTTTTTCTTTTGTTGTAAGACTCTGAATTATGCAATATTCTATTAGAAATTTTGATTTCTTACGGGTCTGCTGCTAGGAAGGAAGAAAAATAAAAGGAAAGAAAGGAAGAAGAAGAGAAAGGGAAGAAAGAAAGGAAGAAGAAGAGAAAGGGAAGAAAGAAAGGAAGGAAAGAGAAAGATGAAAGAAAGAAGGAAAAATAAGAAAAGGAAAGAAAAAGAAAAGGATGAGAAGAAGAAAAAGGATAGAAAGGTATGGAGAAAAAAATGAAGGAATAGAGAAGAAACATAAAGAAAGGAAATAAGGAAGAAGAAGAAGGAAAAAAAGAAAGGTAAGAAGGAAAGAGAGGAAATAAAGAAGATGGAATAGGTCAGCCTGGTTCGGAACTGCAGAATTGACCTGATACCCCGCCGCTTCAGGTTGGTATGCCCCGAACCAGGCAGTTCATGTCGGTTCGGCATACCTTGTTCACTTGCATCTCTTTTCAATCAAAATGAGGCTAGTTCTCTGAGTTCCCAAGTTACCAAAACTCCTATTCACTTCCAAGTCCATGTCAGAACATTTTAGTTTCTTTTGATAATATTATGCAATATAATTTTGTTTTGCTCTGGAAATTTCCGTAGCGAGCATGACAAATTATCCATATTTTACAGTTGGTAAACTATTATGATGGATGTGTTAAGTTCTCTGTGAATTTACTAAATATTTTCCCATTCAAAGACATTCTGAACTTTGAAATAGGTGTGCTCATATTCTATGAATAAAATCTTTTTCTGAATAACCTGGTTTAAACAAGTATGAAAATGTTTAGTTGTTTTGGTATTATTCTGATTTGATTATATAACTCTTGCAAGTTGATAGGCATGATACTTGGTAGACACCAAAAACTAATTATGACAGAAAACAAACCTCAAATAGACAGGATATGGTATTGGATTGTCACCTCCTATGTGCTTATTGGTACATGGTCGTACTTTGTTGTTAAATAATCCAGCATCGTTTTAAAATATGATGCCTGAATTCAACTGATTTGCTGGATTGTCCAGTTAATTTTGTTTTATCTTTCATGGTGGTGCACAACTGTCACAGGAAGCGATGTTGAAGGCTGAGCTTCGGAACATGGAGAGATCACAAAAGCGAGAAGGGATAGATATGACGTATCTTAAAAATGTGATATTGAAGCTACTTGAAACAGGTATCTGAAAACCAAAACTTACTATGCTTTAAAAAAATGTACATTATTGCTTGGTCGGTCAAGTAAAGACATAAATGATCATAAGATCTAAGCAGATCTCCGTTTATGCAGGTGAAGTGGAAGCCTTACTTCCTGTGGTTGCAACACTATTGCAATTCAGCCCTGAAGAGGTCACATCAAATTCCTCTTACTATTGTGGTTTAATTGGTTTATTCTAAAGTCCTACAGCCAATGCCTGTAACCTTTGACCATTTTCCTGATTTCACTATATGATAATGTAGTATAATTGACTTCCTTTTTTTTTTAAAGAAAATGCCATGAAGTGATGCTCTTTTAATTCCATCAACTCCCAAAGCTTTATAAGCATGATTATCTTTTACCTTGTATTTCTTAATCAAGTATTCCTTTTACAGATTAGGAAATGCCAACAAGTATCCCGTTCATCAAACAATGCTTCATCTAGTCCCACGGCTTCATTTTCTGACCCTGCATCCACACCCCGTTCTCTCTTTTCAAGATTCTCATTTTCATGAAGAATCCAAGACTTTTTTCCCTCATTTGCTTCGATTGGGTGCAGTGGAAGAGCTGTTGAGCTGCAGTTTTGAGTTGATTGCACCAACCTATTGGAATGGATAGATCGTATCTTAGAAGGAAGATTATATTCTGTTTTAAATTCTTTTAGCAACCATAGCCATTGTACCTTTTGTAACAGTATTATGTACATAAAAACAATAATATATAGTGAAAGTATTTATGTTTCTGACTAAGGGAAAAAGAAATGCAATGAGCATCTTTTTGATATTTTGATGTTATTTCTTCCTTATGTCTCACCGCACTTTGAGTTTGTTCTAAAGTAATTAATTTGAATGGATACTATAGAATCTACCAAATAGAATGATTCTGATTGACAGGCTCCTATATAGTTATGAACATGTACTATTTTCTTTAGGGTTAAAAGAGCAGGTTACATTGCATGATCGATGTCATATGATGGTTGATAAAATGAAGGTTCAAAGCTCCAACAACTACAGATTTTTATTCATTAAAATAACTGGCTCACACATGATTTCTTTATTGGATTGAGGAGGCCCCTAATTTCCTTGTATTGTTATTATTTACGAGAAATAGTAACTATAATACATGTTATAAAAATAAGATGTTATAGGGATATTTTTGGACAAGACCACAAGGGTATTTTGAGAATATGAAAGTTTTCACATAAACCATTGAATTTATATAACTAAAATAATATTTACCCTGCCATGGTCCAGGAGGATTGCTAACTCATGCAAGGAAGATGGTAGAGTTCTTTCTGGTACACATTGTCAATTTCTACAGATAGGTAGGGGTAACAAAAGAAGTGGGAGGAATCAAGTTCAGTTACTGGCTTAAGATTCCAAAGATGTGAAGTGATGGGAATTCTTTTATGTGAAAGATTAAGATTCTTTGCGGGGTGATATCGGGGGCAATTTTCTGTGGTCCTGAGTGTTTCCTGTACAATATTTTTCATGTGCATGAGAAAACAATCAAAGCTCAAACCATTGCGACTGATTTACGGTGAACGCTTCCATCTCATCATTTGTATGAGTCAAACGTTAGCATGCTCTTTTACAAACAACACTGAGCAACATATATCAAAAAATTTTAATGTCGGACTCTTTAAATTGTGTTAATTCAGAAGTGTTTGCCATCAGAGATCTGGCAAAATGATGACTTCAACTTGAGCGATACAATGGTACTTCATGACAAAAACTTAAGGCATTTTGAATTTTATCAAAACTTTCTTGTGGAGTAGTTTTAATGATGGTCTCCATGGTACTCGTATATCTGTTCATCTTCAGATTCTTCTTTCACAACATCAATTTCTTCTTCATATTGAGAATCTGAACCTTGTAAATCATCAAAAGGATCTCAATCCACATCTGCATCATCCCTAGATGACTCCTTATCAGGATAATCATTCCTTGGAGTATCTTCAGCTGCAAGGCCAAACAAGAAATTTATTATGCAACTCTAGTGCCTTTCACATAGAGATCAAGGGCTAGAATAGACATATCATCTGAATCATCACTTTCATAGTCAATGCAGGGAGCCATCATAATACCCATCATCATCACTTACTTGCACCCTATGGCAGGCAATTCACATCTCAATATTTATTCAAAGAAATCCATTTTGAGATCTGATAATATTAAAGAACCAAAATGATGTGAATCAGGTTTCCAAGTCATTACAGTGGATGATCAGTTGTTTTGTTGTCTTCATTACCATTCAAACCATCCTCCATGGTATACAAGTCATACACATAGTTATCTGTTCTTCAAGGCACGCAAGGATCACAAGGAATGTTAACTATGACAATAGGTCGTCTCCAATATTTCCAAGCTACCATATCCCTGTCAGTGTTAATACTCACAATTTGTGCACTTTCATGACACCTAAATTACGGAAACTAGTTTCTAAGAAAAATGTGAGTTTGGAGGCTTTAATTTGAAGAGCATTTATCAGAAGAAATAAAATATTTAGGGCATAAAGAAGCCTTTTTGAAAAGTACTAGAACACCTTTGAAAAAGTCCATTTTAGTTTAGTTTTTATTTTTTCATATAAAGAGCATTTCTCAGAAGATGTTACATACTTAGGGCAACAAGAAGCCTTTTTAAGTATTACCAGAACATCTTTCAAAAGGTCCATTTTAGTTAATTGGATGCCACTACTCGATCCTTGCACTCCATCATATTCATCAAGAAAAAATGCTCAAAGGAACCAAATACAACCACTGCAGCTATAAGATAGGATTTTCTGCAGATAAGGATGATACCCTCAAAAATTGAAAGCCACAATAACTAATGCCAACACAGCATCTTAAGGTGATTTAGTAAATTTTTCACACTGCCATTTAGGTTGCTTCATCAGATAAAGTCCTGTAGGAACACATCTACGGCCACCTCATCCCATATAGTATTAATTAAAAGCAATAAAAAGACCTGAACCCCATTACTTGTAGTCAGCTTTAAGTACCATAATAACAAAAAATTGCAGCATTACACTGCAACACCACTAGGTTTTCCTTTTTTTCTATTTACTAGAGTAATCCTATAAGGAACCCAATGCCACTAGAGTCTATTCTCTAGTTTTATACAGCTGAATGCAACAAAGGAACCTGATTTCAACCATTCAGCACTAGCTTCTAGCACCTCAATATCATTTTATTGCTCCACTGAAATGCTACTGGGGTTTGTTTTCTTTGTAGTCTGATACTATAAAAGCCACTCACACTGCACACACTCTGTAGTCTGTACAGACAAAGAACAAAGAGACCTGATCCCACCTTTTCATTGCATAGGTAAAAATGACATTCAAGGTTCAAAAAAAAAAATAAAAGGCAGATAGGAAAAGAACAATGGAAAAATAATCAAATGTGATACTACATATGTTTGACTTTGTTGGCAGTGGCCCAAGCATAAAAAACCATTAAAAAAAATGGTAGGCCCGAGCATTTAAAAAAAAAGTATAACAAGAAAATACAAGAATAGTAACATGCAAGCAGATCATGCTAAAAAGTAGAGGCAAGTTTGATCTCACATGCAAGCAGATCATGCTAAAAAGTAGAGGCAAGTTTGATCTCACCAATTAAAGTAGATGTTATATTGGATAATCATAATCAAAAGTTAATAAAATTAAGGAATGGCAATTTAGCATAGTAAATGCTACAGCCTCACAGAAAATATCATTTCAATTAAAAAAAAAAAACATCTGCATAAGATTTTTCCCAATTTTTGTCATTAAGTTGAAGCATCAATGAAAACAGAGAACAACTATGCAGGAAAAAAGTTTAGAAAGGAGCAAAAGCAACTTACCATCATAATTATGATCAAGGTTTTAAATCTCATGGACTAGAAATATCCTGGTATAAACGGGATAGCCCTGCTATCCTGTCTCATCTCGGTAGATTACGGGTCATACATTCCGGTAGATATCCTCCATCTCTATGTTTTTTTTTCCTTTCTTTCTTTCTTTCCTTATTTTCTTTCTTTTTTCTACCTTCCTTTCTTTCTTTTTCTTAACCCTTCTTTTTCTTCTTCTCTCTTACCGTTCTTCCTTCTTTCCTTTCTTTCTTTGTTTTCACCTTTTATTTATTTTACTTCTCCCTTCTTTTCTTTATTTTTTTTCTTCTTCTTTCCCTACACTTTTTTACCTTTCATCTTCTATTCTTCCTTTCTTTGTTCTTCTTCTCTCCTTGCATGGATGGATTTCGGAGTCCCGACCTTGTGATCTTATTTTCTCACAAGAATGAAACTAGACAGCTAGGATGACCCCCATCCCGCCAGAAAATAAAATCTTGATTGTGATACAAGATTTTAAAATTTTGATTCTTTTATTAAAAAAATGCATGGCAGATTATTTATTTCCTGATTCTTCCCCAAAACTACCAAATTAAGCACTCAAAAAATTAATCCAAGTACTATCTCAAGCCCATGAACTACCTAATCTAGTTTGTTCAGTAGTGGCTGATGTGTCACTAAAAATATCTCTTGGCTCTATACCATCACCAGATATACTTTGAGCAAGTAAGATTCATAATACAAGAACTTAAATGTACAATAATTGGATTGACTAGAGGAGTTTCAGCTAGAATTCAGTTACAAGAGACCTTGTCACTGATTGCTAGGTCAATATAATAATCAGATCTCTATAGAATTTAAAGAAAAAAGAAGTGTGGAACTACATGGACTTAGAAAAACTTCCTTTCCCTTAGGAAATGCCACACAAAGAGGACTGCATCTCTTCCTATTTCTTTAGCATTGTGTACGCAATTCTGAAATCCTCTATGTGGTGGCCAGTCACTTAGCTAGACCTCCTCACCCGATGATCAATCAATAAGAAACCCCTTGTGTTGTACCAAATCACTACAGGAGAGTGTTCATTTATTGGTTTGATTTCAAAGCCTTCATTTAATCTCATTTATCCATGGATGGTCCCCATGCAATGAAATTTTCTTTATTGACCCTATTATATTAGCATGATATCTTTTATATGGATGGTCCCTATTTTTTATATTAGCATGATATGCATGTGAAATGAGCCTAGTTCAATGCTATATAACCATAGTAGTTTAACACAAGTAGAATATTCACCCTAAGCAATAAGGAAAATATGGCTTGCAACTGGGTGGTTGTATTTGACATTGTTATTTTCAATACCCAAAGCAACTCTGACCCATATTCTCAGGGTTGGATCTAGTTTAAATTAATTCCACTTGTCATGTTTGAATCTTGTAAATAGATTCAACTATTTGTAAGATTCAATTTTGGAAACTTAAGCATCCAAACTCGAAAGTATGGATTTGTAAAATACTCTTCTCAAAAAAGCATTGTGCGCATGACCATGCATGTGTGAACAAGTTTTCTTAGAAAAAAGGGAGTGTAAGTCCCCAAGTGTTAAGGAACTTTGGAGTGGGCGTGGGATGGCATGCATGAAGGTTTCGGTTGAGTGAAAGGGAGGCGAGCGTGAAGGGTTGCGTTGAGTGAAATGGAGGCAAGTGAGAAGGAACTGGAGGGAAAGGGATGGTGAAAATGGGCAGGAGGGGGCCCTCTATGTTAAATGAACCATGGCACCCTCCTATCTTTGGGTTTCTGGACTAGAAAGCACATGACCAAATAATTTCAATTGATTCTCGGTCACTTAATCATGTATAGTGTTAATTGTTAAAACTACAAAGTTGTGTATTAGTTTCTGATGCCTTCTCATTTTACAATAGTGTGTATTAGTTTCAATAATGCAACTCAAGCCAAATGAAAGAATGTAAATCATAACCAAACTTTCCAGCCGCTTGATTTCTTTCCGAAGGCAATATGGATAATTTTAGTCAACTAGGAACCAAATGCTCTACCATATATAATTCAATCATGGTTTGACATGAATTATTCAAAAGCTCTTTGGTTATGGAGTGTATTTTAGACAGGTTAGAAACAAAAGACTTGAGAAATAGATCATCTAGTCCAAAATAAATTCAAGTCAATAAACTGGCATATTTGAAGGAGCTATATTCAGTTCTCCTATAAAGGATTTAATACAATCAATTCCAAGTGCATACATACATGATATGCATCAGTTTAAGCGAACCAAAATAGAAGATATTTCATTATTTCATTAACAACTTCAGCAAAATAAGCTTGTGAGTTGTGACTTGTGACAATGTAATTACTCCTTTAACAAAAACATATGGTTGACATATTATATGATTGATACATTTAGCAGATAATATGCAAGAAAATAAATTAAAAGGGAGAAAGATAAGATGCTAACCAGAAACGAATGCAAAACACCTTTGATGGCCTTAGAGTGACTTATAGTCCCAACACGTTGCACCAATAGCTTCTTTGTTCTTGACTCCTCGAAGACTGCATGTAAGCAACGATGATTAAGAAGGGTGCAAAAGATTGACTAAAGAGAATGCTCCTGAAAGTCATGGTCAAAAATCATGAATTAAATTATCTTTAAAATCATCGAAGTGTTAATGCTTCCACCCCTCATTCGAAGTTTCCACTTTTGCTCAACCAAAATTTCATTTCTACTAATTATCATTTTCCTTTTTATCATTAGAAGGCATCTTTCATCTTACTTTTATATATAACCTCTTAATTACAAACAGTGACACCAGTTTATCATTTATGGGATAACAAAAAGGAAAAAAGGATTCTCATCGAATCCCCAAACTATAGGTATAAGATTAGACAACTCATTAAATTTGCAAGTAATGCTTAACTGAACAAATCAATGGATCCAAAACTTTTTTGAGCATTTTAGTGTCAAACAAAAACATGCTTCTCTGTATGCCTTTACACACCCTCATAATGGAATTCAATTATAATCATTAACATACATCTCTACATGCCTTTACACACCCTCGTAATGGAATTCAATTATAATCATTCCCTGCTAAAAGGCTTCACCAGATTCTCTAAATTTCCAAGTAGAGCTGTCAAAATGGGCTAGAGCCCTTGGGCCAGCCCATTTAGCCCTATAAATGGACCGGGTCAGGCTGAAAAAATTTGGCCTAATGGGCTTTTTGGCCCGGCCCTTGTAGTCCATGGGCTCAACAGGGTTAGGGCCAGGTCAACTCATGGGCCAAGAGAAAAAATTTTATTTTAAAAAAATTAAATATTAAAATCCTCATCTATTTGTTTTTTTGGTGATCCCACCTTCCTGTTATGATTCAGTGATTCACCTGAGGCTTAGAGGGGCTTTGGCAATCTGGCAAAGGAGAAAAGAATATCCGATGCTGGCGGTGACAAGGGGGTGGAGGAGAGAAGTAGCTGCAGCCTGCGACAAGCGATGGCAACGAACACGGCATTGGGTGATGAGTCATCAATCTTCTTTTTTATATTTTCTCTCAACGGAGCGTTGGACAGTCAGAGACAAGGGTCAGGCCATCAGTGGGTGTGCCGGCCTGCCAGGCGGGCTCGCTAGGCTAGGTCCTCTTCCTCCTCCGCGCACCACATCCATTATTGGAGACCTGGATGTGCTTAAGGCCGCCGCCCGCCAACGGAGATGGAGGTGGCCCCAACATCGAGGTTGTTCTCACTTCTCCACTAGCTCCTTCATAGCTGATGCAAGTCGCTAGATCACCTCTCTTACTGCGATCCGGTTCTGTTGCCCAGCGAAGCAACTCAAAAGGGGGGTGAATTGGGTTTTAAAAAACTTTTTGCAATGATTTAGACAAGTATGTACCAATTCAAATACAATGAAGGTGCTAGTGATTCAAGTATATGTGTGCTTGAAGATATGCAGCAAAATTAGTAAAATAAATGCTAAACAAATAAGATCAAATAATAAGAATAAGCAACCACAAACACAAAGATATATAGTGGTTTGGTGCACACCAAAGCACCTACATCCACTTTCCAAGATCCACTTGGAAATTTCACTATAATTTTACTTGATTACAGCCGATTAGTTTTCCGGGCTCACTAATCACAACCCTTTGGTTTGCACAAGGCTCACCAAAAATCTCTTTGGTTTTCTCAAGGCTAACCAAAAACCTAGTTGGTTTTCCGGGCTCACCAACAACCAAAATTGGTTTTCAAGGCTCACCAACAACCAAATCACTAGCTTCAATTCCCTTGAAGCTAGGAATAACAAAATTTTCAAGTACAAGGAGAAAATACAATAAGCTTTCAACAATAAAAGCAAATCTCTTTGAAGTTCTTTGATTGCTGTTGAAGATGCTTGTCTTTAAGTTGTTGAAGCCTTAAATGATGCTTAAGGAATGGACTTGAATGCTCTTGAATGCTTTAAGGCTAAACTTCACTCAAAAGTAATGAACTTTTAATGGATAATCAATAAAATCTCATTAGTTACATTAGTTGCTTCCCTCTTGAGTTTGGTCTACATTAAATACCTTTCCAAGCCTTAAATGACCTTTTTGACCGTTGGAGAGGTGAAAATAGCCATTATGAACGAAAAGAACCAATTTTGTGCTTCAAAAAATTAGCAATTACTATTCATCAAAATTGCAAGTGTCGACACTTCAGGTCATGAGTCAATACGTTGAGTCGACACTTCACTTTCATGAATCGATATTAGTTCAAAAAAATCTTCTGAAGCTCTCTGGAATGCACTAGTGTGTCAACACTTCTTCTTGTGAGTTGATACTTTGAGTCGACACTGTCTTCATGAGTCAACACTTGAAAAAAGTCTTGAATTCAGTATGTTCTGTATCATTTTTATCTCAGGCCTTGAGTCGACCCTTGAGTTGACACATGAGTCGACACTTTATGCATGCCATCTGAAACTTCTCCTGCGTATCAGCTCAAGCTTCTGTGAATCGACACTGTGAGTCGACACTTTACTTCCATGAGTCGACACTTTACTTCAATGAGTCGACATTTTGCTGAAACTTTCCTGAAACTCTTCTGAAACTCTGCTGAAACTTTTCCAAACTTAGAATTTGAATCCTTGAAAATTATTCTTATGTACCAAGATCCATTTAACTTGAATTTTCATTCATAAAACTGACTTCTTCAACAAGATGACAAGCAGTTTAAACTTTCAACATGTGAGTACCCTATTCTGATAAACATATTTTTAACACACAGTTAGTACTCAAATGTACTTAAATGTTTTGTTATTCATCAAAATCATGGCAGGAGTCAACAATCTTTTCCTTTTTGATGATGACAATCTTTAAGTATATACTCATAGTAATCTCAAAAAGATTTGCAATAAGTATCAAAGCATCAATAAAAGATTTGCAATATAGAGCATTTGGCTTTAACAAGTTAGTGATTGTAAATATCAGAATTGTAGCTATACTGTATCAGAGCTATAATTATATGTATCAGAGTTGAAGATTAAAATAAATCAGAGTTGTATACTTATATTAGATGTTCTTATTTTGTATCAGAGCTTAAAATGAATTTGAAAAATAAGTATTAGAACAAAACAGATCAAATCATAAAGAGTATCAAGGCATGAAACATATCAGAGCACATTAGAGCAAATAATATACCAAAAAGATGGAAAGTATCAGAGTAAAATTGTTAGAGCACGAGGAGTATCGAAAAGAGAGCATCAAAGCATATTAAAGAATAAGCATAAGGAGTGTCGGAGCATAAAAAACACTAGAACAAATAAGATTAATAAAAGTGATAAAGCATAGAATTGAAGAGTATAGATCAAAAGTGATAGATCAAAATACTCTCTCTCAATATATAATCTGAAAACTGATTTTCAAAAAAAGATTTTTGAAAAATTTTTAAAATTTACCACTTTAGTAATTTTCTCTCTCTCTCCCCCTTACACATTGCTTCTTTGCATCATTTTTTACCAATTTATTAAGGATGTAAAAAAAAAAATTCATCCCAATACTATTTCTCGTTAATTCTCTCATTAATTCTCCCCTTTTTTGTCATCATTAAAAAGGTAAGAAGAAGAACAAGGTAATTATAAAATATTGCATTCAAGTAAGAGTGCTCACAAATAAAATGTGAAAAAGCCAATATATATATATAATTTCAGGGATTTGATACATTAGATGCAGAATTTGATATACAAAATAGAGAACTAGTACAGACACAAGTACACAAAACATAAAGAGCACTGAAATACAGACTGACTAACATACAAACCAACCCTAAGGGATACTTTCCTCATCAGAGGAAGATCCGATCTCGAGAATAATCGGTCCGGTAATCCTAGAAGGTTGGGATCGCGGCCACATCGGCCGAAGATCCGAAAGTTTGGTCTGGATAGGTCTGGGTGTATCGCCATGGCCTCGTCTTCTGCGTCTGGTATATGCTCTTCCTCTAGCTAGTGTTGAAGAAGAGGCAATGTTGCCCAGATAGCAACCCAAGAGGGGGGTGAATTGGGTCTCTAAAAATTATTTAAGACTAAGCTTGATAAACAAGTAGCAATTCAATCAATACAAGGTACTACAATTTAAATGTAAAGCTCTAATGTAAAAGTGCAGCGAAAATTAAAGGCAATGAGAAAATTAAAAAGAGCTAGGAGGAAGAGACAAGCAATCACAAACTCAACAATATATAGTGGTTCGGTGCCAACAATGCACCTACATCCACTCCCCAAGATCCCCTTGGGAATTCACTATAATCTTCTTGATTACAGCCGATTAGTTTTTCGGGCTCACTAATCAAAACCCAACTTGTTTTACAAGACTCACAAGTCACAACCTCCCTTGGTTTTGCGGGCTAACCAAGAATCTAATTGGTTTTCACAAGGCTAACCAACAACCTCCCTTGGTTTTCCGGGCTAACCAAGAACCTTAGTGGTTTTGCAGGCTAACCACAAACCTAAATGGTTTTCACAAGGCTAACCAATAACCTCCCTTGGTTTTGCAAAGGCTAACCAAGAACCCTTTACAAGATATGAAGTATAAACAGAAGGAACCAATGTAAGCTTTCAAAGTAAAAGCAAATAAAACAATGTAGCTCGAAGTAGAGTTGATTTGCTCTTGATGAAGCCTTTTGAATATCCAAGAAGGAATGGTCTTCAATGCACTTGATAGCTTTGAATGCTTGGAAGGCTTCTCTTTGGCTTGAGAGTGGTTGAGCTTTGAATGAATTGGAGTTAAGGCTCTTCTTTCTTCTTTTTTCAAACTCTCTTTTATATTCAATGCAAGTGCTTAGCTCTTCTTTTGAATTGATTTGGAGCCATTTAAATACCTTTGCAAGTCCCCAAAACAGAAATCTAGCCGTTAAGCACGAGAAACTAGCCGTTGGGGGGCAAAAGAGAGAGTTCTGCTCAAGAAAAAACTAGCCGTTACTGTTGTCAGAACTCCATGTGTCGACACTTGCTCTTCATGTGTCGACATATTAGATCGACACATACTCTTCTTGAGTCGACACAAGTTCAAAATAATCCATTCAGATTCTTTGAAAAAATCATCTGTGTTGACACATTCTCAGTGGAGTCGACACATTGAGTCGACACATAAAATCCATGTATCGACACATCAAATGCTCCATCATCTTCTGCATGTTCTGCTGCTTGAAATTCTCAGGCGATGTGTTGATCCATGTATTAACACTTTGAATCGACACATAGGGTTCATGTGTCGACACATCATCTGTGCCATTTGGAGTTATGTTTCGTGCCATCTAGAGTCGACATACCATCTTCATGTGTCGACACATCATCTCATGTGTCGACACCTTGAGTCGACACATCACCAAAAAGTTTGCAGAAAATGGCTGAACTTGTTTCTATTTCCCTTGAACATCCATTCAAACAATTTTTGAGTTTCCAAGACTTGATTTCTGCATTCATCCCACTCAAACTTGGTTCTTCAATACAATTGGGCTTCTTCGATTTGTGTGAGCATCCTTTCAATTGAAAACACACTTAAAGCAAAAATTAGTCCTCAAATTATACTTAACTGTTTTGCTTATCATCAAAATCAATAAGTAGAGTCAACAGGCAACATCAGGAGCAGGAGCATCAACTGTGACGGAATCAGCAGCTGTATCGGTGATCGAAAGTGTATCATCAAAAATGGGACCTGAACCTAGAACATGGAAACCATATATATAAAATCCTAGTTCCCGGATCAAAGAGGATGTAGAAGAAACTGGTGGAGCCCTAGTAAGGATACTAAGAATAGGAGTCGGTAAGTCAATAGAAATGTCAAATGGATCAGTATGAAGAATAGGTGTGGAAACAAAAGTATCAAGTGGGTCAAGAATGGTGGATAGGCTGGATAGGACTAGTGTCTGGATAGATGATCTAGGAGGATCTGGTACAGGAGTCCTCGATACATCCTCAGCAACATTCGGCTCGGGCTCCGCCATAAAATCTGCAACATCAAACTCTGTGAAAGAGACACCCTGGCCATCTCCTGTGTCTAGTGCTGGGTTGGGGGTGCTGGCGGTGAATCGATGATGGAGGTGAAGGTGCTCTGGCAGAAGACAACCTCTCAAGCACGACCAGAACAAAAGCTAAAATGCCATCTCTCAACCCCGATGACCTACCCTCATCTCCGAATGCATGCCATCAACTCGCTATCTGATGATCATAACCTCAGTCTCCAAGCGAGTCATCCTCTCGTCCATACTGTCTCCAAAAGTTGGCACCTCAATCTGTACCGGAATGAAAGGCTCGGGCTGAGTATCTAGAATGTCCCTTCTGTGGCTCAAATGGCCCTGCCTCATCAGTAAAAATCTGCTCCTCAGCTACAAACTCATCATCCATATCTGCAGTCTGTCCTGAGATCCTGCATCTCCACTGCCCTCTATACAGATGATATCCCATCCTATATAACGATCGCTCATCATAGATGTCTGTGTGAAGTAACTGTCTGAATGGCTCTCCATCTACGACGACACCGTATGCTCTGAAAAGGATGGTCAAACCCATGCCTTACGGCAAACATAGCCTCCTACTAACAGTAGTGTCGGTCATCTGGTGTACCATAAGAACTGGCAGGCTAACTAGAGTCCACTAAATCAATGATACCATAACCAGCAGTTCTCGCTTTGTGATGAAATCAAAACGTCCGGTCTTCGGCACAAGGATCCGGGCGACGATGTGATGTAACAGTTTCATCTCCGGTGAGAGTCGGGAGGCTATCACTATGGCTCCCTCTGTAAGATCATCAGTCTCAAAGATACATCTCAATCTACTCATCCTGTCCACTAAAGAATCAACTATGGTGCCCCTCATGGGGATCTCCCAAGCTTTGCTCAGAATCTCAGCAGTGAGTAGAATCTCTATCCCTCGGACATCTGCAACCCAGTAGTCTGCTCCTCTGGCCAAGGTACCATAGAACTCTCTAATCAGGCCAGGATAAAATCTCTCAGACAATGAGCAGAAGTGGACCAGCCCAGCATCTCTCAACCAATCTCCAATGCGAAAGTGATGCTGGTCCACGAAATCGAAATCAACTCGCCATCCTCCAACTGTGGCCTTGGAGACCATCCTATCTGTTTCATGGGTGATCGATCTGACAGGAATCTCTGGTTGAACTGGGGGCTCCATTGGTGCTGGATCCTCGTGGCGTGCCTTTGTGCGCCGCTCAGTGTCCTGAGTAGACTGACAAGGTCTCATGACAACTTGCTTCCAATGACCCATCTCCCAGAAAAAAGAATAGAAACAACCTAGGACAAGATGGAGGAAGAATTCATAGTAAAACCATGAGGAAATAGTGAAGAACGATGAAAGATGGAGAAGAAACAACTTCAAACAATGAATCGGGCTGTTAGAATAGTAATCGGAGAGAAGTGGAGGTCGGGAAACTATTTTTGGGGTGAGTCAGCTCACAAAATAGGAAGAAATTGGGAAGAAAATGATTGGTTTTCCCTATTTATCCTTGGGTTCCTGCCATTCAAGTGTCGACTCACGACTGCAGGCCAAGTGTCGATGCTTGGAGGTGTCGACACTTCGAAGTGTCGGCACTTTGACAAAAATCCGAAAAAAATGGAAAAGAATCATAGAAAATCACAGACTAATTTTAAAGGTATTAATCATGATTTTCAAGGACATTTGATCAATAAATTTTCAATTGAAATTTGAAAAGTCATAAAGAGATTAAGATTCAATCAAAAAGATTAATGATCCCTAATTCCCTTCTAATCATATAGAACCAATCTTCATTAAGTGGTTTGGTCAGTATATCAACCAATTGCATTTCAGTGCAAACAAATTCATGTATAATATTATTTTAAACATGATCTCTAATAAAATGATGTCTAATTTCAATGTGCTTACTTCTAGAGTGTTGAACAGGATTTTTAGTTAAATTTATGGTACCAGTATTGTCACATCTTATTGGTGTCTTAGTTAATTTAATGCCAAAATTCTCAAGTTGTTCCTTAATCCACAAGATTTGAACACAACAACTTCCAGCTGCATATATTCAGCCTCAATTGTAGACAGTGCCACTGAATTTTGTTTCTTGCTAAACCATGAAATTAAGTTAACTCTAAGAAATTGGCAAGTTCTAGAAGTACTTTTTCTATCTAACTTACAACCAGCAAAATCAGTATTAGAATATGCAATTAAATCAATAGTTAAATTCTTAAAGTATCACAGACCAATATCAATAGTGCTAGATAAATATCTAAGTATACATTTAACAGCCAATAAATATGATTCTTTAGGCTCAGACTGATATCTAGCACACATGCAAATGCTAAAAGTAATATCTGGTCTAGTAGCAGTTAAGTACAGTAATGATCCAATAATGCCTCTATAAAATCTTTGATCAATTTTCTTACCAGACTCATCCTTGTTAAGCTTACATGAATGGCTCATAGGCGTGCCAGGAGGCTTAGTCTTCTCCATCCCAAACTTTTTCAAGATCTCCTTTGTATATTTAGCTTGGTTGATGAAGATCCCTTCACTTATTTGTTTAATTTGGAGTCCAAGAAAGTAGCTTAATTCTCCCATCATGCTCAGCTCAAACTCTCCCCGCATTAACTTTGCAAAATCTTGACAAAGAGATTCATTAGTGCCACCAAAGATAATATCATCAACATAAATCTGTACTACAAGAAGAACATCAGACTTTTTCTTTAAAAACAATATAGTATTAACATGATATCTAGTAAAACTATTTTCAATCAAAAATTTGCTAAATCTTTCGTACCATGCACGGGGGCCTTGTTTTAAACCATAAAATGCTTTATGTAATTTGAAAACATGATCAAGATGTGCATAATTTTCAAAGCCAGATGGTTGTTCAACAAAAACTTCTTTAGCAATATATCCATTTAAAAATGCACTTTTAACATCCATTTGAAATAGTTTGAAATCCATAAAACATGCAAATGCTAAAAATAATCTAATAGCTTCAAGTCTAGCTACCGGAGCAAAGGTTTTATCAAAATCAATTCATTCTTCTTGATTATAATCCTTAGCTACCAATCTAGCCTTGTTTCTAGTGACTATTCTATTTTCATCTAATTTATTTCTATATACCCATTTTGTACCAATTATAGAAGCATTATATCATCTTTCTATTAGTATCTGAACATTATTTCTTTCAAATTGATTTAGTTCCTCTTACATAGTAATTATCCAATTATGGTACTTTTCAGTTTCTTTAATGCATTTAGGTTCAATTTGAGAAACAAAAGCAATATAATCACATTCATTTCTAATAGAGGATCTAGTTCTTATCCCTCTCGATAGATCACCTAAGATTAATTCCTTAGGATGTCCATGAGCATACGTCCATTCTTTTGATGGATCCTTTGGTGAAGATCTGTGGCTTCTTCTTCATTTTTCTTATTTTGATGTTCTTCACTCTCTTTGGTAGGGAGGTCATCTAGAATCAGCTTCTTTAATCCTTCAATACCTGCACATTCATCAGAAGTATCCTCTTTTCTAGAAGATTTGTTAGTAGATTCTTCAAATACTACATACATAGACTCTTCAACAAGCATTCTTTTGTTAAAAATCATGTATGCCCGGCTAGATATAAAGTATCCTAAAAAGATACCTTCATCTAACTTGGCATCAAATTTGCCTAGATTATCTTTTCCATTATTTCAAAATAAAACATCGACAACCAAAAACCTGAAAATATTTTAAAGTAGATTTTCTTTCTTTCCAAAGGTCATAAAAAGTTTTCTTCAAAATTGGCCAAATTAAAACACAGTTTAAAATATAGCAAGCAGTATTAACAGCTTCTGCCCAAAAATATCTAGATAAATCATTTTTACAAAGCATTGTGTGTGTCATTTCTTTTAAATTACGATTTTTTCTTTCTACTACTCCATTCTGTTGAGGTATCCTAGATGCAGAAAAATTATGCTCATTCCTTTTTATTACAAAAATTTTCAAAATCTTGATTTTTAAATTCAGTATCATAGTCACTTCAAATATAAATAATTGAAGTATCTTTTTCATTTGAAACTTTCCGGTAAAACTTTATGAAAGCCGAAAAAGATTCATCTTTATGTGCTAAAATAAAATCCATGTAAATCTTAAAAAATCATCCATTATGACTAATCCATATCTCTTGTCTCCTAGGCTTGTGATCCTAGTTAGTCCAAAGAGATCTATATGGAGTAGTTCTAGTAGCTTAAAAGTTGAAACCATTTCTTTAGTTCTAAAAGATATTCTTGTTTATTTTCCAAATTGACAAGATTCACAAATTTTATCATTTTAAAAACTAAGTTTTGGTAAATCTCTTACTAAATCATTTTTGTATAGTTTATAAAGTAGATACATACTAGCATGATCTAGTCTACGATGCCAAAGCCAACTAGTCTCATTAATTATGGAATTCATTGAAACTAGGCAGTCACCATCATGTAATGATAAATTATCAAGATCAACAAGATAGATGTTACCATGCCTATTTCCAATGAATTTCACTCCATTACTATCAGAACTAGAAACCATGCAGAGAGATGATTCAAAAACTACTTTAAATCCTTTATCACAATATTAACTAATATTAAGAAGATTATGCTTTAATCCTTTAACTAATAGAACATTATCAATAAAAGTAGAATGGAAGATGTAAACTTTACCAATACCGATGATTTTTTCTTTACCATTATCTCTGAAAGTTATACTCTCTCCATTCAGTGCCTCAAGATATGTGAATTGCTTTACATCTCCTGTCATGTATCTTGAGCAACTACTGTCAAGATACCACAGTCTTTTCTTTTTTTTGGTTGTAAGACACACCTGCAAAACAGATCAAGTTTTTATTTTAGGTACACAAGCCATCTTGGATCCTTTAGGAATAGTACTAAGAGTGGTTCCTTTTGGAACCCAAACCTTTCTAGGATTATTTATTTTTCTCAATTCACATTGATATGCTTTATGTCCAACCTTCTTACAACTAAAGCATATGATATTTGATGATGAAGGAATAAAGAAGTTTTTGAAAAATTTTTATTTCTTTTGCTGCTTATAGCCAAGTCCTGCTTTGTCAAATACAGCTCTTTAATTGTTCAATAATAGATTTAACTTTTCAGAATTATAAGTAAATTTTTCAACAAAATGTTTAACTTTGTCAAGCTCTTATTTGAATTTATTATTTTCTTCCTCAAGGTCCTTGATTTTCTTTAGAAGTTCATTATGAGTAAGAATAACCTTGGATCTTTTCAGAACCTCTATTTCCATTGATAAAACATTCTTTTGTTTTTCTAAAACATCAATCTTAATTTTTAAATCATTGTTTTCTTTTATAAAATTGGTATTTTCATGAGAAAATGAATCAGTATGCTTTTTCAATTTTTTATTCTCAATTTTCAATAATTTATATTCATGCATAAATTTATCGAAGGCATCTCTAAGTTCATCAAATGTAAAATCAATTTCAAATTCAGATTGTATCTTATCTTCTTGAGCCATGAGGCAAAGATTGGCTACTTTTGATTGTTCTTCTTCTGAGCTGGAGTCCTTATTGTCACTCCATGTAGCCATCATTGTCTTCTTTCTAAATTTCTTTTTGGATTTCTTTAGAAGAGAACAATCAGCCTTGAAGTGTCCCAACTTCTTGCATTCGAAATAAATTGGTTGATCCTTCTTCTCTTTTTCTTTTTCTTTTCCCTTTTCCTTACTTGGCTGAGGCTTCTTTTTGTAAGGATATTTCTTCCTTCTCATAAATCTTCTAAATTTTCTTGTAATAAGTGCATCTTCGTCCTCATTTTCTCCTTCTTCGGATTTTTCACTTGAAGGTTCATCTGGTGTAGTGGATTTAAATGCAATCTGCTTCTTCTTTCTATCTACATCCACTGCCTTTTGCTTCATATTCAACTCATAAGTCATAAGTGAACTAACGGAAATGTCTCGACATCTTTGGCTTCTTGAATTGCTGTTACTTTCAGATCTCAAGATGTTGGCAACGATCTGAGAATTTTATTTACAAGGTCAGCATTAGACATAATATTTCCTAAACTTCTCATACCATTTACAATATTAGTAAATCTAGTATACATTTCAGTAATAGACTCATTGAGCTCCATTCTAAACATCTCATATGTATGTATAAGCATATTAACTTTAGTATTTTTTACTTGATTGGTACCCTCATGAGTAACTTCAAGCGTATCCCATATTTCCTTCGCAGAGGTGCATATGAAAATTCTATTAAATTCACTAGGATCCAATGCACAATAAAGCAAGTTCATTGTCTTAGCATTAAGCTCGGATTGCTTAATATCGTTTTCATCCCAATCCTCTTCAAGTTTTGAAATGGAAACGCCATTAACAACAATTGAAGGAATATGTGGATCTTTATCAACAACTTTCCATAAATTATAATCTATAGAATACATATAAATTCGCATGCGAGTTTTCCAATATGTGTAATTTGTGCCATTAAAATAAGATTGTCTGTTTGAGGTGTCCCTCAACAACACTAGAACCTAAAGGGGCTGCCATAGATCTTTAACTCTAGGCGGTTAAATCTAAGATGAGTACATGGCTCTGATATCACTTGTTGCCCAGCGAAGCAACCTAAGAAGGGGGTGAATTGGATTTTAAAAAACTTTTTGCAATGATTTATACAAGTATGTGCCAATTCAAATACAATAAAGGTGCTAGTGATTCAAGTATATGTGTGCTTGAAAATATGCAGCGAAATTAGTAAAATAAATGCTAAACAAATAAGATCAAATAATAAGTAAGATTAAGCAACCACAAACACAAAGATATATAGTGGTTCGGTGCACACCAAAGCACCTACATCCACTTTCCAAGATCTACTTGGGAATTTCACTATAATTTTACTTGATTACAACATATTAGTTTTTCGGGCTCACTAATCACAATCCTTTGGTTTTCACAAGGCTCACCAAAAATCTCTTTAGTTTTCTCATGGCTAACCAAAAACCTAGTTGGTTTTTCGGGCTCACCAATAACTAAAATTGGTTTTCAAGGCTCACCAACAACCAAATCACTAGCTTCAATTCCCTTGAAGCTAGGAATAACAAAATTTTCAAGTACAAGGAGAAAATACAATAAGCTTTCAACAATAAAAGCAAATCTCTTTGAAGTTCTTTGATTACTGTTGAAGATGCTTGTCTTTAAGTTGTTGAAGCCTTAAATGATGCTTAAGGAATGGATTTGAATGCTCCTTGAATGCTCTTAAATGCTTGAAGGCTCAACTTCACTCAAAAGTAATGAACTCTTAATGGATAATCAATAAAATCTCATTAGTTGCATTAGTTGCTTCCCTCTTGAGCTTGGTCTACTTTAAATACATTTTCAAGTCTTAAATAATCGTTTTTTATCATTGGAGAGGTGAAAATAGCCGTTGGGGATGAAAAGGACCAATTCTGCGCTTCAAAAAAGCGTTGGGGACGAAAAAGACAAATTCTGCGTTTCAAAAAACTAACCATTACCGTTCATCAAAACTGCAAGTATCGACACTTCAGATCATAAGTCGATACTTTGAGCGATACTTCACTTCCATGAATCGACACTAGTTCAAAAAAGTCTTCTGAAGCTCTTTGGAATGCACTGATGCATCGACACTTCTTCTGGTGAGTCGATACTTTGTCTTCAGGAGTCGATACTTGAGGAAAGTCTTGAATTCAGCATGTTCTGTATCATTTTTGTCTCAGGCCTTGAGTCGACCCTTGAGTCGATACATGAGTCGACACTTGAGCTTCATGAGTCGATACTTGAGCTTAATGAGTCGACACTTGAGCTTCATGAGTCGACACTTTATGCATGCCATCCGAGATTTCTCATGCGTATTAGCTCAAGCTTCTGTGAGTCGACACTTTATTTCTATGAGTCGACACTTGGCTGAAACTTTTCTAGAACTCTGCTGAAAGTTTTCCAAACTTAAGATTTGAACCCTTCAAGATTATTTTTATGTACCAAGGTCCATGTAACTTGAATTTTCATCCATAAAACTGATTTCTTCAACAAGATGACAAGCAGTTTAAACTTTCAACATGTGAGTACCCTGTTCTGATAAATATACTTTTAATACACGGTTAGTATTCAAATATACTTAAGTATTTTGTTATTTATCAAAATTAAGACATGAGTCAACAAGTTCACCACCGACTCATCCAGCCACCGGATCCTCGGTGGTTCCACCATCTCTACGATGGATCCCATTGCCTGCTCAGGCTCTTTAATCTCCATAGTAGAAAAAAGATAAGAGGCTTTTGGTTGGAGGGAGAGATGGTTTGGGAAGAGGGAAGTGCAAGTGGGCTGGCCCGACCCTAGCCCATGGCCCATATATGGTCGGGTGGGCTAGGTTTTCGTGACCTATTTGTGCAAGTGGGCCTAGCCCAACCTGGCCCATATAATATCAGCCCATGTGGATTAGGGCTGGGCCGGGCCAGCCCACACTGACAGGTCTAATCCCAAGAATTAAGATCCGAGATGGAAATGAATTTCCATTAAAATCTGAAGCTGGCTAAGGACAAGTGAGAACAACACTTTTCACTAAGTCCTGGCCCTCTCCTTCACCCGCCCTACAATGACAACATCCTAACTGGAGGAAGCAGTGTGCTCATGCTTCTATTCTAGCAAGCAAGTGAAATCAGTCACACAAGATGAGGTTTGCTGTTTAGGATGGCATTCCTAGTGATTAAGCCGAGACCTTAAAGCTAGATCACATGATTTTTGTCGTGAAGTACATTTTTTATTAAGTTCCAGCCTGCCGACAAGCTTAACTAAAGATTCTTCTGCCTACCTGGGTAGCTCGATTGATCACATAGCCTTGATTCCTATTGATCTGAAACTAAAGCCAATGATAAACATAGAATATAGAAGTATCTGACTCCCAGGCTGACCTCAAAAAGGAGACTCTCACTACTTTCATTCTATCCGATGAGAGCACATTCACAAGACACTCCTTTGGCAAAGCATATCCTTTGGGGTAGGGTTGGGTAATCTGCCTTCAGATCAATATGAGCACGATCAGGCCATGGAAGACTCGGATCAAAGCAGACCTCCAGATTAGGATCAATATGCAAATCACGGTAAGTCATAAAGCTGCATGGTACCTAAAATCTTATCACACACTTATAAGCATAAAATGTCCAAATCTTGAGATGTTAAACCTTTGGACAACAAGTCCAAATTCCATGTCTTCAATATTCCAAGGTCAAATCCATCTATTTATTAGTTTAAAAGACTTTTTGTACATATGTACTGCAACTTAATGATAACGCAGCATTCACTCAAACCATTTGTAAAAGTACAGGCCACCAAACTACAAGGTTGTATATATTGAATACGCTTTGGCAGTCAATGGAAGTTTGTTGATGGCAGCATAGCCTTGGGTACTACGTGACCATGTATAACAAGCACCGAGGAGCAGCACCTGATGGAAAGGACTGCACCGTTTCTGCAATATTTCATAGCCAGAAGCTCTACAACAACTGACACCAATTGACCCGCTTTTCTCTTCTCATTTTGTATGTGTGATCTATGAAGAGGCATTGTGACTATCTCGAGCTTCCGTGGGGTGTGTTTTGAATATTTTGTGGCTTTGCATATATCACTAGGTGCTTGGATAAGGGCTTGTTTGGTTGTTTGTGTTTTGAATGTATTGTTTGTAAGCTGGGTTGGAGATTGCCCTTGGGCATTTTTATTGGTTGGTGAGCCATAGGTGCTTTGATTTTGCTGTTTCTCGGGGTCCAACTTTCTTGGCTCAGGCTCTCTTTTTTTTCTTTTTTTCTTTTTTAATTACCATTTCATACCTTAATGAAATAGTGGTAAGTAACAGCTGTTACCATTTTTCTAAGAAAAATGGAAGCTGGTGCTTTGTTTATATAAGCAGCACAAGATGAAATTTTGTAATGTTTTACTTTAGTGGCTGTGCCATTCATTAATCTATTTATAAACTATTGCAAATTACTTTAAAAGGAAATTAACTTCTGTAAGATATCATCTTTAGTATGCAATGATCGTAACCATGAATGAAAAAAATGAATGCGCTATTGAAAAGAGCCGTGAAGGTATGTATTACCTCTCCCTGTAGAGGAATCAGAGATAGAGAGGCTTCCAAGATCCAGCAAGGCCACCAGAAGTGCCTCCACCATAAGAAAGACATCATCTTTTCACCCAAAAAAAAAAAAAAGGGATTAAAGCTCGAAACAAAAAGGAAATTCATAAACAAAAAAAAAAAAAAACAAACAAACAAAAACTCACAGAAGGCATCAAAGCCTCGACCGGCTTTGCCTTAGCTCGGATGCGAATGTTTCATCCGACAATCGGATGATCGTGATTATGCCCCACGAATCACCTACTCGCATAATCTCCTACCCGATCAATAGGATGGGCACGAAAAAGATATTCTGAAAAAGAAATAAATTAAATTACTTTCTAATGTGGGATTATTTCTTTGGGCCCGGAATTAAAACTACGGATGAATGTGCCCGCTTAAGCCCGCGCTTGGCTTGTCAAATGGCACCCGAAGGATCCTCCCGACTCGAACGCTGATAGAGAATGGGATCAGATCTCTTGCGGCTTGCATCATGCAGTTGTTGCGAAGAGTTAGGGATGAGAGATTGTTCCAAATTTTGGCGCTACTACTTAAGCCGGTAAGGGTTACTTAAGCCGGTAAGGGTTCTCAGTTACGAGTCTTTAAATTTTTGTATGCTGCTTTTATTATTGCCGGTCCGGCTGCTGTTAATAAGAATTACTGTTTTAATGCCGTGGCTATCTCACGTACTTTTCTCATTCATATGCTTATTCTCATACTTTTTGTTTCGGATTTTCTTTACTTCTAGACATGGCAATATAGGCCTGTCTATTCAGGACTTTGCTTTTATTATACTGTGCTGCTTAATTTGACTTTTATTAAAGAACTTTCTCCTGTTATGGAGTGCTATAAATTGTTCGAAGCTATCAGCTGATTTCGTACATGTCTCATGCTCAGCCATTACAAATATGGATGCTGGTTCTTTTTTCCTATTCCACATATTTAATTTGGATGCTTCTCTACTTCTCAGATTCTACATATTCTTCCTTCTGGTTGATGAAAGTTAGGGTTATCAGTTGCAAGGCTTTAAGTTTTTGTATGTTGGATTTGCCTTTCTTTTTTGGTTTGCTGTAAATAGGGATTGTAGTCTGTTGGCCTTCTGCACTACTTTTATTCTTCCTTTACTATATAATTTGGATCTCTTTCTCTATGTTTGTTAAGTTATGTATAATCATTGTACCTGTTTTTTCCTTTTCAATATATTTCTGTCTCTGATTGGACTTTCTTATAAAAAAAAAAAAAGTATTAGTATATTAATGTATAACTCCCACTGTCAATATACCGGCACAAATCTTTCACCAGTAAAGTATTAATGTACCAACACATAATCCTTACTAGTAGGATATCAACATACCGGCATATAACCTTTATTAGCAAGGTTTCAATGTATAGCCAAGCTACAAGTTAAAATCTATCTCAAATCAAATCTTTTTTTCTATAAAATTAATTTCATGGTTCAAATTAAACATATGCAAAACCATTTGAACTTAAAATCAATCAATCATAATTCATAATAAAATCAATACATTTGATAATACATCAAAAAGTATTCTATAATAAATTTAATAAATAAATATTATGCTTCATATTCATAAATCATGAATTATACAATTAAAAATTCAATAATGTAAATATGACATAATTTACTGATAAATTTAAAAAAGAAGATATATTATTTATTTTATAGGTACTTCAACAAATCCGAATAATTTTAGAAATTTCTTTTCAAAATCTTTAATTAGCAGAACATGTTGCATTATCCGTTATCGAACATCTTGTCAAGATAATATATACAGAATTAAGTTTAATAATTAAAAAAGATACGAATGCGGATAATTATGGAATGATAAGATTTTAGATAGTAATATCCAATGGTCCAGATTGGTCCGATCATCTAACTTTATTCGATCAAGATTAGACTAGGATATCAAATATGATCAAATTTAGTATTATTTGATAAGCACCAAGTGGTTATGACCAACATTCAGATAAATCTGATTAAGATAATTTCATCAAATTATAATTAAAATAGTATATAAATAGTTTAATAGAAATCATGGATGATCGAATTTAATAGTACTCGATCTGGCCAAAGTGAGTACCGATCATGAATTAGAACTCTCTTTATTAGGATCATATAAGAATCATTTTAAAAAATCCATATCAATTTTAAAGAGAAGCATCATTAAAAAAAAAAAAAAAAAGTAGAGAGAGAAATAATTTAAAAAGAAAGTTATAGGAAGGAAAATTAGAGAGAGAGAGAGAGAAAAAAAAAAAAACAAAGAGAAACTCTTTCTCTCCCTTTTTTTTTTTTTTTTCCCTCCACTTTTGTTCTTCTCTATTCTTCTTGGAAGAACAAGGAACTAACTTTTCCCATTTTTTTTATAAAACTAACAACCTCCCACTGGTTCTGGTTGGCAGTGGCTGGGCTGACCATAGTGCAGCCGAGAAGTCTCCCACTGGTGGTCAATAGTGAAGATGACCGGAAAAAATCAAACAAAAAGGGTGGAAACAAGGAAAACAAGGGTTCGATCTTTTAAGAAAAATCCGGCGATTGCTAGCTGGAGTCCAAGCTTTGATGGCTGAGGAAGATGGGGAAAGATCTACCAAAGGATCTTGGACGCTTTACCTAGTTTTCCGGCGATGATTAGTCTGCAATGGTGGTAGCTAACCAAATCACCGACCAAAAACCTTGAACTAAGAGCATCAGTCATTGGTGGAAAGATGGGGAGATCCTCTTCTCTTTAAATAGAACTGAAGGGAAAGAGTCATCCCACCATTGATTTTTGAGTCTGATCGAGAGTCTATCAAAGAAGAAGACTCTCACAAGGAGTTTTTTTTTTTTTCCTTTGCTTTTTTTTAAATTCATGCGGCACTTTTTGAGCTTCTTTCTAATGGCTAGGCCAGTCGAGTAGACGGAGTCTCATTCAAATTTGGGGGTGATTTTGTCATGGTTGTAGAATACCCTCGATTGAATGACATTCTATTGTAAAAGTAGTCTACGATGACTCTCAAGGTCACCCACGTCTACGGAATCAAGCAACCGATTGGATTGTGGTGCATGCGTTAGAGGATTTCATCTTGGATGCCCAGCCCAGGCCTCCAATCCATTTGGCCTGGCAAATATCTTGGTAGCAGATGCATTTGCAGTAGCATTATTCGAGCTTGGTTTTCTTCTAGGTCATTTAACGAAGATACAGGTTCAACTCGTGTCTTCTTATGCTACTACAAATGCATCTGCTACCAGGTCGGTGCCAGTCTGACCATCGATTGGATAAGTAATCTAGCCGCCGGTCCGACCATCGGTTCGGCTCCTAGTTCGATAGCCAGTCTGGCTGTCATGTTGGTGCCAGTTCGATCGTTAATCGAGCTACCAATCTGGCCATCGACCCGATAGCCAGTCTGGTCGCCAGGTCGGTGCCAGTTTGATCGCTAGTTCGGCCACTGATTTGATAGTCAGTCTAGCCACCGATCCGATAACTAATTCGACTACCAGGTTTGTGCCACTCCGACTGCTGGTCTGGTTGCCAATCCGATCACCAGTCTGACAGCCAGTCCGACCACCAGGTCGGTGCCAATCTGGTCACCAATTCGGTCACTGGTCCGATAGCCAATCCGGCTCTAGCCATCGGTCCGACAGCTAGTCTGGCTCTGACAATCCATCCGATACTAGTTTGGCTGCTAAGTCGGTGTCAGTCCAATCCCTAGTCCAGTCGCCAGTTCAGTCATTAGCCCAGCCACCGATCTGATCGCCAGTCCGGCTCCTGATCCGACAGCCAGTTTGGATACCAGGACGGTGCCAGTCTGATCGCCGGTCTGGTTACCAGTCCGATCAATGATCCAATAACCAGTCCGGTCACCAGGTCGGTACCAATTTGGTTGTCAATCCGGTTGCCAATCCGGTCATCGATCCGACAACCAGTCTGGCCACCAGGTCGGTGCCAGTCCGATTGCTAGTATCGGGTAAAGGATCGGACAGGCACCGAGCTGCCAACCGAACTGGTACCGGCTGGTGATCGGACTGGCGACCGAACTAGTATCGGCATGGTAACTGAACTGGTGACCGAATTAGCACTAGATTAATGGTCGGACTGGCACCGACCCGATAGGCAACCTGGAGATCGGACTAGCAACTAAACTGGTACCAACTAAATTATAAATTTTATATTAAATTATAAAATATTTATTATATTTATTATACTTTATTATATAATTTATAATTTAATGTATTATAATATATTTATTATATTATTTATATTATTTATTATATATTATAATGAGTTTTATTCTATTATATTAATATTTTATATTATTATTAAGATAATATTTTATGACTTTATTTATATATATTTTAATTTTTTTTATTTTTTAAATTTTTATTTTAAAAATGAAGGTGCAGGAATAAGATAAAATCGCAGGTACGACCTGCGACTTCACTTTACTTGCAACTTCTTTTTTTTAAATTATTTAATATTATTTTATATATTATAATTTTATTATATTATTTTGATTATTTTATTATATTATTTTAAATTTTATTATGTTAAAATTTAAAATTATAGGTCCAACCCGTGTTTTCTCATGTGGCTGCCAAACTATCCACGATAAATTTGTTTCTGCCCATCCTATTTTCATATTTTTTATTAAAAAATATTATTTGAAATAATCTCGCTTTTACTGTAGCTACTAACAACATGGAGAAACAGGATGAGGAAGAGGAGAATTGAAGAGTGAATATTTAGGACTCGGGCATTCGAGACTCGTTTGGTCCAAGAAAAGTAGGCAAAGAAGTCACTTCATCTAAAACTTTCTTATTTGGTTAAAATTTTAAAAAAATAAAAAATAAAAAAATATAAGAAAATACTTTTCATATTTCATGAAAAGTAAACTTATAAAAAGGATAAATTTTAAAACTTTCCGTAACATAAAAAATAATAACTTTTTTTCTTTCTAAAAATATTTTTTTTCAAATCCATGATTAAAATTCTACAAAATATCAATGAATGATTAAAATAAATACTAATATTATCCTAATATTATATTTATATATGATAAATTTATTATATTAAAATATTAATATTATATTAATATAATAAATTATTATGATTTAATTTATATTATAATATATTAGTATAATATTTCTATTAATATAAATATAATTTTTTATTTACAAAAAATTTGAAAGCAAAAATATATAATCTTACATGAGTATGATAGATATTTTATCCATTTTTTTTTAAAAAAAATGGATACCCAAACAAATATAAACCACTCTAAAATAAATAATTTTTACATTAGCATAACAAAATCTATATTTAGAAAGTAATTTTTAAAAAATATTTTTTTAGAAAAAATACTTCTAAGAAGAAATTCTTCGTCCAAACTAAACTGATCTTTCAAAAAACAATTCTTTCTGCAAACTAAATTGATCCTTTTAACTTTCTAGAAAAAAAAAAAAAAAAATCTTTCTACGAACCAAACTGGCCCTCCACCAATCATATGCCTGGTATGGCCAGCTCTTAAGTGACTAATGATGAGCCTTCATTGGAAGCATGGATGTTGATTAGGAATCGACTTATCAACGACCTAGGATTCATATTTTATTATTTTGCTTTGATTCCAATGGGAGTGTGAGGTTAAAATATGCTGTATTGAAGAGGGCGAGCAGGGACTTGGTCATGTATAGCGTCCTTTCTACCGATCCTATGGTTTACTGATATTTCTGGCAGTATTGGTGGTCGTCGTGGCCTATTATTTTATTTCTAGAACACTGTGCTTGCAATGTGTTTCAAGCAAGGGATCCCTCTTCATTTAGTGAATAAAAATTTAAAGAAGGTAGATTCATTTTCTACAGATTCTTTTCCTCAATTTTGTGTGGGATCTTCTTCATATCTTTTAAAAATAGTTGCTACCGTTTATAAGTATAATGCTTTAACTACAACCATGCAAGAGTACATACAAGAAAATGTGAATTGGGAACCTAATGTACAATAGAGGAGTGCACCATGTATAAACTTCACATTTCCCATTCAAGTTTCCTTTTCACAGAAAAGAGTGCCTGCAAAGGAAGCAGATCAGGTTTAGAATTAATTATGATTAGGAACCGAAATAAACAAAAATACTTAATTTTTCTGATAGACAGCATATTATAGGGTGCTACTAAGCATTTCTTTGAACAGAAAAATTAATATGAATAGAATTGTAAAATTGGATTCACAATCAAATACAACGAAGATACTTCAGAATATTTACAAATTGGTTGATAATTCTACATCTAAATAAACTGTTTATTCATATCGTTTTGTACATAAGATTTGCCCATGAATCTCAAGCAGAATTCTACATTTATTTTGGCATTTCTATTCATAAACAATTTATTAACAACAATGAACAGATGGACAACAGGTATGCAACCAATATATGCAAGTCTACATGGCCAAAGAACTCTATACACCCTATCTGCTAAATGTATAAGGCCAAGCCTTTAGGCATATTATATCTTCCAAATCACGCATCCAAAATGTGCATGAATTTTAATGTGATTGTTCAGAAAACATAACTCGCAGACACAGGTTTAGAGTCATGCCACACAACATATAAATTCGTCCCTCTTGTTTGGTCATAATTTTTTCCCTCTTTTTTATAGAAATTGCATGAGAAAGCTGCCACCTGGATTTGTATTCAAGAACTGTCACGGGTGGAAGGCAAAGAGGGCTTCCAACCAAGCAAAGTCCAGTTTGCTTCGATCAACCCAACTTGTGTGCCTCCCCGATAATGATTTAAAGGTGCAAGGTGTCCCCTAACAAGAACCTCTTAAGTGATATCCTTTACACTAAGCCTCAAGCTTCAGGTGAGACTCATTTGACTCTAAGATAAGCCTTTTTAAATATGCAATCATTCTGACTTCTACTTTTCCATATTTTCAGACAATATGTCTTCAGAAGTTCATACTTCTAAAATGCTTATGCATCTTAGTCATTGAAGTGATGCAAAGAGAATATTTCCTTATCAACATGATTGCATGACCCTAAAGTGAACATAAGTGGCCATGAAATTTTAGGGTGATCCAACACCAAAACTGTCAAGCCTAAGACTCAAAACA
>CM038049.1:144960162-144970162 GCA_021397845.1 Areca catechu | reverse complement strand
TCCAGTGGCCCCAGTCGGATAGCCCTCTACGAGGAGTCCCTTGCAGGGGGTCTTCGATTTCCTTTTCACCCCTTCTTTCTTTCTGTCCTCAGCAACTACCACCTAGTTCTGGCTCAGCTGGTTCCAAATGCGGTGAGGACCATTTTCTACTTCATCGTCCTGTGCCACTTCCATGGGATCGTTGTCCGTTTCTACTTGTTCAGGGCCTTTTTCATCCTGAAGTGCCACCCGACCGAGGACGGGTGGTGGTTTATTTCTCCTCGCCCGAAGGGAATTAAGTTCGAGCTTTTCTCTTCCATCAAGGGATGGAAGAGTAAATATTTCTTTGCTTCTATTGAGGGGGTTGACTGGGTTTGGAGAGACCCTGATCGGACCCCGAACAGGAACTCCGTCATCGAAGGGGCTGATTGGGAAATATACGACCAGCTTCGCGCCGACCAGGTCCCCTCCTTGGAGGTAACTCCATCGTCGAAGGGGCTGATCGAAAAATATATGACTAGCTTCGCATCGACCAGGTCCCCTCCTTGGAGGTTCTGCTAACAGAATAAAACCTCTTCGAAGCCGGAGTCAGCCCAATCCAGGAGTTGGGTGAGTTCGGCTTGAACTTGACTTCTCTTTCCTTCAAGTCTATCTAGTCGTGAGGCTGACCTCGATTCTTTTCTCCTTGCAGGCATGAAGCTTTCGATAGAGTAGATCGTTCAGCGTGCCCAGAGGAGAGGTGCACCAGGGGGCCCAGGGAGTCCCTCCCAAAGAGGGCTCGAAATGACCCTGGCTCGAGGCCCGGGCTAATCGCAGCTCTTAGCCCGGGCAGGAGAGCAACTGGTCAGGAGCAGAGTTCGTCGAGGCGACAAGCTTCACCTCGGGCCCAGAATTCCTTCACAGGTGCGCGGGCTTATCCCGCCACCGTCACCGTCGTCACCGTGCCTCCTCCTCCTGAAATCATCGAGGTGGAGCCGATAGGTGAGGAGAGGGGGACGCTGTAGCTGACGGTGCCATCCGCTATGGCGGCGAGCTCGACCAGGGACTCAATGACATCCTCGGCCACCCCTAAGGACCTGACAGCAGCCCGAGCTAGAAAGAAGTCCAGCTCCCGGAGGCTGCCCTTCAAAGTGCTACTGAACTCCTAGGTGACCCAAGATTGGTCATTGGCTGAGCGGATGATGGACTTTGCTGTTCAGTCACGCGGCCGACGAGAAAGGAGAGGAAGGCCTCTGCTGGATGCCATTCTCGGCACCTTCTCCCACTTCTTCATAGTAAGGCCCCCTGCCCTTCTTTCATTTTCTCCTTTTCTTCTTCTTGTTTGATGACGTCATCATCCTTGCAGCTCGGCATGGATCTTTTTCTGATCCGTGACTACTGCACCCACTGGCTCAGGAGGGAGAAGCAGGAGGAGCAGGAGTTGGTGGCGGCCATGGCCTAGACCAGAGAAAAGAGCTCCTGAGCCCAGGAAGCCGAGGAGAAAAATTGGGAGATGAGGGAGGAGGTAGCTAGCGCCGAAAGGAGGATTAAGGACCTTGAGGCGTCCCTGGCCTGGGAGAAGGACCAGGTCAAGTGTAGGTCTGAGGAACTCAAGGTCGAGATGGCTCATGCCGAGGAGCTCAAGATCGAGGCTGCCCGGGTGGCAGAGCAGATCGAAAGTCCCCAGGTTCAGCTCGAAGCCGCGCGGGCCAAGGCTGGCACTGTGGAAGAAAAGGCCGTGAGCATGGCGGCTTTGGTGGAGGCTGCCAAGAAAGAGGCCGCCGAGGCGATCCTCAAGTTCAAGGCTTCCGAAGCCTACATTGATGAAGTCGAGGAGGTGATTATTGACTCATTCGCGAAGGGCTTCAAATACTGCAAGTCTTAGGCTACCCAAATGTTCCCTGGACTGAACCTGGATGGCATGGTCTTCCCAATGGCACTAGCCAAAGTTCCTGGTGAGGCCGCGGCCATAGGAGCGGAGGATAGGCCCTCAGCCGCTATGGAGGCTACTCCGCCGGTGGAGACCAAGGCAGATGATGCTACGCCTTGCCACCACCCCGAGAAGGAGCCGGTAGAATTGGGGCTTTTTGTTTTCCTTATTTCTTTTTCTTTGGACCATGCGGCCTGTCGGGGGTCCTTCTTTGATGTAATCATTTCTTGATTAATGGAAAGCCTTTTTTCTTCTTTCTGAGTGTCCCTTCTCCTCTTCTTCTCTTGGTGGGGACACCAGGATCAAACACATATCACTGTATCCCATATGGTTTACTTAGTCATGTTTCAAAGTTTTGAAAGTTTTGTAATTAAGTCCTATAATAAGTTGAGATTAGTTGATTTGTCTCAACCCTTAACCTTAGTCCAGTTATGAGTCATGTACATCAGTTATGAGTCTAGTATGAGCCTAATTTTTATACAAGAGAGGAGGTCACCCTATTTTGGAGTTCCACCAGACCACATCCAGGAGTCGAAGGCCACTACATCAGTCCATTGGATTTTGCGTGACAACCCAGGATCCAAGATGCTTCCAGAAATCCTGATTCTTTCTAGATGTCCTCCAGATGCCCAGATTCCTCCCCAAATGCCAGAGCATATTCCTAAACCAAGGAATCCATGATTCCAGAGGTCCACCTGCATCCCAGCCAAGGAAATCAAGCCCATGCGCCAAGCCCAAGCCCTAAAGAAGCAAGATTTCATGGAATATTCCTACTACCAGGCTACCAGGCCACCCCAGCTTCCAGGAGGCCCAAGCCCATGCACCTAGCCCCTTTGGGCCGGCCCCTTGCTGCACCTAGAAGCCCAACATGCCCTCCTAGTCATCCTTGAAGTGTTGACCAAGTCCAAGAGGTGTCCTTGAGTAGAATAGTCAAAGTATGAAGGGAGAAGGAGAAGACTAGGTCAAATCCTAATTTAGTTGGGACTTATGCGCCTAATTGTTTTAAGATTTGTTTTTCTATCCTAGCTAGGAGAGGACTTGTAACCCAAGTATGTAACCCTAGTTAGAGGGCATGGAAACTCTATAAATACCCCACCCCTCCCTCTCTTGTAATCAATTTTATTCATGATATCAAAATCGTGGTAAATTTATTTGAGCTTGCGAGCTTGTATGTTACTTTTTTTTATTTTTCTTTGGTTATTATTATGCTTGGCCGAATTCCTTGCTGCCCTAGCATCCTTCCATGGGGAGATCTTCATCAAGCTTCAAGCCGCCCCGCTTCTAAACCTAACCTGATTCTTCCAAACTTAATTTCCTTTCTTTTTCTTACTTGCTATTTTGATTGACCCTTGATATTTTACAGGATCCCCGAGGTACTTCACCTTCCTAGAGGAGGATTTCCTTGCCTCCAGGACCACTCAAATCAGCCATCTAATCAAGGAAATCGAACTTCATCATCCAGACTCCAATCAGAGTGCTGTGTGATCTCTTTATCGGAAGTTCTTCAAATCACTGATTGGTAACATCCTTTCCTTCTTTTAATTTTTGATTTGATGAAAATAAGCTATTCTAATCTGGGAGGTTCTCAATTCTCGGGTCCTAGTAATTTATTATTTTGCATGAGTTTGCCTACAATCATGATGATTCTATGCATTACAATTCTTCTTGCTAGTTCTTACTTTTATTTGAAAAATTTAGCCTACAAACCTAAATTATAAAAATCATAAAAAAATTAATTTACTATTTTTTCCTATATGTTTAGCAATCTTAGAGTCGTTTTGCATCAGTTTGGTATTAGCGCAGGTTTAGGATAGCATTCATCTGCATTAGGAACACAAACCCTAATTTTTGCACCATGTCCACTACATTAGGTGTCTAGGTTTCCTCTGATTTTAGCATCTTAAACATTTTATTTTTTTGTGAAATTCTCATGTCATGTCCCCTATTTAGTCCTGATAATTATAATAATTTTTAATTAATTTCATAAAAAATTTAAATCATTAAAATTTGGCATATTAGAAACCCTAATAGAATCCTAAAAATTTCTGTAGCAGTCTGAAAATCCTAGGATTTACATCATCATTTGATTTTTTCTCTGCATTAAATTTGGTAGATATCATCATCACCATCCATCCTCTATCATCAAATTTGTTTTGATTTTTTTTTTTGCATTGGGAACTATGTCAAATCATGCATCTCCTAAAACCCTAATTGTCTAAATTTCTGCACTCACTCAACCAAACCTAATCAACTTCCATACACCCAATCCCAAGCCCAATTTGATTGCTAACCTAATCAACCTAAACCTAATTTATCATTCCATAAAATATACATAAAAAGTTTTATTTTTCTGATTGTTTTAGATTGCATCAGGATCATTGAATGCCATTATCTCTCTAATCTAATCTTAAGGGCAATCAATATAACATCAGGGCAGGAGGTCATAACCTGTCCTGGGCCCAAAACAATCATCCAGCATTTTCACCCAAGCCTTAATTAAAATTGATTAGACTTAATTTTTCCTAGTGGGCTAGGTGACACCCAACAGGTCTGGTCTGAACCGTGTGGGCCAACTAGTGCATTTAATCCTTTAGCTATTATTGAAAGTTGGTGTCTAAGGCTGGGGGTCCAGAGTCAAACGACCTAAGTGAACTGGTGGTTTATAATTAGGACCCTGTAATAAGTAGGGGGAGCCTCCCACCACCCCACCTCATACCTGGCCAGTGGAAGGATTAGCTGCTGGGTTAAGTATAAGTTGAGTTAACCCATTCAGTTTTGGTCCTAGGTCTATTAAACCCTAGATTAAGCTAACCCATTTTGCATGCTTGGCTGCACCATCTCGTCCTGACAGATTGTTTGATTGCATGACCACTAGACTAGGAATCCAATACCAAAAGTCTAAACCCCAACCCAGTTCAACCATGGAGTCTAGTCTTGAAGCTCTCATAAGAACCATAAATGAATAGATGGTTGCCCAATTAACCACCCAGATTAACCAATCTAATATCCAATTGAACCATAAGCTTGACCAACTGATCCAATCAAGTAATCAAGCAATCCATAGTTTTGACCAAGTAGGAGATCAGTTAGGAACCCTAAGCAAGACCCATAGAGTTGAACCCTTGCCTTATGAGCCTTAGGAATCCATAGTCCTTAGATATGAACCCAGTAGTAACCCACTATCCCTTAATCAACCTGAACCCTGTAGGATTGTACCCCTTGCTGTGAGCCTAGTATTGGTCCATTTTTCTTTAGTCAACCCCCTCTTACCACCCCATTGGTTCACCAGGATGACCTTGAAGAGAAAATATATGAAGCTGAAGAGAGCCTAGTGAACGAGTACGAGGAAGAAGAGGAGTTCCCCATAGAAGACTTAGAGCTAGTTGAATTAATAGATATCTAGGTAGAAGCCACCCTAGAATTAGTTGACCCTGACCATACCCACATAGTAGTCAACCCAGAGTTAGATGGCCCAGATCACACTCAGGTAATAATGGAAGAGCAGTTAGTGGAAGGGAACCCAGATCCTATTACTAGAGCACCACCCGAGGAAACTTTAGAAGAGGACCCAATTATAGAGCCTAGTCCTATATTTCTTGAACCAGATGACTTTATTAAGGATTTGGCTTATCAGTACCCTCAGGAAGGATCCTATCCTGTAGTTCCCATTGATGATCTTTTTCCTGAAATTAGTGACCCATCTTCCATAAGGTAGACTCAGTAGATAGATATCAACCCCATAGGGTCAATCTTATTAGTCTAGATTTAATTTCTGACACCCCTTTTTACATCTTATTCCATCCAATCAACCTTGAATCCTTTCTACCCCACCAGACTAACCCAGAAACCATTCATATTTCTTGCCTTTTCTTGAATTTTCTTATATTTCTTTAATCATTCACCTGCATCATGTAGAGGTTTGCATGTTGCATTCATTTATTATACATGTTAGGTTTGCATCTTACTTCTTGCATACCCTTTGGCATTTAGTAGGCATACATAGTAAGTTTTCATATGCATGCCATGCTAGGGTCAAACCTAAAGAGTCAATAGTCTGTTAGGTTTTGTCCCTAGAGTCCAATAAATTTTCTTTGATAGGAAAGTCTAGTCGAGTCTATTAGTTATTAGTCTAAAGTCTAATAAATTTACAGACCTAATCTACCTGTCCATACATGCACTAGCCTCTGCATAGCATATGCATCATGAAATTAGTCAAGAGCTGAACATAATTAATGAACTAAATAATAACTTGGCTAATTTTCAAAGAAAAATAAAGATTTTTATGCAGAGGAATATGTGACTATCAAAGAACTTTCTGCTCGCGAAGCTGGCCCATCCAAAATAATGAATAATAGTGGACCCAATGCCTATGTGCCTGAGATATCACCTGACTGAGGTATTAGCTCCACCTTCATCATCTCAGACTTTGTAAAGTCTATGGAGCCAGCAGTGATGCCCAGCGAGCCCCTTGAGCCACTCCCTTTCCTTGAGAGAGAACCCACCCCAGAGCGACCATATATAATTTGGTCTTATGGTGAGGAAATGATTGAGAAAGCTCTAGATGATCAAGCTATCGGTACCTAAGATAGAGAATGTCAGCGGTACTTGGTCCGGTGGCAAGGTCAGCCAGAATCTGAGGACTTGTGGAACGCTGGTGCGGATCTGCAGTGCCTCAACCTAAACCCTCCTTGAGCTAAATTGACCATACTCGACGGGATCGAGTTCCTCCCGCCTCGGGAGAATTGGTGGGGACACCAAGATCAGACATAGATCACTGGATCCTATATGGTTTACTTAGTCATGTGTCAAAGTTTTGAAAGTTTTGTAATAGAGTCCTGTACTAAGTTGAGGTTAGTTGATTTGTCTCAACCCTCAACCTTAGTCCAGTTTTGAGTCATGTACATCAATTTTGAGTCTAGTATGAGCTCAATTTTTATACAAGAGAGGAGGTCACCCTATTTTGGAGTTCCACCAGGCCACATCCAGGTGTCAAAGGCCACTACATAAGCCCATTGGATTTTGTGTGACAACCCAGGATCCAAGATGCTTCCAAAAACCCTGATTCTTTCTAGATGTCCTCCAGATACCCAGATTCCTCCCCAGATGCAAGAGCATATTCCTAAACCAAGGCATCCATGATTCCAGAGGTCCACCTGCATCCCAACCTAAGGAAATCAAGCCTAGGCACCAAGCCCAAGCCTTAAAGAAGCAAGATTCCATGGAATATTCTTGCTACCAGGCTACCAGGCCATCCCAGCTTCTAGGAGGCCCGAGCCCATGCACATAACCCCTTTGGGCCGGCCCCTTGCTGCCCCTAGAAGCCTAATACGCCCTCCTAGGCATCCTTGAAGTATTGACCAAGTCCAAGAGGTGTCTTTGAGTTGAATAGTCAAAGCATGAAGGGAGAAGGAGAAGACTAGGTCAAATCCTAACTTAGTTGGGACTTATGCTACTAATTGTTTTAAGATTTATTTTTCTAACCTAGCTAGGAGAGGACTTGTAACCCAGGTATGTAACCCTAGTTAGAGGCATGGGAACTCTATAAATACCCCACCCCTCCCCCTCTTGTAATCAATTTTTATTCATGATATCAAAATCCTGGTAAATTTATTTGAGCTTGCGAGCTTGTGTGTTACTTCGTTTTTGTTTTTTCTTTGGTTACTATTGTGCTTGGTCGAATTCCTTGCTACCCTAGTATCCTTCCACGTTTTAGCTCACTACATTCCAAGCCTTCACACATCCAAGAAGGAGTGCCCTAGGTCGCCAAGCAGGAAGATCTTCATCAAGCTTCAAGCTGCCCCACTTCTAAACCCTAACCTGATTCCTTCTAAACCTAGTTCCATTTCTTTTTCTTACTTGCTATTTTGATTGATCCTTGACATTTTGCAGGATCCCCGAGGTGTTTCATCTCCCCAGAGAAGGCTTTCCTTGCCTCCAAGACCACCCAAATTAGCCATCTAATCAAGAGAACCGAACTTTATCATCTAGACTCCAATCAGAGTGCTGTGTGATCTCTTCATCAAAAGTTCTTCAAATCACTAATTGGTAACATCCTTCCTTTCTTTTAATTTCTAATTTGATGAAGATAAGCTATAATAATCTAGAAATTTCTCAATTCTCGAGTCCTGGTAATTTATTATTTTGCATGAGTTTGCCTGCGATCATGATGATTCTATGCATTGCTATTCTTCTTGCTAGTTCTTACTTTTATTTAGAAATTTAGCCTACAAACCTAAATTATAAAAATTACAAAAAAATTAGTTTACTATTTTTCCTTATATGTTTAGCAATCTTAGAGTCGTCCCATTTCATCTCTTCTTTCTTCTTCTTCCCCTCTCTTTTTTTTTTTTTGGGTCGCTGAGGTGCATGCCTTAGCTGCAACACCGTGCGACGGGATGCTAAGTAGTCAGCTCTTCCCGGCAGAGCTCCAAATTTGCAGGTAGTCGAAGAGAGGGATCTCAGGTTTTTTGTTTATCTCCACTATGTCGGGGACGAGGTGGAGACACTTCGCAGAGTGCCGAGCTTTAGGGTTTCCGGGTTCGAAGTTCTAGGCTTCGAAATTTTCCGGATTTAGAGTGCCGGGCTTCAGGAGTTTCCAGGCTTGAAGTGCCGGACTTCGAAAGTTTTCGAGCTTGAAGTACCGGGCTTCAGGAGTTTTCGGGCTTGAAGTACCAAGCTTCAGGAGTCTCTGGCCTTGAAGTACCGAGCTTCAGGAGTTTTCGGGCTTAGAGTGCTGGGCTTCAAGAGTTTTCAGGCTTAAAGTGCCGGACTTCGGAAGGTTCCGGGCTTGAAGTGCTGGGCTTCTGGTGTTTCCGGGCTTAGAGTGCTGGGCTTTAGGAGTTTCCAGGCTTGAAGTGCCGGGCTTCTGGAGTCTCCGGGCTTGAAGTGCCGGGCTTTACGAGTTTCCGGTCTTAGAGGCCAGGCTTCAGGAGTTTTCGAGCTTGAAGTACCGAGCTTCAGGAGTTTCCGGGCTTGAAGTGCCGGGCTTCGAAAGTTTCCGGGCTTAGAGTGCCGGGCTTCAGATGTTTCTAGGCTTAGAGTGCCGGGCTTCGAAAGTTTCCGGGCTTAGAGTGCTAGGCTTCGAAAGTTTCCGGGCTTAGAGTGCCGGGCTTCGAAAGTTTCCAGGCTTAAAGTGCCGGGCTTCAAGAGTTTCTGGGCTTAGAGTGCCGGGCTTCGAAAGTTTCCGGGCTTAATCGCCAGGCCTGGGACGGGCGGCGATATTCCTGCAAGGTAAAGAAGGTTTGCACCGAAAGAAATTTTATCATTAATGGGAGAAGGTCTTACATAATTGGTAATACATTCTCAAGTTGTTGGCGTTCCAAGTTTGAGGGAATCGTGCACCGCTGAGCTCAGCAAGATAGTATGCTCCATTGGGGAGGACTTCACCACCTTGTATGCGCCCTCCCAGTTCGGGGAGAGCTTGCTGCACTCTCGGGGTTATGAGACTTCAGCTCGGTGCAACACCAGGTCGCTTGGACGGAAGATCTTTGGCCTTACCCATGTGTTGTAGTACCGAGCTATGCACTACCGGTAGGCTGCCATCCAAAGCCGAGCCTTGTCTCTCATTTTCTCGAGGAGGTCCAAGTTGAGAAGAAGGTGGGCCGGATTCTCTACCTCCTCAGACTATTCCACCTGCAATGTGGGCACCCCAAGTTCGACCGGGATGACGGCTTCGGCACCGAAGACAAGGTTGAAGGGCATCTCATCCATGGCCATCCTGAGTGTTGTGTGGTAGGCCCACAGGACACTGGAAAGTTCTTCCACCCATCTATCCTTGGCTCGATCTAGCCTGGTTCGGAGTCCCTGGAGGATAGCTCGGTTGGTCACCTCAGCCTCTCCGTTGGTCTGGGTTTGAGCCACTAAGGTGAAACGATGCTGAATGTCGAGGTCGGCGCAGAAATTCTCGAACTCTCGGTTGTCGAACTATTATCCATTGTCGATGATGATGTTGCGGGGTAGTCCAAAGCGGTAGATGATCAACTTCCAGAAGAACTGACGGACCTTGGCTTCGGTAATCTGTGCTAGTGGCTCTGCCTCCACCCATTTGGTAAAGTAGTTAATAGCCACTATTAGGAACTTGCGTTGTTCGGACGCAGGAGGAAATGGACCAAG